>CM019149.1:87587219-88042967 GCA_009733165.1 Naja naja | reverse complement strand
TTTTAAAGGTTACTGTTGCTCCTGTATGCATTCTGCTCAGATCAACTTTCCTGATATATGTCAGATGTATTCTGATTACACATTCCAGAAATACCAAGCAGCAAGATTGCCTAGAGCAGTGTTTTTCAAACATTTTCAGGTCACTGTTAATTAAAAAGAAATCCAGAATCCTTGCTTGAGAGCCAAAATTGTAGTGATAAAAAGAAAAATGGATGGTTCACGTCAATTGTTTTTTGTTGCCCTCAGTCCCTCACAGAGCTCCCATGAAGTTCCTATAGAACCTAGATCAGGGCTGTCAAACTCACGGTCCATGGGCCATATACATCATGCACGGTCCACGCCCACACCTGTTTAGTGAAGGGGGAAAAGTCATGATACAACACATGATGCCACCATGACAATCCAGGTTTAACATCCCCGACCTAGATTCTACAGAACCCAGTTTGAAAATCCTAGTGTGAAGACATATCTTTTTAAAAAAAAGATCATCTCTCTTCCCACTCAAGTTTCCTTCCTCATTTTCTGCCTTTTCTATAACTCTCAACTTCCTTTCAACTGAACAAGGATGCTAAATATTTAGAAGATCAGATTTCAATATTCCTTTTTCACTTTTGTTCCCACATAACCGTGCATGCCAATATAACACTGACTCTCAAGACATATCTCCTTTCATAGACAGGTCTTTCATGAATTTATCAGTCCCTTTTTAAAACATCCAGGTTAGTGACATCACCAGATCTTGTGGTCATGAATTCCCCAGGTTAATTATGAATGGTGAGAAGTATTTTCCTTTGTAAATATCTAATCATCTTCATGTGATTATTTTGATCCATTTACATTTCTTGGTTATACCTTTGTTCGGTATTTGGTGAAGGGAAAGAGAGAAAGATGAGCAATATGTGCTTTGTTAAGCCAAATTTAAAGGTGTTAGAGTAAGCCAGCCCTTGAATTCTCAGCCAGCATGATCTTGGCCAGGATGGTTGGTGATTCTGATGATTGTTTTCCCAACAAATCTGAATGACATCAGGTTGAGGGAAGCTGCTCTACAGTTTGGAATTGGCACTATTTCATCATGTAGGCATTAATATTGTTTTTAATTCTGTGGTTTCTTCCATGTTTCTGTGAGTTGAAGAAGCCCCCCAAATTTGCTGAGATAGCATTCCAGTTGTCCAGCCGAACTGACCAATAATTTTTTAAAAGCTAGAAGAACAACACCTGGAGAGTTACAGGTTCCCCATCTTTAAAGTAAACCTTCTACTGACATCTTCCTCTAAAACAGTGTATCTCAACTTCAGCAACTTTAAGATACATGGATTTCAATTCCCAGAATTCTTGTAAACGATTATATCATTTGATACCCTTTGTTTGCATACGATGCTAAACGTGGCAGTAGAGAACTTCTAGATTTTTTTATTAGAGGTTGTGCATAGGTATGTAAGCCTTTTCTTGAACAATCCCTTTTAAATAAAACTAAGCTGCGAGGAATCTGGACTGCAGGAAAGTCAGTATGTAGCTGTTTAAGCATTTCTGCACTGTTTTCCTATGCCTTTCCCACAAATGCCTAGCAAGTTTAAAACAATGTCATACCACCTGTCTTCTACACATTGACATTAGAAGAAACCTTCAGCTTTTCCTTTCCGGTTCTTTAAGATGTGCTGCTCAATGTAAACAGATAAGAGTTCCTCTTAGAAGACCAGTTGCCATCTGACTACAATAGGTTTGTTGCCAGCTGGAAACAAGTGGCTCTCCTTAAGATGCTGGGTGCCACATCTCTCTAAATCCCTCCTCCACAACTTCAGCTGTTTTTCTATGACCTCAGGCTACTTAGTCAAGCTGAAAATGGTCTAATTTGGAATACACAATTTGTTCCTAATGTGCATTTCAACAGCCAGATTTTGTTTTCAGGTGTGTAATTAATTTCTTAGCATGATCCCTCTCTTTAAAAAAAAAACTGCAAACAAGCCACTTCTGCATTTCAAGCTTGATGAAAATATTATTGAGACAAGCAAAAAACCAAGGCCCTAAATGAATCCCCCAAGCATATGTAAAAGGACACTAAAATGCTGGCCTATTTTCCAATAAGGATTTCCAAAAGCATCATACGCCACAATATAAGAAGTTAAATGAAGCAAAACATACAATGTGATAAAATAATACATTTGATTTCTGTGCCTGTTGGCAGTGTGACCAATTATAAAATTGGATAGGGCTCATATATCTTTAACAGCTGTGCAGAACAGAACATTTCAGTAGATATTGCTTGTCCTGTAAATAAACATCTTGCTGATCTAAAAAAAATTAGGTTCAATTCACCTAATAGCCTGGAATTCCGACTATAAAAGGATGCAACAATAGAATAAGAAACTAGAACAGGTCACACTATAATGTGGTGCATACTTATTGTTTTAGGCTGAGGGCATCATTTGAGCTTTGAATGGCATGCTAGAGAGCACTATGGAATCAGAGAATCATATGGTTGGAAGGGACCTTGGAATCATCTAATCCAACCCTCTACCCAAGGCAGGAGTCCTTACACCATCTTGAATAAATGGTTGCCCAATCTTTTTTTTTTATTATTATTACATTTATATGCCGCCCTTCTCCGAAGACTCAGGGCGGCTTACAATTTTTGGAGCACAACCCAATGTGCTCAGCAATAGCCTTCATTCCATTGTATATGCCTGCTTATTACTAAGCGGCATTTTTACAAGGTCAGCTAATTGCACCCAACAATCTTGGGTCCTCAATTTACCTACCCTGAGAGGATGGAAGGCTGAGTCAACTTTGAGCCTGGTGGGATTCGAGCCTACAGTAATTGTAGACAGCTGGATCTTAAGAGCAGGCATTTAATAGCCTGAGCCACCAAAGCTCTTTGTCCTGAAAACCGGGTGCTCCCACAATACTGCAAGGCAAGCTGCTTCATTCCTTAATAGTTCTCATGGTCAGGAAATGCCTCCTAATTTCCAGGTTGGATCTCCCTCTGATGAGCTTCCACTCTTCGCTTTAAGCTAAAATACCTAGTTCCTTTAACCGTTCTTCATAGGATTTAGCCTCCACACCCCTTTGTTGCTTTTCTCTGCACTCTTTCTAGAACCTCCAAATCTCTTTTGTATTGTGGTGACCAAACCTGGACGCAGTATTCCAAATGTGGCTTCACCAGTGAAGTATAGAGTAGCACTTCCCTTGATCTTGACACTATACCTCTTTTGATGCAGCCATTGTGTTGACTTTTTTGGTGGCTGCAACAAGAAACATTGGGGAGGGACCTAAATTTGATTGCATTGAATTGTTATCCCATATACTGTATTTAGTAATCTCCCCAGCCTGCAACATTAAGAGTTTTTGGAAGCAACTCTAAGTATCGTGGGCAGCCTTTGGTTGAGTCTACATGTTTGGCACACCTTTATCATATACATGGCAAATAAATAACAGCTTAAATTATATCTGTCTCACAGTAGTAGGATAAGTTGACTCATCTCCTGTCCTCTGTATGTACTGTAGGTATGATTTTTATCAGATCCAGTTAGGCTGCTATATGATTGCATTGGCTTGGTTGGAAAACTGCTTCTTAGATTGTGGACAGGGGTCTGACCTGGGGATCCCCATCTCATCTCACAAGTACCTTCTACTATGATTTCTGATGGCTTGGAGGCAGAGGTGGTATTCAGCAGGTTCTGACCAGTTCTGGAGAACCGGTAACGAAAATTTTGAGTAGTTCAGAGAACCAGCAAATACCACCTCTGACTGGTCCCACCAACCCCATCTATTCTCTGCCTCCCAAGTCCAGCTGATCGGCTGGGTCTTCTTTTGTTGCCCTGCACAAGAGAACAGAGCTGGAAAGCAAGTTAGTGGGGTGGGGAGGGAATGGGATTTTGCAGTAGTGTTCCCCCAGGAGTGGAGAGGGAATGGAAATTTTACAGTATCCTTCCCCTGCCATGCCCACCAAGCCATGCCCACCAAGCCACACCCACAGAACCAGTAGTAAAAAAAATTGAATCCCACTACTGCTCTGTGGGAGTTTTCACTGAAAATCACTTTCACAGCTGAAAATCATTATTAAAAAGAAGTTCTCCACTTTCATCCTGTTGACGTTTTAAAAAAATATTGAAGTTTTAAATAAATATCTATTGGGGAAAGTAACATTTCCTTTGGATGAAAATTTGATTGAAGAACTAATGAGTCTGGATGGCATATTTTGTCTCAAAGCAAATAATAATTCCAAAGACAGTATTTTACTTGGGAATGACACAGGAGACAAAAGAGACAAAGATGCATTTTATGATCCCATTAACTACCATATTTGCCTCAAAGGTAATTTTTATTTTAAGTCACACTGCATGATAGAGGCAAGAATACATTTAATATTGGTGTATTTCTGCCCTTAGATACAAGCTGAGTTCAACTTGCTTGAAACACTACATCTTGGATTAATCATTTTCACTCAGTCTGTTTTGTTTGATCCAGTTTCTATATGATTACATTAGGTCACAAATCAAATTTACTGCTTAAGAGGTTTTTGAAGCAAGCATAAGAAGCAAGCACTTTTAAATAATCACTTTTAAATAATTTAAATAATTGGAAATTGGTATAGATGTCTTTTTCTGCTATGACTTCCTTTCAAAAGAACGTTATTGTGGAAGATAGACCTCTCTCATTCTCTTCTTCTCCTTCTCCTTCTCCTTCTCCTTCTCCTTCTCCTTCTTCTTCTTCTTCTTCATTGTGTGTCATTCCTTGAACCTTCCAGATATAGATATCATATAAGACAGAATCCAGTTTGAGAGTATTGAATGGAACATTATTTATCATTTAGTAATGGGACCAGGCAGAACTCAGATGAGTGCAGTTTTGAATTGTTGGCTTTTTTCCAGCCCAATGCATGAATGTGTATGCAGAATCACTTCTCTTTATGAAATACCTCTTTCAAAGAATTTGAACAGTGTTTCACACAGCATAACTTAGTTCTAACTGTAATTCTAACTTACTTTTTTTTAAGAGGGATTCTTTTCACTACTTTTCTGGAGGAACAATTTCCACTCAACAAAGCATAAAAACCATAGAATTGGGAAAGAACCAAGATTCCATCAATGTCAGATTTCATTCTTTCCTCAAAACTCATCCAGATCTATGTGTGTATTTGATACTACTGGTCAGCCAAAATATTCAGATTGCTGATAAAGGAGGGGAAAGCTATGATTCAGAAAGGAGCCTAGAAAATAATTTCCAGTCTTGATTTATTTATTCCTTTATCAAATTTATTTGTTGCCCAGCTCATGGCTCAGGCCTCTCTGACTGGAGTTTTAAAGTAAGCCATGCCCTTTCTGTTGAACACTTCATAATAAAAGAGCCACATTAAAACCTCCTCAATGAAATAAAAGTTAGTTGCAAATAGAACTTCAGTCTGATCAGTACAAAAGAGAAAACTTATAAATCTTACTTACTGTATAAACATTCATAAAATATCTGAGACCTCGCTGAAAAGTATTGAGTTAGGTCCCTCTGTTATCAATGGAATATACCTATAACTACCTATATCTGAACTGGGGATTGATTATCCAATAAAATTATACCTTTCCCAACTCAGTTCAAAACCAGCATCTTATGCTCCCTCTCCTAGCAATTTTAGCAGCTCACAATTTCCTAAACTCTGCAGTTCACTTTTTTTTAAATATGACCTTAGACACTGACCTTTTCACAAGCACTTAAAGAAAATAGCTGTAAAATTTAAGCCATGGAGTAATCTCTTCAGTAATTGGAAAGATAAAATGTACTGCATCTATCTATTTCTCCCTCCTTTATTGCTATAGCGACTTAGATGCCTCCAGACAATAGGGGGGAGATATTGCCCCCTAAATCCCACTCCACTGCTTGATCAGTTCAATGATAATAGCATATTTCCCAACCCTGTGAAAAAGGTGCTTTTCAAATGGGTTTTCTTCTGGCCTCTTTTCTTTATTCACTGACCAGCTACTTCAACAGCACAAAGCCTTTTCAGGAGAGTAAATTCTGCTGTGGAGTGTTTGGGGAGAGAAAACCAACTTCAGTCAATGGCTCAGCAGAACTTTCTCTTGTTCAGGCTTGTTTGGGACTCAGTGATGGCTATTGCTGCTTTTACTTAAGAGTAGCAGAAGCAGCATCACTTATACCTCCATTAACCTGAGCAAACTACTGTTATGTACTGTAGGAGTTTCTGTCCTCCAAGCAAGTTGATTATTCTCAGTTTCTGAAATCCCAAGGTGGAAAGAGAGATCAGCCTAGGAAAGAAAAGTGGAATGGCCTGTTTTAGACAGAGGGGAGGGGAAAAAAGGAAAATATAGTGGTAGGCAACAATGCAACAGAAAGAAAGAAAGAAAGAAAGAAAGAAAGAAAGAAAGAAAGAAAGAAAGAAAGAAAGAAAGAAAGATTATTCCTCCCTCAAGATCAGTAAAAGAGTTGGATGCAGAAAAATGGTTCTCAAATTTTCCTGAGTTTTCCCCAGTTTTCTCCTTCAAAATTATCCAAGTAACTCTTGTATTGGTGTTTATAAGCCACACATTATACATATAGCCAACCGTATTGCCAGCTACTTTACACCATTGTCAGAATGATCTTAGAAACTTCCATAATGGCAGCAGAAATTGGGCAGTGAAGCTCAACGCTTTTTCATATATGCCACATGTGCAATGTATGTAAAGTGTGGGTGGGCGGCTTTATGTGTAGAGTCATAGCCGACATCTTGATTTTTTCAATCCCCTGACTTTGTTCTTCTTGTTGAGAATGTTCTTCTAACTTTCAGCTGGAATATGTCTTCCTTTAGTTTGAATTCCACATCCTGTGATTTGAGATGACAGAGAAAACTTCCTAGGCTTCTGTATGACATTCTTTTAAATTTTATTTATTTGTCAAATTTAGATATTGCCCATCTCAGTCAGAGTAGCTCTTATTATATTGATTTATATAGACTCCCATATCACTTCATAATAGATGTTTGAAGATTGTTCTTCCATCCTGGTATTTATAAAATTCTACCAACTGAAGTGGATTTCCTGGGATTCACTAGGGATTTACTAGATTTCTTGGAACTCATCTGTATGCTTCTCCAGTTGCTCTAGAAACCACATTTGGCTTGAAGGCAGGGGGCTAATGAATCCATTATCAAACTGTTCAGGCTTAGACCCAAGAAATGCATATTATCATATGCCTTAAAATAATGTGCATATATGAATTCATTTTTCTTAAAAGACTTGCCATATATTTTATCATTTGAAGAGTCATCTTACAAAATTCTATGGAAAAATAACACAAAACTGGAACACGTTTTCATTGAGCATGTGTATTAGCACTTATAGAACTTATTGTTCAGAAAATAAATGATTCTAGAACTTAAAGAAATAAGTATTGCAATAAACTGCATATTTAATTAATATGATTTGGAAGAATTGTTTTACCTTTTGCACCTTTGTACTAGTCAGAAAAGTACCCACTGGTTTTTTTTTCAGGCCTCTGTGTCAACCCAATGCAAGGAGTGGCTACTTTTAAAAAATCAACATTAAACTTAATGCAACTCAAAACCACTTTGTTTTTTTTTTCATGCTGGTCCTGAAACCTAAAAAAAGGATTACTTTAATCAATAACAGAGATGGATGTGCTATGTAATATGTGGTCATCCTCACCTGCACATCCTTTCTCTAGACATTCTATGATAACACAGAAAATTAGTTAAGGGACTTCATCATCTCCACAATATGACTAGAATATAAATTCTTACAGCATGTTCCAGGAGCATCTGCAGAATACAGTCAAAGCAGTCAAGATGGCAGCTATAACAATGTCACCAAAGGTCAGCTATTTTTATATACATCATAAACTTAGACACAATAACAAACTTGTAGAGCTTTTATTGGAATTTTGTAGCCACCTTCTTGGGTTTTTTTTACCATATCTTATAGACAGCTCTGACATATTCTTATCTACCAGTATCTGTCATTGCATATACACTTAAATTTGCTTCTTATGAATGCAGGCAAGGTTTCACAATTGGAATATAACTTTAAGAAGTGGTTCTTAAAACCAGGTTTGCATACCACTAACAAAATCAATAATATTGCTCCTATGACAATTGGCCCATATCTGTCTCTACTTTTAACACATGGACACATAAACCATGCACATCACATTTTTAAGATACAGTGAATCAAAAATAAATTAAAAGCAAATAAGACGAATAGCCCAAATTATAAGAACAGACCCCCAATCCAAAAAGAAGTCAATGGAAATTACATCAAAAGATGTCTATGGAGATTTTCAGTCATGGTTGTTCAAAAGAGGCTTTTTCAAGAGGCAAATGGATGGTTTGCTTCTCATCCAAGCTCAGCTAAAGAATGAGAAGTGAAGCGTCTTCAAAGAAAAAACAGACAATCCAGTTGCCTCTTGAAAAAGCACCTTTGGGATATAGTCAAAAGAATCGTGTTTGGTTAGGGAAGTGTAATATATTGTTTATGTTTCTCTGTCAGAATCCACTGCCCCTCTTGCTTCTTCTGAACCTGGTTACATAAATCTAGCTGATTGAGAAACTTGCAATTATATAGCCTTGGTATCATTTCAATTCAAAAAGCTTCACCTGATAACAATGACACTCACTTCTCCATGAGGTGGCACTTAAGAAGGTGGACTTGGTCTTAAGTGTCATGTGGCACTTAAGAAGTTGGACTTAGTTGGACAAGACTTGTGTCTAAGACCATGCTCAGCCACAGAAGTTTACTGGGTGACTTTGGATGAGTCATTCACTCTCAGAGTTGGGTGGTTTTTTTGGAGGGGTGGGAAATTGGTGGAAAAAGCAATATATATGCCTCTTTGAGCTCATGAATGAAAGGCAAGAAATAACTGTAACAAGTAAATAAATAGGCACTAGGTGTTGTTACTCTCCTGACACCTGAGTATCAATACTTCCATATTTGAAAACATTTGCATGAAAAGAATGAGCAAAATCCCTGAAAGGGTTGCAAATTAGACTTAGAACAGAGTGAGGAACATGCAGAGGAACAGGCTATTCAACAACACAAACAGGCTGAGAAATCCATTCAGTGCTTTGCCTATTACACAGAATGTAACCAAAATGATGCAATCAATTCTGATAGGAATTATGAGTTCTTGCAAACAGCAAGTTTTAGACATAATGCTGAATTGGCACCAGGTACAGTAAAAGGCTGCCAGAAGATTCAGGCTCTTTCCATGAATATGTCTATTGCCAATGCTGCTCTTCAGATGTGTGCAAGTTTCCATAAGCCCCAGTCTTCCATATACTGACTAGGAATCTAGGAATACAATTCCAATATGTCTGGTAAGCACCAGGAAAGAGCAGTTTTCCATGTAATGCTAAGGCAAGCACCAGGATAGGTCTGGTTAAACATCATTTGACTTTGCAAAAACCCTGAGTCTTTTTGTTGAAACATGTTCATTTCTACCATCTTGGGGCAGTCTGCTAACATTAAATGCAGACTTGCATCTGTCTAAAAGACTTCACATCAGCAACAACAGTTTACATCTGGTTTCTCTTTATTGCCACATTAATCTTAGAGAAAGGGAATCCAGTACAAGCCCTGGGAAAAGTCCTGGTATGTTTGTTTTCAGGTTGTTGAATCAATCTGTTGGGAACTACCATGTTTATTAAGGCATTCCCACCTCTCTGCCTGCTAGGAATTTGATTAGTTCTCTGAATGTAATTGGGTTAGAGAGCTGGTAGTGGTATCACCTCTTGCACAAACATTGTCAGTGCCTATTTAACTCTCTTGGACCAATTCCAATAATCCACCACAGACAATACAAGTTATAACTTTGCTGGCCAGAAATTATGGAAATTCAAGGTCCACATATCCAGACACCTTACTAATAAATGCTGTAATAAGAAAATCCTTAAAATGCTGAAGGCAGAAGATCAAACAACAGTTGGGAGAGGAATTTTTGTAAGTAGTAATGCTTATAGGGTCAAAGTGGAGTGATGTAAATCTATGGGTTGAAAATGTATGGGTTGAATCAGTGGCAATCTGTAGCTCCCATCAGGGTTCTTTCTTGCTCATTAATAATTTACTTGACATCTAACCCTTTCTTCGGGAGAGTATCTTCTACATATATGGCAAATTTGCTTCTCACACTGAGACAGAAAACCAAGAAAAGGTGCTGCATTTTGTTTTGTTTAATTGGATGTGCTATTTGGTGAATGCTATGAAGAAAAAGAAGATAAGAAGCTATGACCACCATCTAAGCATCTGATCTATTTTTGATATTAAAGATAAGAACTTGGAATTTCTAGCAAACAGACATTGATCACATTTCTGGATCCTGAGTCTTTAAGTGAGAGCTCCCCTTTGCTGCATCAAAGCTAATGTACTCATTTGCAGTTTATGGATGGCATGATAAAGGAATGTTGAATCCTAAAATGGAAGGCCTTCTTTATTTGTATCAGAAGCACTTTCAAATTATAGACATTTAACCTTCAAAAGTAAGCAAATAAAATATTTATTATGAATAAAATAAAATAGACAATAAAAATATAGCAAATGTAGAAAGTATGTAAATAAATAGGATTAAAACTAAATGACATTTGCCCAGTATTGGGCCACGTTAGTAGCATTTTGTCTTGCCAGCATGAGGTCTCCCTCCATACATATTGAAGGACATCATATGCACCATAGCATATGTGAGATGGATTCCACATTCACCCAGAGTGTCTTGTATAGAGAAGCCCTATATTCTCAGATTGTCCTTTGATCTTCCTACCTCTGTGTGTCGAGTTGAATGCTGGGTTATGTAGATATGAACTGACTGTACTTTTCACATTCTCATCAGCTAAAAGCCTTAAAATTCCATTCAATGGTCATTCAAATGCCAATTTAATTGTATCAATTGCTGTCAGAGTAGTTAACTTCATCCCATCCTAACAAACAGCTCCAAAAATGCAATATTTGATGGTATTGGATAGTCCAAAAGGAGCAGTTGAACCAAGAAATATACTCTCCACCATCCAGTCTAGTAAACAGAAATAAAGTTCTTTGCAATAGTGTTAAAAAGACAGGGAGCATATTAAGCTCCATCAGTAAGAAACATTGTTTAGCACAAGGATTCAAAAGAGGGAAAATGAACATGGCCAAGTAATTTGCTGAGATACAGTGCATCTTCACCCAGCCCTTTTCTCCTTATATGTCAAATTAAGTATCTGAGCACCAACATTGTGAACTCAGTCTGAATTGCAGAAGAAATGGGCATTTTATCATAAAGAATTGGAAGGAATTACCCACTCTTGAAATGTCTGGTTCAAGTCATTTCCTTCCTTTTGCCAGGGAAGGTGTAAAATGTCCTACTGATGAGTTTCCAGAGGAAAGGAAATAAGTGTTTTCATTAGCCATGTGGATTCATGCATGAGAATCTGTTGATCAGGAGAAGCTCTGAAATGGAATTCATAACTCAAGTCACTCCTCACCACCTCCCATGCATTTCTAAGGAGAAGTCACTTCAAGTGGTCTAAACGGAAAAGAGAAGAAAAATCAAGAAATGATATTAGAAAGGAATAAAATAGTCAGCAAGGTGAAACAGCCAGCAAGGGCTGACATGACAGTAACATCTGCTAACTTTTTTTCTTTTTCTTTGACCCACATATAGGACAAATACAGTGCATACACACACAAACACAGACTTCAGAACAAATGTAGTTGCATTTCTTCTTCATAAGTCCTTGCAAGTTCTCAACTGCATGATAACCAACTGCTCCCTTGAGTTGCTATATTTTTATATATGGCACTTTCATATCATCAAGAAGAACATGATTCTTTCAAAATTCCAAACAATTTCAAAGCGGTCTTTAACGATTATATAACAATATCAGTTACAATAGCCCATTAAAGAAACATTAGGGAGAACTAGCATGCTAACTGGAAATTCTGGAGGTTGAAATCCAATATATCTGATATATCAATATAGTATCTAGTAGTGGAAAGTTAAAGCAAAGAGACAGAAAAAATAAAAACCAATAAGTGGGGCCCATCTTTAGATATGATTGTGCTGCTGTCTGTCCTAATAATTCTACCCAAGAGTAGTAAAGTTGTTTTCTTCTGGAGATTACACCAATCAATCCATCATGAAGTTTCTTCTGTGGTTATTGTAGTCACAGGCTCAACCAGATTTTGTCCACAAAGCACAGTAACCTTGCAGTTCAGGCATTCACAGCAATTCTCAAAATACCAGAGGATTTGAAACTTTTGGGCCACACTATGAATTAAGATAGTGTACTGCACCTGTCTATGAAAATGCCTCCCAAATGGCTGGATGGTGTTTTGGCAACCAATGGAAAATGCACAGTGAGCTGTCATAAGTTCCCCAAACTCACCTTCGAATAGGGTCAAGATGACCATTTTCCTCCTGCAGCATGTACATCAGACTTTTATAGACATCCAGAAAGTTGCTTAGGCATGTCCTGGCTGTACTGTCCTTAAGAATGTCTGCTCAGCCTCATTTTCTTTCTTTCGTCTGATAAATGATAGGCAGACTTGACTGAAGGCAATTACTAACCAGAGATAGGATGTCACATTTTAGAATTCAGCCTTCCTGCTATATCTCAAGCTATTTATAAGAATGGCAGCCTTTCTCCCTAGGGGACACTTATCCCTTCCTAGATATGTTCTTCAAGCTTTCAAGAAAATATTGACAGTCAGGCAAAGTTGCTGGGCAATTTTTAGGCCATTTTCATATTTTGGATGATGATGATGATGATGATGATGATGATTGTTAAGTTCACATAGAGAGGCAGGACGCGGAGTGCTTCAACTCAAAGTTTATTGTGATTTCAGCTCAGAACAGACCCAATTTGGCTTAGCTGAGGCAGCTATATATAGCCGGCTGCCTCGGTTGACAGCCAATCAGAGTGCAGGATTTTCCCGCACTTTTAAACCAATGATTTCAAACACTTTACAAGAACAACCAATCAATTCAAACTCTGCATACATAACACCCCTCCCCACTAGGTTTGGTCCATACTCAAACCCCATCTATCTAATATACTCTTGCAAATAGGTGGGGCTCTTACGTGTACGTTGCGACCTACATGGTTCAGGTGTTTTAGGGTTCTCACATTGTGAGGGAGGAAATGTGTCTGTTAACATCTCCTTACTTGGACTTCTAGTATTGTTATAACCTGTTTGGTTACTACAACCTGGTCTCTCCTCCCAATCCATCTCCAACCCAATGTCAGCACCTGAGTCTGGTAGTGATGTGCAATCTTCCATTTGTAAAGATGGTTGTTGGCACTGTGACAGGTTTTGGGATGGTTCCTGTCATGTCAGCTCGTTACACATGGGGTTGATTCTTGCTTGCTGATTACCTTCATAATCCCCTCCTTCCCCCCTAGGAGAGGCAGTAGGTGTGGGAACCAGAGAGGAGGAATGGCAATGCTCCTGTGGTAGTCTGGACCATAACTGATCTATGTGCCTGCTCCAGAGGACACCATCCTCAGTTTGAACCCTGTAAGACCGGGGGCCTGTAATTTGGGTTATCTCTGCAGGAATCCATAATGGTTCACCCACAAGGCTTTTTGCATAAACAGAATCACCCACAGTGAATGAGCGAGTTTTGCTAGTGGAATCTAGTGGTGCGTTGGGTGCGTAAGTGGGATGAAGGCGGTCAAGGGGAGATCTGAGTTTCCTAGCCATCAACAACTCGGCTGGGGTTAAGTTAGTTGATGGGTTGGGAGTGATATGTTGGACACTGAGTAGTTTTTCAACTTTCTCGGTGATGTCCCCTGGACCCAATTGCTGGAGTTTCTCCTTGGTAAATCGTACCATGCATTCAGCCCGGCCATTAGCCAAAGGATGCCCAGGGGCTGTAAGGGCGTGTCTTATACCCTGCTATGCTAAATATGATTCAAAAAGGTTGGAAGTAAATTGAGGACCATTGTCAGAAACAAGTACATCAGGCAACCCATGAGTTACAAAAAGTTTCTTAAGCTATTTGACAACAGCATCTGCTGTGGTGGATGCCATAGGAACAACCTCTAACCATCTGGAGTATGCATCTACCACAATAAGGAAAGTGTGCCCTCTGGTAGGGCCAGCAAAATCAATGTGAATCCTAGACCATGGGCCCCTACGACATTCCCATTCCTGGGGTGAGAGGTGGAGCAGGCCTGATTTTCTGACAGTTGGGACAGGATGCAACCCAGTTTTCAACCATTTTGTCAATACCTGGCCACCATACATAACTCCTGGCCAATCCCTTCATTCTGACAATTCCTGGATGACCCTCATGTAACATTTCCAAAACCTCTTTCTGTAGTTTTGCAGGAATAACCACCCTGTTACCCCACAAAATACATCCTCTTAATACAGATAACTCAGTTTGTCTGGACTTAAAAGGTTGGGAACCTTGAGGTAGATCTTGAAGTGGCCAACCTTTCTTAATCCAGCCTATAATAGGAGTTAATAAAGTGTCTTTGGCAGTCTCTCTGGCAATTTTAGCAGCATGGACTGGAAGTTTGGCAACAGTTTCCAGAAAAAAGGTGTAAGGTTCAGGAGCAGGGTCCTCAGTGTGCGAAGGGAGTGGGCAGTGACTCAAAGCATCAGCATGCCCAATGTCTTTTCCGGGTCTGTAGATGAGTTTGTATGAATAAGCAGCAAGAAATTCAGTCCATCTCAGCATTCTTGGTGACAGGATTGTGGGCGTTGGTCTGTCTCCTGCCACAATGCCTAAGAGAGGTTTGCGATCTGTCACAATGGTGAAACTTCTCCCATAAACGTACTCATGGAACTTCTTGACAGCTGCCACAATTGCCAAAGCTTCCTTGTCCAGTTGGCTGTAATTTCTCTCTGCTTTAGTCAAAGTGCGAGAGTAAAATGCAATAGGGGCTTCCCTTCCACTGGGAAGCATGTGGCTCAACACCCCCCCCCCACTCCAAAAGGGGATGCATCACAAGTTAGTACAACACGTAAATTCTCAAAAAACTGCATCAGCACACAATCAGAAGTGATTTGTCTTTTGATATTGTTAAAAGCAGCTTCTTCTTTTCCGCCCCAGACCCATGCAGATTTCTTATCCAGTAATGTATGTAAAGGTTCTGCAGTAGTTGCTTTCTGAGGTAGAAACATATGATAGAAATTAATAAGTCCCAGGAATGCTTGCAAGATCAGTTTTGCATCTAGGCCTGGGGCTTCTTTGATTGCCTGAACTTTGGCTTCTGTGGGGTGGATGCCATGTTTATCAATCATATAACCCAAGAATTCTACTTTGTCAGTTCTTAGTGTGCATTTCTCTTTTTGACTTTTAACCCCTTCTTTGAACCTGGTTAGAACTTCTCTGAGTTTTCATGTAACTGAGTGTCATTTTCAGCAGAGATTAAAATGTCATCAAAATAAGGCACCACCCCAGGCAACCCTTGTAGCATCCTTTCCATGAGACTTTTAAAGATGCCTGGCACCACACTTACTCAATTGTAACCTCTTGCATTTGAATGCACCCGATGGGTTACAATGGTTTGGGCTTCTGCAGTTGGATCATCTACTGTTAACTGCTGGTATGCTTGGGCCAGGTCCAATTTGGCAAGACTGTGCCCCGCCCAGAGAATGTAATAAATGATGAACCACTGGAACCGGATATGCGCTCTGCTGTAGCGCATGGTTCAATGTCCCCTTGTAATCCCGCAGATTCTCACGGAACCGTCAGCCTTGACTGGTGTGACTATGGGTGTTTCCCACCTGGAGTGGTCTGTGGGCTCCAGCACCCCTTGGGCTATAAGTTTATCTAATTGTTCATCAATTTTTTCCTTCAATGCAAAGGGTACCCTTCTGGGTTTTAATCTGGTTGGTTGTACCTTGGGATCTAGGTTAAATGTGATAGGGGTCCCCAAGTACTTGCCTAATCCATCGCTGAAGACCTCTGGAAACTCAGACTTCAAAGACTCTTCCCACTCAGTGTTGCTTACGTGATTGATGCCCAGCGGGTTGAACCATTCTAGCCCCAGCAAACTTGGGCAATCTTTATCAACGATGGTCAGGGGTAGGCGTTTGATGTGACCTTTGAACTTCACATTGAATTCTCTTGTTCCAACTACTGGAATCTTGTTCCTTTGGTAGTCTTTAAGAGTTAATGCCTGCTTCTTGAAGTGAGTCTTCTGAATGTCTGGTATCAGTCTCTGAATAGTGTCCCATGACACCATGGATAAGTATGAACCTGAGTCCACTTCCATTTGGCAAGGCCTTCCTTCAATGAATACCTTGACATGCACTTTCCTGTTATTTAAAGAGGAAGAATGACCAATAGTTACTGTTTGATGAGTTTCATTCCTTCCATTTGCTTCTGTGTTGTGCCCCATTTTCTCACTGGTGTTGTTTGGCTTGACTTCTCTGTCTTTGTTGTTTGTAGCAAACTTTCTTCTGTTTGGTGGAGTTCTGGACAATTTGCAGACTCTTGCAAGGTGCCCTCTTTTTCACATCGAGGCAAATGGTGTCCAGGAACTTGCATTCAGTTGGTTTTCCCCACAACCTATGCAGTGGAAATCACGCCTCTTCCTTCTCAGGTCATTTCTTTTCCGCTCCATTCTGAGTCTGTTGATTTCTTCTTCTTCTCCACTGTATTCTGACTCAGATTCAAGTTCATCAAAATGAGTTGTAGTAGTCTTTTCCCCATCTGAATGGCCCGTAGTCTTGTTCATCTTTCTCATGGCTGCTGCTGAGGATTTGGTGGCTTCTGCTGAAGATGCTTCCTCTATGGCTTCTTTCAGCGTGATCTTGGGTTTCATCAGTAATTTGCTCTGCAAAACCTTGTCTTTAAGGCCCAAAACTAAACGATCGCGCATGGCCTCCTCTAAGCTGCTGAATTCGCATGCACCCCCAATGTCTCTTAAACTTGCCACAAAGTCATTAATGCTTTCATCTTCCCCCTGATCATGGCAATAAAACTCGTGTCTCTTAATGAGGCACGATACTTGGGGTGCGTAGTGTGCCCTTAAAAGCCTCTCTAGATCAGGCCATGCCATTACCTTCACGTCTGCTGCGCCCACTAATGCCTTCGCCATCTTGAAAACTGCCAGACCGCAATACGTGAGAAAAACCGCCCTCTTCCGCTGCTCAGAAATGGCGGCCAGATCGCTTCCTTCCAAAAACATCTGAAACCGATCTGCATATGACTCCCATTCTTCATTCTTCGGGTTAAATGGGGCTGGGGGGGTATTCAGCGCAGCCATCTCGCTCTTCTCTGTTCCGCGTTGCCTTCTCTTCAGGGAGATCCCACCTTCGTCGCCAGTGTTAAGTTTGCATAGAGAGGCAGGATGCGGAGTGCTTCAACTCAAAGTTTATTGTGACTTCAGCTCAGAACAGACCCAATTTGGCTTAGCCGAGGCAGCTATATATAGCCGGCTGCCTCGGCTGACAGCCAATCAGAGTGCAGGGTTTTCCCGCACTTTTAAACCAATGATTTCAAACACTTTACAAGAACAACCAATCAATTCAAACTCTGCATACATAACAATGATGATGACATCAGATAAAAACAGACAGTAATTCCCTCACTAGTATTTCACATGCAGTAACTTTGTTCTTTCTCAAATGTTTTATCACATCCCTTTTTGCCATTTGCTTTAGCAAGTAATGCTGGAATTTTTAGCCAAAACACTGAAACAACAAATTTATATTTTAAAAGATAGAAATTTGCAAGGCCCACTGTGAGAAAGAAGTGCTAGGTAGTAAGCATGGAAGGACAGAGAGTGAACTGAATGAAGTCATCTCTGATAACAGAAATGGCATCCACCTTCTCGTTGCTCCACTTTGGCTTTTATAAACTCTGTCACTAATCAGCAGATCAAAGTTAGCTAGGAAATTGCCAATTCCTGACTTTAAGGGTTGTATAGAAAAACAATTCAATTAACACACATTTTCCTACTCCTGCATGGCAAGTGCAGATGTCAACATTTATGTTCAAAATAACACAAAACAGGAATTCAGATTTTTGTTGGATATGTCATTCCAGTTATAGACTAAGACAGCAGGCTGTAGATGAGAAGAAGAAAAACACCCACCACCACCAAAGTCCCTTCATCTGTATCTCTTTTACTTCCTGCCAGAAGTTGATGGTAAATATATTTATGCCCCTGATGACAAGAAAAAGGGGACACCCCATAGTCTGTCAGCTATTCAAGTTTTGCATCCAAAGCTACTGTAAAGTATACATTTTAAGGACCAGAAAAGGAATCAGGGTGGATACTGCAGGTCCTTGCTTTGCTTGTTACAAATTTATTTGGTCTATGAAATACCAGCACTACATTTCCTTTTGTACTGGGAGGCATTGCTATCAAGATTTCTCTTGGTCTATCTTATCAGGCTTTTTATCCATCAGTGCTACAGTAACAGAATTTCTAGTAGATCTCTACTCTGTTCAGTTCTTTTGATAGAGCACCTTTGAGCATTCATTTGATTTCAGTTCAAAGTGTGTCTTTTCTAATATTCTATATCCCTTTGTATATGCATGCTTTTGACTCAGTTTTTGACTCCTGGTGACTGCCTAAACAAGTCCCTGCAGTTTTCTTGACAAGGTTTCTGAAATAGTTTGCACTAGGGTGCCAAGAGAGAGTGATCAGCTCAAGGTCACCTTGGCTTTGTGTTTTAAGGCATGGCCAAAATTCACGGTCTCCCAGTTTCTAGCCTCGTACCTTAAGTACTACACTAAACTGATTCTCCTATATAGTAATTATTTTCCTTTCATTTAAATAATATTTACTATTAACCTTACTTAATATTAATAATGACATTGACAATTAAGGCAATCCAAGTTAATTTTGCGGGGAGCCTGCTATAAATCTCTTAAAATAATCACAAGTCCTTTATAGCAGGGCTGTCAAATATTTTGGACTCAAGCAAGAAAGGCTTTGGTCTGCAAAAGAGTGCAGATCCCCTCTGTGACTCATTAAAAGCAACCTTATATATATATTTCAGAACTGCAACCCTGGTGAAAGGAGGCTTCTGAGGTACCTTTTGTCAGTTAAACTGGAAGTACTTCATAGCTGTGGTTTTTAACACCGATGATCCATTTTGGTGTACAGGTCTAGCTCTCCAACTGAATTTATATGATCCAATTTATATGATCCAAACACAAAGACTCCACAACAAGTATATAATTATTCTTAATATATGTATATTAAGTCAATGCCATATAATAGAAGAGATGATTTAAGTCATCCTTTTGATAACAGACTATCTAAAATTTTTCAAGGGTTAAAATGTTAGCATGGGTGGATAATAGAAGTTTTATTAATCTTTCCTAATGGGATTATATTTTCCTTTATTCTATACCCCAAAATTTGTTATGGCTATATTACTTTCTGATACCACAATATCAGTTACAATAGAGTTTTTAAGAATGTAATTGTGAGGATATGCCT
The DNA here is from genome assembly GCA_009733165.1 of Naja naja. NCBI lineage: Eukaryota > Metazoa > Chordata > Lepidosauria > Squamata > Elapidae > Naja > Naja naja. The sequence goes on along the minus strand of CM019149.1, from coordinate 88,023,580 downwards.
GAAGAGGAGTCAGTGAGATGCTATAGTTAAAGAACCTCACTGGACAACTTTGAGCCAGACATATTTTCTCAGCCCAGCCTAAGTTGTTCCCATGGAACTAAACAAGAAGAGTACTATGTACATGACTTTGAGCTCCTGTAAAAAATGGTGGAATAAAAATGTAATAAAAATAATCATTGTATATATGGAAAATTAAAGATGAAATACTGAAAGCTCTATTTTCTCTTAAATTTATTCAATTTCATTATTTTAATCTTATACAGAACATCTTGTGGTGTGGTTTTTCTAATTCAATCCTCTGCCTCACTAACTTCCTCTTGCAGAATTGTTCATCTTGTTCAATGTTAATACCTGTTTTAAGGAAGGATTTTGGTTCTCATTTCTTTGAAATAAGTTGTATAACTGTGCAGCTAACTGCAGACTGGATTGCTGCAATTCAGGTATTAAATTAAAATTTCTTGGCTCTGTCCTGGAGATTCCTTATTATCAGGTTTACAAAACTGAATTGGAAGCAGGATGATAAAGAGGGGAACTAGTCCAATGTATACAAGAAGCTCGATTGGAATACTATGAATTAATGTGAGCTGGTGGTTTGGATATAGTTAGATTGATCACAGAATATAAGCCATGAGTTCTGACTGCTTCAAACAACCAATTTGATGTGTAACTGTATCTCACAATTCAGACATTTACCCTGGACTTTGTGATATACAACAATTACATTTTATCATTTAGCATGGAATTTTTAAATCAGGGTTGAAAAACTTCCCCCTCATTGATTGCCTTCCATCAGCCACAAGTTGTGGTCAGGAATAATGGGCTGAATCACAAGACTGCATTGCTCTTTTGCAGAGGATATTAGATAAGATGCAGTGAGGACTTGATTTATATCAAGCAAAATTACAAATAACACCGGAGATAATGCAACCATGTTATTGCAAAAATAAGAAGATTAGATATCTGAACCCAATTTCTCATAGATTACCCTAGTTTTTCAGATCTTGAATACACTTTCTTGAGTTAGTTTGGCAAAGGAGAATGTTGAGGAAAGAAGTTTAGACAGCCAGGCAGTGATCTTCTAAAACACATAGATTTGGAGATGAAATGAAATTTCCAAACCAGATAGACCTTTTTTTAATACTATAAAATAAGAATAGACAATTTGGTGCTTTTGAGTTGTTTTGGGGTTAAAATTCCCATAATGTTTGTCTTAATCTCCACCCAACAGAAAGCTAAAGTTGTTCTAATTTCCAGTGGAATCCATATTCTTTTAAAGGAAGAATTTGAGCAACACTTTGGACAGCTCCATGGGGTATTTCAGGCTGTAGAATCTATCAGAATAAGATCCCAAACTGAAACATACATATCCCTGACTGGGTCCAGTTCAACTGACAAAACCCTGTTCAGTTCAAGAAACGTAGCCTTCTCCAATAGCCATTCAATCCAAAGGTGTACAGAAAATGATTATTCTTTTGGACTGGCATCCTTGGAGATAGAGATAGAAACAGACTTTTCAACAGAGAGATGTTGGCAAAAAGGTAACTCTTGCTCCGCATTTCCCAGGGCAATGACTTTTGAGGACCTGTTTGCTCGTTCTAGTCCATAACTGGATTCACTTAAAAGTGTCTTTTCCTCCTAATCAAAATTAAGAATAATGAACAAAGGGGGAGAATAGAAATCATTAATGCATATGATATAAGTATTTAGTGTATGCAATTTTAGTTCCCATCTGAAGTCCCCTGTCCTCCCTTCAGTCAGCCATATGAAAGGATTAAGTGGCAAGCCTTTGCTGCAGTATGGTGAAAAACTCACCTAAAGAAATGCCAACAACTGGAGATGATCGAACAAAACTTTTTATTAATTCTAATTCTAAAGCTACTTCAAAGAGAATGCAAATGACCAGCTGTCTGCAAGGAATATAAATCCTTCCATTCCCCACCATCCACTCAGAGTTGAAGAAGCTTCTTGGATGAGAAGCTAAATGTCTTGAAGGAAGAACAAGGAAAGTCCAGTTGCCTCTTGAAAAATGCCCCTTTGGGATAACAATGACCTGGATGACTGAGAATCTCCATAAACATCTAAAGCTAAGACTTACAGTGAATCTCTGGTGTTTGGCATTCAAAAGAACTGGGAGCAAGAGCCCCAACGTTACATAGGGTCTTATATGTTCCTCAAAGACAGTGTAAGCACATGTATAAACAAGCAGGCCCCTCAAAATGCACAGAGAATTGCTCCACAAAATAGAGGATCCAAGATGACAAATAGATACGTACTACACATGCTTTGAAATGCAACATAGCAGTTTTGATATACGAGAAGTGCCAAGTCTCTGATATTCTAACAAGCTGACTCTGTACTTTACTGCAGAAGGAGGAAAGAGATAAGAAGGCAATACCACATATCTTTAAATCTGCTGCTTAGCTGAAGGCGTAAATTTTGTAAGCATCTGAATCATTGACAGCACAGCGGCAGTAAAATTTCACACTTAAATAAGCATCTGCAGAAATATAACTAAAAGGATACACATAACTTGAAAAAGAATCTCTGTATAAAATAAAACTATAGAAAGGCAGAAGCAAATGTTGTTAAATTCGTATTTTAGTACTCCATGCTAAAGCTGTATCACTTTAAATTGCAGATAAGGTTCACATCATTGAATGATTAGATCCCTATCAATATGTATGAGTAGTGTTTTGCACATGAAAACTAAATATCACAGGATAAGGGATTTTTTCTGAGATGCAAGTTTTCTGTATGCAAGCAGATAATGCTTTGTGGGAAAATATTTTATCACATCAATCCCCACCAAAAGTCATCCAGTACAACTGCCATGGTGAAAAAATATATTTTATTTCTTAATTGAATTGGTATGCTGTTCAGTTCCAAAACATATGAAGCATCCCAAAAACAGGACTTTTGTCCATGCATATATATTTTTTAATTTAAGGTGCAGGGTTTCATTGGTTTCCATTATTATTTACATCCATTTGTCTGCCATTTCTTTGTTCTTGCTTTGTTTTTCTGAAGTCTTTTTGTGGTATAATGTTTTCAAATAATTCTAATTGTAAGAATTTATTGACTGTTTGCTATATGCTGCCCAGAATCACTTGTTTGGTGAGATGGGGAAATACATAAATTAGATAGGTAGGTAGGTAGGTAGGTAGATAGGTAGATAGGTAGATAGATAGATATAGACAGACAGACAGACAGACAGACAGACAGACAGACATGTTTTGTTTTGTTTTGTTACTTCCTTATTTGCTCCCCACTGGGAACATCTGTGTCAACATCAGCAGTTTGAAATGGCACAGCACACACATTTGTAAGCTACTTCTATAATAATGGACCACAAAGAAAGAATCAGAAAATTAATGTTCCATATTTTTTTTTTTTTTGCCTGTTTCCAGACAATAAGGATATCCTTCAAGGAAGTTCACTCATGAGAGTTACTGTTTTCTGGGCCTCTAAGAAAATATGCTAAATAGGAAAGAAAATCCTCTGAAAAGATGTAAAACAAAGTAACTGTGCTGCCCCACTCACTCACAAACATACACGTAACAGTGGTTTAGTGAATTATTAATATTCCCCAGCAATTCCCTTCACTAAAACTCAGAACTGTCCCAATTAAGTCCAGCTATGAGCAGGCCAAGATTAGCCCACAGAGCAATGGCCCAATAGACCACAAAGCAATTGAAAGTTGCTCAGACAAAATAACTCCACCAGATAAACACAAAAATCTACACACAAGAGAAAAGTCCAGAAGCTCCAAGGCATGAATCAATTCCAAAACACAGTTGTCAATCCAGAGTGAAGCAGGAAACATGACAATCACACAGCTAGAAAATAAACACATTGTTCCCAGCAACGCCTTCATCTGTCTGCTGTGATAAATAGCCAACTTCCAGTGCAGCTCATCGAAATGCATATTGATAAATATCTTTTCATATAATTTTCAAAACAGCTATATGTCCACTTAATTTCCTGCTGTCCAGTGCTAGCCTGCTAAACTGATATGTATATTTTGTCCAACATTTTGCTGCAATCAAGATGTATAATTTCTGTTTATTAAGGTTTCAACTTTTAATGCTCAATGTTTTAATGCTTTTAATGTTCTAAGTGTTCTAATTGTTTTATATAGTTATGTTATGATGAAGCCATCCACAGTCGCTTGATAGTGAGATGGGCAGTATATAAATTTAATAAATAAATAAATAAAACCAAAATATAATGTCTGAAGTTCCAAAGGTACGTTTTTCAAGAGGCAATGGGACTTTATGGGACTTTATTGTTTTTCTTTGAAGATGTTTTGCTTCTCATCCAAGAATCTTCTTCAGCTCTGACTGGATAGTGGGGAATGGAAGGATTTATATTCCTTAAAGATAGCTGGTCATTTGCATTTTTTTACAGAGGCATTGAGGCCACCTAGAGGTTTATCTGTGTCATTAGGGTCACCTGAGCAGTGAAAATGGGTGTGGAGCTTTCTTGGAACAGTTGAAAGTAGACTGAAGATACATGAAATCATATCCCTTCCCCTCTGTTGAGAGAGGACTGTTCAATTTTGACAACCCTTTTTTTTTCATTACATTTATATGCCGCCCTTCTCCGAAGACTCAGGGCGGCTTACAATTTTTTGGGATACAACCCAGTGTGCTCAGCAATAGACTTCATTCCATTGTATATGCCTGCTTATTACTAAGCGGCATTTTTACAAGGTCAGCTAATTGCCCCCAACAATCCATCTGCAAGGATGGAAGGCTGAGTCAACCTTGAGCCTGGTGGGATTCGAGCCTACAGTAATTGTAGACAGCTGGATCTTAAGAGCAGGCATTTAACAGCCTTTGATCCTTCTTTCAAACCAGCGGTCCTCTCTGTCCAAAATATGGGCTTTGCTGTCTTTGAAAAAGTGGCCTTTCTATTTTAAATGTGGATGGACTGCTGTATCTTGTTCTGAGGAGTTTGTTCTCCTATGTCGCCATGCATTTATGAAGTGGTTGTTTTGTTCATAAACACATAAATGCCTTCAGTTATCCCCTTCCATCCTGCTCTTCAAAAGCTCTTGTTGGAAAAAACTGTTATAAGAATTGAATGAGCAATTCCAACTTTGTTATCTGTTGATATTTTCAATGTACACTGATTCTTTTTTATTTCATTTGTCTAATGAGTCAAGATTATGTTTAAAGTTGCAACAGCATACTCATATAAAATGTACTAACATCTTTATGATTTAAACCATATGGGAGAAAACACTGTAGATGTTGCTAACTCTATATTGCCCCCATTTGTTCCTGTACTGGAAGTCAGTGACAACCATTCTCAATTATTTGTATGCAGAACTCTAAACTAAGGTTGTTCTTTATCTCATAACTAACAGTGATAGCAAGTATTTTTGTGAAAGAACCATAAAGTTATGGAACGTGCCTGACACATACAGATTCACAGACATTTTCCAAAGGTAGCAAGACAACTTCCACGTTCTGTGAAAACATCTCAAAGGCATGCAGGTAAAGAGTTATCATAGAGCACATGATTTTACAACTTCTTACAACATTCCTGTTTTTCATGTATAAACTTATATATGCAAGATGGTTATTCCTTATCTTCTATCCCTTGAGAAAAGAGGGTTGTCTACTAGAGTTATGATTTATTTATTTATTTATTTTATTTATTTATTTTATTGGACTTATATGCTGCCCCATCTCCGAAGACTGGGGCACAGTAAATCACTAAACATACAATACAATAAATAATTAAAAAGAAATTAAATCACTATAAGGTCCAATAAAACCGAATTAAAAATTAAAACTGTCCCATGCCCCCAGTAAGGTAATCACAGCCTGACTTGGTCACATAGCCAGGTCTTCAAATCGCGGCGGAAGGTGCGGAGGTCAGGGGCCAGGCGGAGGTCCAGAGGCAGTTGATTCCATAAGTCGGGGGCCGCCACAGAGTAGGCTCGCTGTTGGGGGACCACCAGCCAACATTGGCTTGCCGACGGGACCCTGAGGAGCCCCTGCCTGTGTGCCCATACAGGGCGGTTGGTCCCTGATATCGGTAGGAGGCGCTCCCTTAAATATTGTGGACCCATGTCATGTAGGACTTTGAATGTTAAAGCCAAAACCTTGAACCTCACCCGGAGCGCAACTGGCAACCAATGCAAGCCGCACAGGAGGGGGGTAATATGGGAGAATCGGGTAACTCCCATCACAACCCGCGCGGCAGCATTCTGCACCAGCTGCAACCTCCGGATGGTGTGCAAGGGCAGTCCTAAATAGAGAGCATTGCAGTAGTCGAGTCGTGAGGTAACAAGGACATGAGTGACTGTACACAGGGCATCTCGGTCCAGAAACGGGCAAAGCTGGCAAACCAGCCGGACCTGGGCAAAGGCCCCCCTGGCGACGGCCCCCACCTGCTCCTCCAATTGGAGCCGCGCGTCCAGGAGGACCCCCAGGTTCCGTGCCCTATCCACAGGGGGCAACACCACTCCCCCTATGGTCAATGATGGACACTGTTGACTGGACTGAGATGCCGGTATTGGCAGCCACTCAGTCTTGGCCGGGTTGAGCCGAAGCATGTTTCCGTCCATCCAGATCTGTACCGCATCCAGACAGCGAGTCATCACAGAGAGGGCATCACTGATTTGGTTTGGGGTGGAGATGTATAACTGGGTATCATCAGCATACTGGTGATACCTCACCCCAAAACCACGAATGATCTCACCCAGTGGTTTCATGTAGATATTAAATAAAGGGGAGAGGACCACCCCTGAGGGACCCCACAAGTGAGCCCTCGGGCCGACCTCTGTCCCCTGACAACACCGATGCACCGAGAGGTAAGAGGAGAGCCACCAAGAACAGTGCCCCCACTCCCAGCCCCTGCGCAAAAGGATACCATGGTCGATGGTATCGAAAGCCGCTGAGAGGTCTAATAGGACCAGGACAGAGGAAAAACCCCTGTCCTGGGCCCTCCAGAGATCATCCATCAGTGCGACCAATGCCTCCGTGCTGAAACCAGGCCAGAAGCCCGATTGGTACGGATCTAGGTAGTCTGCTTCATCCAGGAAAAGTGGAAACTGCTGAGCCACCACACTCTCAACAACCTTGCCAAAAACGAAGGTTGGAGACTGGACGGAAGTTGTCTAACACGGTCGGGTCCAGGGCAGGCTTCTTCAGGAGGGGCCTCACCACCGCCTCTTTCAAGGCGGAGGGAAAGACACCCTCCTTTAACGAAGCATTGACCACTGCCCGAGCCAACCACAGGTGACCTCCCTGGCGGCATAAGCCAGCCAGGAAGGGCACGGGTCCAACAAACATGTGGTGGAACTCAGACGCCGCATAATCCTGTCCACTTCATCCTCAGAAACATGTAAAGATTTTAAATAGCCTAAGGAGAGAAGTGAGTCCTGCAGCATCCCATAGCCCTAAGATCACAAGGTGAAGTAGAAGTTCCCCAGTGCAGAAAAAGAAGAAGACTCTGATGGTATCAAAGACTGCTAAGATATCCAAGAGCGCAAGCAGGGACATATTACCTCTCTTGTTTTTCCTTACTCATTCAAAACACCTCCATGACATGAGGCAGCCCAGACTGGCCTGAAATGGATCTAGATAATCCAGAAACATTCTCTTAAAGAATTCTGCCACAGGTCCAAATTTTCAGAGCAACCTGGGTGTTCATTCATGACAGGATGAATTCAAGTGGGAATGAAATCTGGCTAGCATTCACTCTGTCATTAGTGTTAGACCTTCTTTGGCACTTTCTGGAATGACCACGAAACCACGGGATTTCATATCTGCTGTAATTTAAATACAGAAAAGCCACTAGAGTTATTCTTTCACCCTGGAGTTTCCACTCCCCAACTCCATTGCTCCCCCTTCCATTCTTTAAAAGATTTAGTAAACCTTTTATCTGTCAAAGCAGATAAAAGATTTAGAATATCTTTTATCTGTCAAAATAGCAACACTATCATTAGGCCAAGATCCAACCGTAGCCCTGTGTAAAGTTCATCTTTCATCAAAACAAATTTTAATGTGGAAAAATTGTCTGCCTAGATAGATTGGCTGATTTATCTGCACTCCCTTTGCTGACAATGGCCACATTGAAAAAGTTCCCAACCACCAAGATAATATTGAAACAATTTGTTTCATACTCATCATTTGTGGTAGTATTACATCATCAATGGCCATCCTGCACCTCACACAGCATCTGCCAGGACTCTCTGTGTAAATGGGGCATAGTATCCTCCCCTCAGTGTGACTACAGGGTCCCACATCAAACTGTAGATCACATTGTGGCTGTAAGCTGAGGGCATATAGTGGTCCAGTATTTGATTTTTTAAAATATAAACAATACTGCACTTCAATATTTAGATGATGTAGACATTGGTATTCAAACATAAGTCTTTTTAACATTTATATTTTATTGTGTTCTACTAATCTAGATGAAATGTAGTCCGTGTATGATATGCCTAAATAGATAAATAAATGCAGTAGAATTTGATGTGTTCTCTTTTCCTTTCTTTCATTTTCTCTGCCTCATTCCTGCTTTCTCTCTCAATAAAGGGAAAATCCATATGATGGATGTCAGAAGAAAAATGAGCTTCATACTGAGATACACATTTCACAATTGGTGGCTGGTTGGGTAAGAGAGGTTTTGTTATCAATTGAAAGATCAGATTTTATAAGGAATTCCCTTAAATCCAAACTTTTGTTAATCACTAATGAAAGGTATCAGCAATGGCAAAACAAACTAGTTTAGGCAATGATTAAAATTCACCTTTCAAAACATGTTCTCTGGATTTACTTGAAAGTATGTCTGTTTTCTTGAAGGGCGTGTTCTCTTATCCTGGTAAAACTTCCAAAAATGTGGAAGATATTGGAAGTGGATGATTTAAAAATGTTGATAAAGAAGGAAAAGAATGGTGTCTGGGGATAACTCTATTACTTAACCGCTGTAGTTTTTCACTGTAGCCCTGAGTCACTGCAAGAGCTCATTCTCAGAACAACAGGAATTCTACTAGCCATTTCCAAAACAATCTACAAGTACAATCCGCCCCTCCATCACATTAAAAGAAACAAGCTTCCTTCTCTGAAAGAGCACAAGAAAAAGAATTTGAATCTCCCTATTCTAATTTCTCAATCTATAGGTTTTAAAAGTATAGTACCCACTGATATTCTTACTTCAACATTTTTAAGAAAAAAAAACCTTATTTAATCAAAATATTGAGTGACATGAGCTTGACCATTTCTTGTTCAGGCTGCTACCAAAGAAGATACATAGATATTTCTACAAATAGTTTTAAATAGTATTTATTCCTTTGTTTGTTTCAATAGTTTATTAATTGTTTCTCAGTGCCAACTTTCACAATAACATAGCCCCAATATAAACATAATAGGGAAAACATAAAGTAGATGTAGCAACATAGATGCATGTGAAAAACTGCTTCTGACAACACAATTCACTTAAGGAAATGGAAACCTAAGAAAAATAAACTCAGTGTTTCCTTTGGTGGCAAAACAGAAAAGACCAAGCAGAGCTACCAATAATCAGATATGCCTGTTGTGCTCAGACAAACTAACCAATTTTACTGTCAAATATGCAAGTGAGATCTTAGTGTGGATCTTAGATTACAAGTAAAATCAAACAAATGCAAGTGAAGACCCAATTTCACTGTCAAATTTAGGGTTTTTTTTCACAAAGGTTATGGAACTTGGAACTTGGAATCAGAATTAAATCACAGAGCTCCTGTTACATCCTGTTACTTAGCTCACTTTCTCAGCTGATTTGGCAGAAGATTCCCAGATGCTTCAGATAGATAAGAATCCTTACTAAAACAAGAATTAAGCCATTTACAACTAATGATTCATATAAATAATGGAAAGCTATAATATTAGCACTTATAAGTTTAAATTCTTGAAGAATCGTCCTCTTATCTTTCCAAATTAATAGATGTTGCACATGGTCTCCTTGAAGCTATGCACTTCTAGCATGTTTATATACTGGCCCTCTCTTGCTTGGAAGCCCCCACTTTGTGCCTTGGCTCTTCAAGACTTATACCTGAAAATCTAATGTGGCCTATGATATAAGGGGTAAATAGCAATTGCAATAGCACTTAGATTTATATACCACTTCACAGTGCTTTACAGCCTCCTCTAAATTGTTTACAGAGTCAGCATATTGCCCCCAACAATCTGGTTCCTCATTTTACTGACATCAAAAGAATGGAAGGCTGAGTCAACCTTTAGCCTGGTGAGATTCAAACTGCCAAACTGTTGGCAATCGGCAATCAGCAGAATTAGCCTGCAATACTGCATTCCAACCACTGTGCCACCACAGCTCTTAAATGCTTGATTCTCATTCTCTGTGCCCAATCCATTTCATTTTATGACTATGGACAAATCCCTTTCATTTTTACTACCTTGTATAAAATCATTACATCTTACAAAGATTGAATCAGTTGCCCTTAAAGTCAGTTTCTTCAAAGGAAGGTCCAGGATTGGTTGGAAGATCAAGATGTGAAATTTGCAGTCAAAAAGTGTTTCACCTTGTCCATTTAGAAATTCTCTAAGAAAACCTTATTTTGCTTTATTTAATAAAGACAGAGCCCATTGACACATGAAACTTGTCTACTAAAAATGTACAGCTAAATCTGTTTTAAGAATTCAAGGAGATTCTGTGATAGTAGTAAAGTCCTGGGCAGCTTTAGCTTTCAATTCCTCTTCTAAAGGCTAATGACTTCTATTATGGCCCACAATTAGATCAAACTCAATGTCTAGACTAGCAAACAACATCTTCATGATTGCTGATTGGTCTAAGATGATGAGAAATGGTCCTTTTCATGCAGGCCTCTAGCAGGATTTTGTGCAAACACAACCACTCCTGAAATGAGCTGACATAGATACATTATTAAATGAAGCTATCACTATGATTGATCTTCAATGATTTATTTTATGTTTTATTCAACAGTGAAGTCATCAGATTATTAGGAAATAATCCTAACAGAGCTGTGGTTTTTATCTTTCAGAATCGATATATTTAGCATTCATGCCCAAAAAATATTTAGTGATCCTAGCTAAAGATAATTTATTGATCCTAGTTAAATATGAGCAGATATAACTGCTGTCAGTTTCAGTGGGCAGGTACAATGTACTGAAATCAAGTGGGTTGTCAGAAAAACTTATTTCTTTCATTACCATGGTCCAGAATGTAGTATGCTATCATAACTGAGAACAGACTTTAGATCTCCTTTTCCTTGTAAAGTACTGAAAGTTGGAGGAGATACCAAATATATATGAACAGGAGTATAAATAAAAAAGAGGAAATAATTGGCCATTTTTAAGTGGAATGGCCAATATGTTTAAATGGAAGTGCCATTAGTTTCCTTTAGCAGACTAATAAAATTGAGGATTATGGATTGCCTTCCATCGTGACTCTGCACTGTACATAAACACTTAGTTGCCAAGATTAAAAGCAGATTGTTTCATTGTATCTCATTTTTAAAAAATCCTGGCACTCTCCCAAGAGCTCAGATATGGTTTATGCATTCTGAACAATTAACTGTTTTAGGATTAGTTGATTATCTGTATTTGTGATTTTTTTTCTTAACCAAGGATGATTTGCTATGTAGCTCTATAGCTAGGAGGAGTGGAATGGGTTAGTGTTAGAATGGCCACGAGTTCTACTTTAGAAAGACTAATCTCAGTTTAAAAGCTTATTAGATTTGAAGAATGTCCAAGTTTTATCCAAAGGTAAAGTGACTTAAAAAGAGAGCAGAGTAGGGATTGAAGTAACCTATCAACCACAAACAGGGACAGAAGTAAAGTAGATACCCAAGGCATAAATTCACTCTCTTCTCCAGCATGCTAAAATAATTTATGATAGTAGATTATAGATTGATATAGATAGATAACAGATTGGGTTGGTTTTGGCACATGAAGCATTAGTAAGCGCAAAGTTATACAATCTGTATCCTCTTGAGATGATATATTCCCTCCCTTCAAGTGATGCTTCAAATGCTGTTTAGAAGCCAGTGGCCAACTTCTCAAACAAGTGGCTGCACTGTCTTCTATCTTCACAAAGCAAGATGAATACACGTATTTTCTCAACACAGCCAACTCATTCTATTTATGAACTCTGAAGTGCAGCACCTTTGAATGCCACAATTCCATTTACTATATTAGTGATACTAAGAAAACCTTTAAAATGGCAAAGACAAATGCATGTTTCTAGCTGTTACAATCCATCCACTCACAACTCATTTAAATGCATTAAGTAACATAATTCCCTCAGACCACCATTCTGTCATCCAGTATGATGGATTACTGCTTTTCCTTCTGAGATAAACTGCATGACCTAAGTTTCACTGAGTGTATGTTTACAAGTGTATGATGGACAAGACGAAAGAGAAACACAATCCCATTCATCAGAAAATTCTAGATAAAGCAGGAAAGACTATTTTTGGCTACACTTAAGTATAATTCATGTGCTTCTGAAAATCCTTTTGATTTGATTGGTTATCTGTCATCAAGTAGTTGTTGACTGTTAGTGACCACATTAAAGGTTTTTGTTTCCCATGACAGTGTGTTACTAACTTGGATTTTCAGGTCTTCCAGCCATATTCTCATCATCACTTTAATTGAGTCCCTCCATCTTGCTGTTGGTCATCCTCTTCTTCTCTTTATTTATATTGCATTGTATTGAGACAAAAACCAGGTCGAGAGTGTTTCCCCCCTCGTGAGTCAGGCCTTGAATTAACTGGGTCAGGCCCATGGTCCCCATGGAGTCCATGAATTCCTGGGCCAAACCCGACACCCCCTCAAGGGAAGGCAGATTGAAATCACCCAGGACCATAAGCCCCAGGAGATCCACCGCCACCCCCAAGAGAATGCCGAGAAACCCAGGCAGGGTTGCTGCCACACAGCTGGGGGAAAGGTATGTCAGCAGCAAACCCACCTGACCACCAGGCCCCCACCTCAGGAGGAGGGACTCACTTCCGTCTATCTCAGGAACAGCGACCTCCCTTGGAATCAGGGTCTCCCGAATAACCACAGCCACTTCACCACCCCTCCCCTGAGCCCATGCCCGGTGCAAAATCCGGAAACCTGGGGGGCATAAATCAACCAGAGGGACTCCCCCCTCTGGGCCCAACCAGGTCTCGGTGATTCCAATTAGAGTTGGAAGGGACCTTATAGGTCATCTAGTCCAACCCCCTGCCCAAGTGGAAGACCCTACACCATTTCTGACAAATGTCCACTCTCTTCTTGAAGGTCTCAAGTGATGGTGCTCCCACAACCTCCAAGGGCAAGCTGTTCCATTGGTTGATTGTTCTCACTGTCAGAAAGTTTCTCCTTATTTCCAGGTTAAATCTCTCCTTGTTCAGTTTCCATCCATTATTCCTTGTCTGGCCTATAGGTACTTTAGAAAATAGCTTGACCCCTTCCTCTCTGTGGCAGTGCCTCAAATATTGGAGGACTGCTATCATGTCTTCCCTGGTCCTTTGTGATCAAATTGGAAGAAAGAGTACTATGTCATTGTCAAAATATAAACTTTGGTTATGTTTGTATTTTGACTATTTTTCATAAAATTAGAATAAGGTTAATGTGGATATATTCATTCTATGACAAATATCTAACGCCCAGCTTTGTTTTTGTAATGGTTTATCATTATTTTACTGTTGGAATTGCTGTACGTGGCCCTGACATTTGGCCATCAGAGATGTGGAAATAGTTTGCATGTGTATGTTCACCTGGACAATTACAACAGGAAGTGTGATTTGAAACTCTGAATGGGAAATTTGGATGTATTGTAAGTTCCATTGTTGTGCAGAGCTGTTCAATAGTGTCATCTCAGACATGCACTTGCCAAAACTCAGGAGTGATTCCTCAATCAAATTCATTCCTCAATCACCTTTTCAAAGCAAGTTATACATTGATGATATAGTCCCTCCGATGCTTAGTATTAAGGAGCATTTTACAAAGACAATGGTGGATCTGTTTTAGGATAGTTGTCTTCCTGCTGCAGAAGTCTCACTTTATTATATTAGCTTCATGCTAAATTACTGCTAGTGCAAATAGTAATACATTTCTGTTTGTGTCAGGTTTGAAGACAGATCTGAAAAGAATCATAGAGTGAAAATTTCAGGAAAACAGGTTTTAGCTAAGCAGTAGAGAGTTTCTAATAGTAAGAGCTATTTACCAGTGGCACAATATGTCTCAGGTGGTCATGACCTGAATTGCTATCTGTCAGGATTTTGAAACTGTAAGATTGCGATAAATTTCACAGTTCTATGAAATGCACTATAACTGCCTAATTGTCAATTTTAAAAAATCAGTTGAAGTATCCTTTACATTGCTATAGGTTTTATTGGCCCAGCGATGTACAGTTAAGTCTCGATTAATGCTGATAAAGAACCTCATGAAGTGGTCACATTTTTCACATTTGCATTATTCAAAGTGAAAATTCTGTGGAAAATAGGTTAATCATTTCCAGCTCAATGGAAATAGGCAATAACCATTTTAAACATAGATTTGAATATGTTTACTAATGAAATATAACAGTAAAAGATTAAAAGAATGTACTAACAACATAAATTTATTTTTAACTTATCTGCCTTTGAAGACTGCTCAGAAGCTATAGATAAATAATGTAGGAAGTGGTAGAAAGTTTGAAGATCACCCTTCAGTTCTTTGTTTTATGTGGTTTTAGTGTTTTCTATTGCTTTCTAATGGATTATAACTTGCCATGAGATCTTCTAGATAGACCTCATCAGTATTTAAAATAAATAACTCAAGTGAACAAAGGACAAGCAGGAGAATAAACCCCATATCCAAAGCATGTCTATTGTATTCTGCAGCAATTCTTCAAAATGAGCTCTTTTTGAGCTTTCCTTAAATGGAACCTAAATATCTTTATAGGCCAATTTTGAAGAATCAACTGCATGCCTCAGATATAAAGCAGGGCTAGAGAATATACCTAAACCCTTGGCAGACATTTATAATCACAGTTGAGAAAACTGATATAACCTCTATCTGATCCATTGTATGACAGAAGATAAATCCGCATCCGCAGTACAAGCACTGAGAAGTTATATGTTTTATTTGTTGATTGAAATAATGTACTTTTTGCCCTCTATTGAAGATGGTTTAAAATGGATCACAGTAATATATATAGTAAAACACAATACTGAAGCTACAATGAATTGTACAGGTAATCCTCAACTTATGACCAAAACTGAGCCCAACATTTGTTTTGTTAAGTGAGTTTTGCCCTGTCTTATGACTTTTCTTTCCACATTTGTTAAATGAATCACTGCAGTTATTAAATTAGTAACATGGGTTCTTAAGTGAATTTGGTTTCCCCATTGACTTTGCTTGTCAGATGGTCTCAAAAGAGACACTGGGACACTGCAACCATCATAAATATGAATCAGTTGTCAAGCATCTGAATGTAAATCACATTGTAACTTTGAATGGTCAATAAACAAGCTGTTGTAAGTTGAGGACTACCTGTACAAATCAAAATACCAGACTGGGAGATTGGGAGATCAGTGAAAACGCCAGACATTAATTTTGAGAATAAACTAGAAGCTATCTGCTATCTATGATAACAATTATATTTTGCTATCTTGACTATTTCCATACTTCCCTAAAAGAAGTTTTAGAATTGCTTATAAAATGCAGAGCCTATCCTTCAACACATATTTAATATACAAAATACCATAAAGGAATTAGCGAAGAGAAATGGGATAGACATTTATAGTGGTGGTTCATTTACTTATACATCTGAGGCTTTTACACTGCATCTGTTTTCTGCCTTGATTGATAGATGGTGATAGATATAGATAGATAAATGATAAAAGATAGATGATAGATGGATAGATTGATGAGATAGATACTGTAGATACTGTAGATCTCCCTGTTTGGGGTGACACGCTCCCTCTTAAGATCTGAGGAGGTGGAGGAACACCTGCAGGGCAGGGCCGAGGAATTTGTTCAGTTTTTGGCAGATAAAGTCACTCAGATCCGGTCCAACTTGGATGGTAGGGGCAGGTCTTAGTCTGGTTATCTGGGATGACTTTGTTCCTGTTGGCCCTGAGGATGTGGACAAGGCCCTGGGAGCAGTGAATGCCACCACCTGTTTATTGGACCCTTGTCCCTCCTGGCTTGTTTCGGCAGGCCGGGAGACAACATGTGGCTGGCTCCAGGAGATTATAAACGCTTCTTTGGGTGAGGGGTGTGTTCTGCATGCCTTGAAAGAGGCTGTGGTTAGGCCCCTCCTCAAGAAGCCTTCCCTGGACCCGGCTGTGTTAAATAACTTTCGTCCTGTCTCCAACCTTCCCTTTTTGGGGAAGGTTGTTGAGAAGGTGGTGGCACTACAGCTCCTTCAGGCCTTGAATGAAGCGGATTATCTGGATCCCTTGCAGTCTGGGTTCAGGCCCGGGTACAGCACTGAGATGGCTTTGATCGCACTAGTGGATGATTTCTGGCGGGCCCGGGATGGGGGGGTCTTCCTCCATTCTAGTGCTTCTTGACCTCTCAGTGGCTTTCAATATCATCGATCATGGTATCCTTCTGAGTCAGCTCAGGGGGCTAAGGAGTGGGAGGCACTGTTTTACAGTGGTTCTCCTTCTACCTGTCTGACCGAACTCAGTTGGTGCTGGTGGGGGGGCAGAGATCGACCCCTAGGGCCCTGCCATGTGGGGTTCCTCAGAGCTCCATCCTCTCCCCCCTCCTCTTTAATATCTACATGAAACCGCTGGGTGAGATCATCCGTCGACACAGAGTCGGGTATCACTAGTACGCTGATGATACCCAGTTGTACATCTCTGTCCCCGGTCAATCTAGTGAGGCCATGGAAGTGATGTCCCGGTGTCTGGAGGATGTGAGGATCTGGATGGGGACTAATCGGCTCAGACTCAACCCTGACAAGACTGAGTGGCTATGGGTCTTGCCCCCTCAGGGTTCAGTTGATTATCCAACTTTGGTACTGGGGGGAGAGAAATTGCTCCCCTCAGAATGAATTCACAACTTGGGAGTCCTTCTGGATCCACAGCTACAATTTGACCACCATCTTACAGCTGTGACCAGAGGGACCTTTGCACAGGTTCGCCTGTTATGCCAGTTGCAACCCTTCCTGGACCGGGGGGCTCTACACATGGTTGCTCATGCCCTTATCACCTCTCGATTGGATTACTGCAATGCGCTCTACATGGGGCTGCCCTTGAAGAGCACTCGGAAACTTCAGCTGGTGCAGAATGCGGCCGTGCGAGTGATCATGGGTGCACCTAGGTGTGCCCATATAACATTTATCCTCCATGAGCTGCACTGGTTACAAGTGGTCTTCCGGGTGCAATTCAAGGTGCTAGTGACAACTTTTAAAGCCCTTCATGGCTTAGGAGTGGGATACCTATGAGACTGCCTACTTGCTACCTTATGCCTCCCAGCGCCCGGTTAGATCTCACAGGGAGGGCTTGCTCCAGATACCATCGGCCAGGCAATGTCAGCTGGCAGGTCCACGGGCTAGGGCCTTCTCTGTAGCTGTGCCGTCCCTTTGGAATATGCTCCCCGCGGAGATTAGAACCATCCCAAATCTACTTGCCTTCCGCAAAGCCGTTAAGACCTGGCTTTGTTGTGGGGCATGGCATTGAGACCTTGCTCTTCCCCCATGTATGTTTTGGATTGATATGAATGATTTTTGTTTTTACATTGTATAGATATTGTTTTTATCTTTTGTACGCCGCCTCAAGTTTCCCATTGGGGGAAGTGAGGCGGGATATAAATTTAATAAATAAATAAATAATAATAATAATAGATAGGTAGGTAGGTAGGTAGACAGACAGACATAGACACACAAGCATACACAGACTTTGCTATCTTTGTCAATAGAGTTAAACCTGTTTAGAACATAGATGAGAGGAAGCCCAGGTTTGGGGGCTAAACTAGGAATTAAAAAAAAGAAATGAATAAATACTTATGTTTTATGGCTCAGAAAACAAGATGGATGTGTTCATGAAGTCATCTGAAATCAAACTTGACTTGAGAGGAACTTCACTTGTTGTCTGAGAGTCAGGTTTTCTTCTATTTCTTTCAAGAGGAGAAGCTTCTCAAAAATTCCTGAGAGAAAAAATGGTTACCATGAGATTTATGATAGCAGCTCACCAAACTGTTTACATATCTCTCCTCTCCTCAGGTGAGATCACTTGTCAGAAACCCCCTGGAGAAGGCCTCCATGGGGATAGTCTGCTGTTGGCTTCTGTCACTGAAGACAGGAAAAAAGTCTTTTTAAGTATGATTTTAATTGGCAGAAAGTTTAGGGAAACAAAAGTGCTGCATCTGACATCCTATTTAAGGCCAAACTTAGGGATAAAGCAATTGGAGACATGTTCATCGCTACTGGTAAAAAAAATTGCACTGTATTTACCTCATCTTGTTTACCTGTTAACTGCAGAGCAGTTATTACTTCCCATGGAAACAGCTCTGAAATTATTTACATGTTCAATGAGACTGAAATGAGCATGCATTTACCACTGGCTGCATTTTGCTGGATGTATCTCTTCCTTGGCAATTAAAAACAAATGGAGAAAAAGGGAGAAAGAAAGTTTTTTTTAAAAAAAGAAAGAAGGTGGGTCCTTCAGATAAAAGAAAAAGGAAGGAGCAAATTAATGGAATTCAGCAACAGAAAAATACTGCATCTCCTCTCACTGGGCCACATTAATCCTTTTGGAAATTATTCATCTATGAATGATTATTCATTGATGAATAATCATTATAACTAAAAAGGCTAAAGAAAAGGACACCTGACATACTGTATTCTGTGCCTGCTATGGCAACCCATCTCCTATTTCGGCATATCTAGTGGAGCCTGTAGAGAAAATATATTCCTTTTGGTTCTTTACATACAGTATTTATTTTGATCATTTGCTGCTTTATTCCCCACCTGCATGTAATAATTTGAAATTTTAAAAAATATAGGAATGCTTCATTTTCACAACACACTCTTTGAGAAAGTGATCAAAGCCAACAAAAAGACTGCCTTGTAATTCTTAGCAGCACAGAATAGTGAAAGAAAGAAAAAGAGATGTGTATTCAGTCGTGCCAATGTTTGGAGACCAGGGTCCATGGGAATAGCCTGAAGGGAAGCAAAAGACCAAATAATTAATATGGAGAAAGAAAGAGAACCCACATTCATCTTCCTTTGTTTTCCAGTGTTTGGAAAAGGGCAAGAAATAATGGTTCGGATAAACATTGCAAACAATAAAGTTATAAAATATGTTGGTATACCAAGTCCATACTGCATACAGTGAATTAAAGAGATTATGAATTCATTTTTTTGCATTTGGTGGAGGCAAATAAATGCAAACATAACAGACCACTGCAGTGAAATCAACTAGGATTTTCTCAAGGCATTTATCAGTGTAATTGTTCTCATTTCTGGCATATGAATTAGTAACCCAACGAAGCAACTGTGGCTTTTCATTTTCACCCCAAGAGTTTTTAATAAACAAAACCTGTACTGTCAAATAAAGTAATGTTGTCCACATTTGCTCATCATTCAAATAGCATATAAACACAAGGAAAATTTATAAACAAAAGTCAAAGATGACTTAGATTAGTTCAAACATCAGTGTGCTTGTAGTCCTATCTCTGATGTTGCTTGAATGGGAATTCCAATTGTATTCAAATGGGAATACAAGCAAATGATTTTTAGTGAAAGTTTATGGCAGTTCTTGACAAGGAAATGTCTGTCTTCCTATCTCTGATTTCACAAATCAATAACTTAGCAAAAAAAAAAGTACTACTAAAAGTTCTCCAACTTATACTTTCCTCCTCCAGACACAAATAGTTCTCTGAGATTTTGACTGAGTATCTCATTACCATATAAACTCACTAAGATTTGTGCTCAAGATGTATCTCTTCTGGTCGTAGCCTTTCCTGGCCATTTAGTCTTCTCATCTATAAGATGAGCATTACAGCTAAGAAGACATATCCAGAAATCACTCAGGAAGACTACCATAGGATCAAAAATTGTTTATAGATAACACAGGCCTTAGTCCAGAAGTCCTGGAAGTAGTTTTCTATTAGATAAGTTACAACCAAATAAAATTAAATCAAATCTTTATTGTGGTCAAAGGCCAGCATAAACAACAGTTATCCTTGATAGAACACCATACTGGTCCTTCATCAGGAGTACTACATGAACCAATATCCTGATCGTTATATGATCCAGATTTACTTTCAGTGGTCAGATTTAGTCACTTGATTTAATAGCCTACTACAATTCTTCCATACACTCCATCAATCACTGAGCTCATTAGCGAAGTCACTATTTAAGAGTACATACTAAGAGTTGACAATCTGATAAACACAGATACTATTGCTATTTAAGAAGCTACACTATTCTAATATGTAAAAGTAAACAGGGCTGAGAGAGGATGGAAGAACAGTTTTTTTAAAGGGAATAATGTAGCTAACACTCCTTCAATTGAATAACATTCCAGCAGAATTAGATGCCAGAGATTTTAACCCAAACAGAAATTAAAAGGCTGGAGTTAAGCAGATTGCCTTTTAATGATGAAGTAGTCAAAAGTGTATCCTTCATAGATGTTTAACTTCCTTTTTTGTATAAATCAAGCCATGTGTAAATGTTATTAATTCATAGCGAAGATAGAATAAAATAACTTTTAACCTAACTCTCCACTCTAAAACTCAAGGATGGATCAGGACCCACAAATGAGTCACACCTGTATGAAGCAGTCATAACTCCTAAAGATCTGAAAGTTTGTGCTGCAGGTGTGAAGTTTTTCACCTTGTGGAGATGCAGTAATGATGTAATTTATCCTAGCAGTCCCTTCTGTGCCACTCTGACAGCTTCTGGAGGTGGAGAAGGAGCAACATGGGGTAAAACAAGGCTAGGTTCTCCTCATGCTTTAGAAGTGAGGAGCTGTGTTACTTAATGATGCAGTTTCAGGGAAGTGCTTCCCCTTGAAGCTTTGCACAGCCCTGGGAAGCTGGCTATTAACTTTCCACTCTTTATTGTTTTCTTTAAAGAATGAAGAGAGGAGAAAGAAGATGCTCTCTGCATGGTCTTAGCCCTGCTCTTGCATCAGCACCGCTTTTCAGTGACTCCATGACATAGTCCCTGTGTAAGGACTCACCTCTCCTCTCCGCCCAAAAAAGTAGAACTCTTGAAATGTTGATATTTCAAAAGGAAACTTTTATTGAGAGAAAGGGATAGCGAGACAAAGAAAGCAGGATCTGAGAATTCCCGCACAATACCATTAGATTAAAACAGATAGAAACACCTCCCCTCAGTCTGGCCTAGCTTGAGCCAATCTTCAGGTGCGAAGTTGTTTTGAGAATCACAGGCTGAGGAAGAGATAAGAAGTTGTTCTCAGGCATCACTTGCTGGAATCTCCAGTGCTTGAGGCAAAACAGATGGCCCGCAATTCATTTACTCCTCCCTTATGTTCCCAAGAAGGTAAATCAAAGTACAGGACAGGTAGGCACAAGAAAAAGGTTATAAAATGAGGAATGCATCTATCCCTCTCCCCACTAGAATGACAGAGTCCCAATAAGGATCAATAGGACATGACATCCTGTTTGCCATCTGAAGCAATTTGTTTGAGGTTGAGTTGCAGTGTACCCAAAAACATTGTGGGGCTGAAACACCAGAGTGTTCCAGAGTTTGGGAAAGGGTCTTCTACTTCTTTGTCTCCCTCCCTCCCCTGTAGAGGCCTAGCTATTGTAGCACTTATTATTCAGATTTGTAGGCTTATGCTTCGATCATAAGTGACCCTTTAAACTAGTAAAATAATCGAACATAATAAATCACTATATACCAGAAGCCATGTGTTGTATCACTCTGAAGAAAGTTCTTCTCCCAAAATAAACAGTCATCAACTGCAACCAGAGCCTTGAATCACTCTCAAAAGCCAATGAGTAACCAATGCAGCTCTAATTTCCTTTCCTTTTTCTCCTTAAACTGAAATAACCTCAACACTTTAACAAATAAGACCGACAATCCCATTCATTTTAAAAGTAATAAAGCAGCTATAAGAGCATTACCTTGAAATATGTCCCAAATTTGAAACAGACATGTTCTTAGATGCTTATAGATGTTTGGCCAAAAATTAAGTTTATTCAATGAAATATGACTGTGAAGGATAGAAAAAGAAAACACTGAGGAGAAGAGGGAGGAGGGGACTGGTATGCTATTACCAGCAAAATCTTGAAATTTTTATAGGAATCAACTAGTATTATTTTAGATGATCCTATGCATTTTATTCTTTTGAAGCCTGGCCTTTTCCAGATTTGTATCTGTTTCTGAAATTTATTATTTATACTATTTTACTATTTTTGAAGTTATTAAATGCTGATTTATTTATCTAGTTGTTTTTCTTCTGTTTCATTTATTCGTGTGATTCTTTTCCTCTGCTGTTCTCTGGTGTTTTCATGCTCCCTTCCTGTATTTTATTCACTATTATATAAAAGGGAAATATTTTACAAATATCTAACAGAAATAGACAAAAGTAAAATATAACCTGGCATGACTTTGTAGACTTACTTCTATTTATAACACTATTCAATATTCAGTATTCAATATACTTATTTTGTTATTTGATACGTCAGCTAATAAATTCTCTTTTTCTTCTTCTGAATCTGTAGTTCTCTTTGATCCCTTTGTAATCAATAGTCCTTGGAGAGAATAAAATAGGATTGGATATATTACATAATTTATCAATAAACCAGAGCATTACCTTAACTAATGTATTTTGAGAAGGAAGCTTTTTTGTTCATTTCCTGAGTTTATCTGATTATATATTCTTTCCCATTATTACATAGCTTCAAGTAATAGTGTGACACAGAGCTCAACTTCAGCATGAAATATGATGGATTCCATGGAATTTTAAAAAAATGCATTGCTAGGACATAGGAAGCACACCCAAAAAGATGTTTGTGATTACTAAGCCCCAAAAAGATTTTTGCAGATTTGTTTCTGAATATATTTGTAAAGATGAGAAGCTTTGCCATAAATTCACTGAGGGACAGATTTCATCCTTGATCTTTGCTTTGCTTGGTTCAGTAACCTACTGATCTCAATTTGTTAAGTGGTTCTCAGTCATAAATGGCAGAAGGCAGACTTTAAGGTTCTGAGTTCAAACATTTTCTAAGTCAAGAAAGAGACTTTCAACTTAGCTTTGCAGAAAGCGGGGGTGATAAATACCTTAAATCAAATTCTACTCATGCCCCTTCCTTCCAGTTTCAAACTGTGCTACCTAAAGTTGAGATAAGAAAAATTACCATTTGCTAGTGGATTTGCTAACTGTGTTTTTAAAATAGTTAAAACAAATTATGCATTAGCCCCCAGCTGAAAGCAATAATGCTATAGATTACAAGAGTAACATGTGAATACACAACTTGTTCATATTTATGCATTAATACTTAGCTAAAGTGGAATAATAAGAATACATAATTGTCTAATTTGGTGCCAGGCAGTTACAGAGAAGAGACATTACCCATATATCTGTGTTATGACTAATGTTGATGAAAATATGGAATAGAAAATCATTTTTAAATGTCTAGAATAAAGAATGAATAATACAACAATACTCAGAATGGTGAAATTGTTCAAAATATGACAGGGGCAATGTAAACATCACTAGCCAAGCCCTTATTCTGGGGTTCTTTGGTAAATAATAATGCTTTTAATAAGCTGTCTCCCAGGAGAGTGATCATCTTGATACTCTCTGATCCATTCAGTTGGACTTTATTTTAAAGAACTTATCCCTTCACCAGCTCCAGAAAAAATAGAAAGAAATACATTTTGGTTCTCCTTCCCCCAACCTGCAAACATAGAATTTAACAAGCTTTCTGCAACACAGAGAATAGTGTGCACATGGGAAGAATTTAATGAAAAATCCCCTTACTAAACAGCCAAATGGGTTTACTGGGAAAAGGGAGATATCAGGAAAACAAAAGAAGGCAACAATTGCAGAGAGAATTCCAAGTACATATCAATACAGTCATTCTAGCTAATTACATGCCAACTCCTTGAATAAGCTAGTGGGTTTCAGTACATATTAATAGTTCAATGCAAAGATTCAGTAAGACAGAAATTAACTAGGTAGGATGGGGTCCCTAATCCCGCAGTCCATGGACTGGCAGAAATTGGGTCCTGCAAACAAATGAAGCCCCATCCAAGGGGTGCTGGCAGCACACAAAATCACACCCCCTCTGATCCATGGAAAAACCTCTCTCCATGGAATCCAGCCCTGGTGCCCAAAAGCGGTTAGGAGCCACTGATCTAGGATAGTGCTTCTCAATCTTGTAAATTTGAAGATGAGCGGACTTCAACTCCCAGAATTCCCCTCTGCTTGAAAACCAATATGCAGCTGCTTCTTGATTTTTGTTTTTATCTTGAGAACACTCCTCTGTTTTATGGAATACTGAGCATAACTAGAAGCTAGATAATTGTTTTGTCCAGTCAGGCAAAAGACTCTGTCTCTGATGTTAAGAGATCCAGTAAGCAAATTGGAAATTATCTAATAGTTAAACTCATGATGAAACTATAAGGTTGCAGACTAGTTTTTAGCAGTTATACTAGTGTTAAAATGAGGAGATCCTTTGTTTCAGGAAATCTCATTTATCTGTCAATTTGAGTTCATTTTATCAAATGCTTCAGAGGTCACAGGGGGCAAGAAGGATGTTTATCACTACTTCCTTACTTATACAGTACTTACAGGTAGATGATTAACTAAACACTACATTTATTTCTATCTAAGTAGTTTATGAACAGAACTGTGAAATTACAATTGGGACACATTTTTGCCAGTCCAGATGCATCAGACCTAATAATGTAAATATAACAACCAGAAGCTGAATGTTTTTGTGTTTGCTTACTAAATTATTTTTTAATCAATATTTTAAAAAGTTAAATTAGACTAGAGGTTAAATTAAACTAGAGGTTAAATTATGCATGTTTCACAGAAAATCAATAAAAATTAAATATCCCATCTGATTTTTCTTTAATATTGGAACACAATTCTTCTATGGCTTCCTATGATTTCAAAGAGTAGCAGATTCTGTCCAATATATAATTATTATTAATAATTATATTAACTTTAAAGAACTGTATAAAAATAAGACAGAGGATTTGTTTTTAATACTATTTCCTAAAATGGATAAGTAAACAAAATGTCCTAAGATTCAGAGGCTTAATAGCAATAGGGCCCAATATTGCTAGATACGTGTGAACAGCTGTTCTTGGAAACAGGATATCAATTGTTGTAAGCTTTCACAAAGCGCTTTTAGTTAATTTTAGAGCTTTCTCCATCATTTCGGTTGTCTGGGAATTCTTGGATTTGTTTTCCGAATGTATCTGGATGGTGTCAGGCTGAAGAAACCTGTCCATTATTATATTTACTGCAATCATAACTGTACAGATGTGATTACTTATCAAGTTATAAAGAGCTGTAAAGGCCACTGTAATTGGTAAATTGCTAAAGTAAGTAAAGGTAAAGGAGTCCCTGCTGATTTTACTCCACTATTGTTGCCAACTATAAGGGGTGGTGCTCATCTCCATTTCAAGCCCATTGAGCCACCCCTTTCTAAAGACATTTCCACGATCATGTATCACAGAGCACTGTTACCTTCCCACCGATGTGGTACCTATTTATCTGCTCACATTTGCATGATTTCAAACTGCTAGGTGGCAGGACCTGGGGAGAAGGACAGGAACTTACCCCATTGTGTGGTGTTCGGGTCTCAAACCTGGGCTGTCAACTTTCTAGCTGACAGCCTAGCATCGTAACTGCTCAGTCTTTGCACTGCCCCAAATAGCTAGGGGCAGGATTATTATAATTTATTTGTCACTGTTGAGGAGGCGTTGACATTCTCTGTCCAATGAAGAATGTTAGAACAAATCTATATGATCTTAGCAGGTTGCCAGCTGCAGAAATATATTTGTAACTGAAGCTCCAGAAATCTTGCTTTTAGGTTTTTTTAAATAAACTTTATTAATTTTACAATTAAAATAGATGAACAACACGTACATAAAAGTGAGAAAGGAAAAAGAAACAAAGAAAAAAAAGTAGAAAGAAAAGTCAAGAAACAATTAAAAACAATTTCATCCTCGACAGTTTGTGGGACCTTATTTTTATCCTTATTTTATGCCGTATGTACAATTAATCCTTGATGTGAATATATAATCACTACAATTACAACATATCTTCTTTTACAATTTATTATGTAATTTCCCCAGTCTCCTCCACCACCTCTGGAGCCACACTCCCACTCCCTGTTGGCTGTTCCTCCTCTTCCTTGGAGTCAGTCTTCACCAGGGGCA
Organism: Naja naja; assembly: GCA_009733165.1. Lineage (NCBI taxonomy): Eukaryota > Metazoa > Chordata > Lepidosauria > Squamata > Elapidae > Naja > Naja naja. The sequence continues at coordinate 87,997,249 of CM019149.1, read as the reverse complement.
TGACAACCTCTGTTTGTCCTGCCTCACCACCGGAAGTTTCCACGAGTCAGAAATCTGGCTTTTAAAAAGTCATTTAGTGTTGTTCAGTTTGCTTGTTTAGAATGCTTTGGGTATATCATATTTCTTTGGGGAATTCCCTACAGTTAATGAATCCCACTACACACAGAATATCAAGTTGATTCTCTTAGAGTAATTTTCAAACACCATGCTTCAATATTACAGACAGAAGAATTGCCTAAGACTAAATAGGGTCAAAAGTAAAGTCTCCTTCAAGTCAAGCTTGACATCCTGCAGTTTTCTTGGAAGTGGTCTGCCAGTGCATTTTTCTAGAGTGTAAACAGGCAAAACAGTCCTCTGCTTCTGTCAGTTTCAGTGCAAAACCTGCATTAGTCACAATACTCATTCATAATAGAAATGCTTCCCCCACCCCCTTCAGCTTTAACAGTCCTTCAGAAAGATTTACTGTGAAAATATTTTCCAGGCCACAGCAGTCAAGTCTCAATGCCTACCTCATCACTTTTGCCCCTCTCAAGCAACTATACCCGATCTTCAGTACTGTAGTTTTTAAGAGATCTTATAAAGAAAAGAGCAAGAATCACATTACACCACTAGTTGCAGCCTTTTAATTCTTTAATTCTAGTAACCATAAAGAAATCACCCCAAATCACTTTTCAACAGGCTCTAAATGTTCTGCTTTCTCTTCTCTCTAGCCTTTTGACACAAGGGTTACCATAGAACAGACACCATTTGTTCTAAAGCCAAGGTGTTTATCAGGATACTCGTCCTGAGATTATACCATAGAAATGCAAGCAATCTATAGTATTGATTTATGATTGATGACATACTAGTTACACTATCTTTGAATTTCAGTCTCTTGATCTCATTTGTAATTCCATTGAAGCCTCTTGAAATGTAACTGGTGGGCAAATTCCAGGTAGGCCTGACCACTTCCCCCAAACTCTTTCACTTCTTGGTCTTGTAATGGAAGTTTGTACATTTGGTCTCTTGGCATCATTCACTATTATGGAGTCATGAGAATATTCTCTCTCTCCCCACCCCCACCCAGGTATGGTTGAATTAATAAAATTCATCATAGCTATGTTTAAAATAACCATGAATTCTTTGAAGTTGAAAGCCAACTTTATATTTTTCTCTCCTTTTAAAAAGAATGGCAAGCATTTGTTGCCACGCTTTGCATCTTCCACCTGTTTGTTAACCTATCACTGGGAATGAAGTGCTCATTAATACATCCCAGCAGTGATGGTTGATCCCTGATGGTGGCTGCATCAAACATTTCCAGAGTGAATCTTCTTGTAACAATGAGATGAACGTATGAATATGAGCTAGATATTGAATATTTGGAGATAGAGACAACATATCATCAGGACTTAGTTCTCGATAATATTTCAACATGTAGGCAGAACATGAAACCCATTAGTAGGCACTGATGAGAAAATGATTGCTGTATTTTTCTTCCAGAGAACTTATATTAAAACTTAACATAATATTTTTATTTAACAGAATGTTTATTAGATGCATATTTTGATTTCACTCATTTTCCAGTTTCCAACACTCGCATCTGCAGCTCTATCTACTCTTATTCTTCAGTGAGCTTTAAAAATACAATTTAACATTATTTTTATTCACTTGATTTCATTTTAGATATTTATGAAGCCCTTCCACTTGAAAGAATACCATGGTGATGTCCATAAACATGCAAACAATTCTCATAAGGCAGCAAGATGAAGATTCTTAAAAATGCATTCAGTGAAAACTATCAATAATAATTTTTAAAATGAGTTGGATGTGATGAAATATTCTTTTAAAAAAGACTGTGGTGTCCAAGAGAACAATGTGGCACATGAACTTCTTTAATAAAAGGGAAGGCTTTATTTTTGACCTTATTGATTGGCATCTATTCTGTGTTTAATCTATTTTTTTTTAATTACATTTATATGCTGCCCTTCTCCGAAGACTCAGGGCGGCTTACAATTTTTGGAGCACAACCCAATGCGCTCAGCAATAGCCTTCATTCCATTGTATATGCCTGCTTATTACTAAGCGGCATTTTTACAAGGTCAGCTAATTGCCCCCAACAATCTTGGGTCCTCAATTTACCTATCCCGAGAGGATGGAAGGCTGAGTCAACCTTGAACCTGGTGGGATTCGAGCCTACAGTAACTGTAGACAGCTGGATCTTAAGAGCAGGCATTTAACAGCCTAAGCCACCAAAGCTATTTACCAGACATCATGCATGATTATTGTTAGAAATTTTTGGAATTCCAAATAAAAACACTTCATGCTTCTGATGATAGCATGCCAAAAATGATTCCAAAAAAGTTGTTCTGGTGTGCAGTGCTCTATAGCGTCGTTTTGAGGGAAGTAGAAACAGAATCCAGAATCAAATCAAAACTTATACAATATGTCAAAAACCTCTATCAAGGGGTTCCATCTACTTTATCCCAAAGCATAGAAACAGACGTGTCTTTAACATCTTCTGGAATGCTATCTGGGCAGGAGGTGTACTCTTAATAACCCAGTCTACTTACATATATATATGATAAAATGGAGAACATGGATGTCTCAGAGGTGCTTTTTCAAGAGGAACTGAACTTTCTGGATTTTTTTCTTTGAAGACATTTCACTTCTCATCCAAGGTGTGAAGCGAAACATCTTCAAATAAAAACCAGAAAGTTCAGTTGCCTCTTGAAAAAGCACCTTTGGGACAATCATGACTTGGATGACTCTCCATAGACATCTGAGAATATGCATGCTGCTGTCATGGATGACAGTGAAACTATTGATTTTCAGATCATTCTGCAGATAGTTAGATTATCACTTCTTAGAAGTACTACAGTACTTTCTGTATCCCTGAATTGTAATTGAACCAAGTTCTCTAATGCCTCTCTTAACTAGAAGCCATCAATCCTATAGAACTTTGAATTAGTTACAACCTTTCTGAGGATCTTAATTGACATATCCAGGATGAGCAAGCAGGATGATTAGGGGACTGGATTCTAAAACATATGAAGACCAGTTACAGGAACCAGGCATGACTAGTCTAGTGAAGAGAAGGACCAAGGGAGATATGATAGCAGTCTTCCAATATTTGAGGGGCTGCCACAGAGAGGAAGGGGTCAAACTATTTTCCAAGGCACCAGAAGGCCAGATAAGAAGTAATGGATGGAAACTGATCAAGGAGAGATTCAACCTAGAAATAGGGAGAAACTTTCTGACAGTGAGCACAATCAACCAATGGAACAGCTTGCCCTCAGATGCTGTGGGAGCTTCATCACTGGAGGCTTTCAAGAAGAGATTGGACTGCCATTTTCAGAAATGCAGTCGGGTCTCCTGCTTGGGCAGAGGGTTGGACTAGATGACCTACAAGGTTCCTTCCAATTCTGTTAATCTGTTAAATATCAAATTACTTCTTTTTACAAAAGTTTAAACTGGATCATATGGCCAAATAACTTATGCTTCTTGGATTCACTACTCTGGGGAAAGAGTCCAGAACAGGGTACAATTAATTAGAGAAGAATAAAACAGTTGATTTCTGCTCAAGATCAGCTCTTCCAAGCTTAATGATGGATGCCAATTTTCCTCTTAATTAATGCTGTACCCCCCTTATAATAAGTCTTCATGATTCTTAATTTGATTCTTCAGACTTTTCAGACCCCCTGGTCCTGGGATGACTTTACTAAACCCGATTCCGCCTGAGATGTACTTACATTAAACCTCCCATAGAATAACCCACCTGAAGACCACCAGCTTGGGAAAGTGTGATCAAGGAGCTTTAAACTAAAAGAAAATAAGCATAACCCAGATGGTGAGGTAAGTGAAGAGGGGGAGCAGTTCACTGTCCAGTTTACATCTCGCCTCATTTTTGGACAGTCCAAGCCTTCGGTCTGCGCTCTTCGTAGCCAAGGCACCACCACACCTCCCTCCCGACTCAACTGGATCGGTGTCTCCGCTCTCCGTCCTGCCCCACAACGCCGAAATTGCTTAATCCACGACCTCATCGCGCAATCTCGGGATTCCCCAAGCAGCCGCCGCAACTCGGTGTGAAACAGCCACCTTTCTTTCTTTCTTTCTTTCTTTCTTTCTTTCTTTCTTTCTTTCTTTCTTTCTTTCTTTCTTTCTTTCTTTCTTTCTTTCTTCCTTCCTTCCTTTTCTCTTTCTTTCTCCCCCCCCCACAAGTCCGCCTCCCTTTTTTCTTTCCTACACATCTGCTCGGGCTCCGACAAGGGATGGCGCACGTCACGCGCTGGTCGTCCGCTTGAAGCCAGAGCCCAGCAGCTGTCGCTCGCCCAGGCGCTGCACCGGGGAAACGATGGGCTGGAGCCCAAGGTGCAGATGATGTGCTAGCCTCCCCGCCAGGCGTGAGAGGCGGCTATTTTTAGAAAGCCCTGCAATTTCTCTTCTCTCCCCCCCCTTTCCCTCCTCTCACAAAGCCTGGAGTAGAACAGCGGCGCCGGGAGAGCCACAGTCTGAGCGCCAACGCCGCCGCGAGCCCCGCTGGCCGAACTGCACTCCCCCCACCCGTCCCCTCCGGCCGGCCGGCCAGCAAGCAGAGCGAAGCCTTTCCGCCGCCCAGCGCCCAGGTGGGTAGATAAGCTTTTAGTCCCGCCGCTCCTTATCCGCCTCGTTGTCCTCGGTCGCCCTCTCGCTCCGAGGCGACTGAGGCCCAGCGATTTCGCCCCCCCCCCCGCCTCCTAGAACCGGAGCAAAAACAAAAGCGGGCTCTTTTAAGCCCCTCGGGGCTGGGCGTGTCCCCAGCCGCAGCTCCGCTCCGCTCCGCTTCTGCAGCTCACGGAAGCTTCGCGCCGAGCAGCGCTGCTTCTAAATCCCCGGGTTCCCCATTCCCCGCAACGGGCGAAGACACCGGAGGGCGCGCGCGGGCGGGCGGGAAGAAAAGCCTCTCCCGCCGTCTCCTCGCGCAGAGCTATTCCCTCGCTCGGAGCTCCTCATCCAAGGCGGGAAATGGCTTCGTTTAAGGGCCTTCCCGGTCGATCCCATCCTCCTCCTCCTCCTCCTTTTTCTTTCTCGCTAGCCAGCCCCTTTCGCCTCTGGTTTTGCTTGCAATGGGGAAACGGCTCCGGGCTGCGTTTAGGTTGAACAAGGCAGGCCAGCCTCAAGCGTAAGTCATGGAAGCTTCTGCAAAGCCTCCCATTTCCTCTCCACTTCCCTCCCAGCTCCTATTAATAGCAAGGAAGCTTTTGTCTTTCTCTCTGCACCCATTAATTATTCCCGTGGACTGGCATTGGGGAAGGGAGGGGGGGAGGAGAATGGCCTCAGAAATAAAAGAAGAGCTGGAGGGGAGGAAACGGGCTCCTGTTCCCTTCTTATGTAATCGAGAGTAATAAAAGAGCGATCGCAGGGCGGTTCTGGCAACAGTCTGGTGGGTGTGGGGGTAATTTGGGATTCCCCAGCATTCCCCGCATGCACAACTTTGCTCCGTTGATAGGCTGTGTGAAAGTTGTATGGTAGGTCTATCAGACGGCTCTATCCATAGGCAGAGGGCAACCTCTGAGAGACAACAGCGAAAGTGAGAGAGGGAGCTGTGTGCCACCGCATCTACCTGGCATCTTCCCCTATCACCCCTCCAGTTGTCGCCCCACAAGATTTTCTCTTTCAGGTTTCATTTGGAAAAAACATGCAAGTGACAGCCTGGTTGGCCTTTGAACATGTAATGTAATGTAATGAGAAGATTACAGCCTTAGGTATACAGGGAGTCCTTGACTTAACAACAGTTTGTTTACTGACCATTCCAAGTTACAAAGGCACTATTAAAAAAATTGACTGGTGGCTGTTTTTCACATTTATGCTCATTGCAGCATCCCCTTACTTACTTGATTAAAATGTGGATGCTTGGCCACTGGCATGTACTTCAACGGTTGCAGGATCCCAGAGTCGCCTGATCACCTTTTGCACTCTTCTGACAAGCAAAGTCAATGGGGAAGCCAGAGTCACTTAACAACTGTGTTACTGAGTCCTTAGGGAGAAGGGCGGCATACAAGTCTAAATAATAAATAAATAAATAAATACTAATTTACACCAAGACAAATTCCTTGTGTGTCCAATCTCACTTGGCCAATAAAGTATTCTATTCTATTCTATTCTATTCTATTCTATTCTATTCTATTCCATTCCATTCCATTCCATTAAGAACTGCAGTGATTTATTTAACAATTGTGGCAAGAAAGGTCATAAAATGGGGCAAAAGCCACTTAACTGTCTTGCTTAGGAACAGAAATTTTGGCTCAATTGTAGCTATAAGTCGAGGACTACCTGTACTTGGAATCTTACAGAATGCTTTTTATGTCAAGCGCAGGATGAATATGAATATATGAATATATAAATACACACACATAATATATTCATATTAGAAGTGGGCTGAACTTAGAACTCTTGTGGGTGTGAAGGGACTTGAGACTGATGATGAATTTGACCCCCTCCCCTCAGCTCATCCTGCTCATCTCCTACATTTAATTTATTATTTATTTATTAAATTTACCTGCTGCTCATCTCACTGTCCAAAGTGAATCAGGATGGCTTGAGTCAATGTACTCTTCATCTTCACTCCAGCCCCACCAATCATATTGAAAAGTTTGTAAGGAGAGGACTAAAATACAACCAAAGTCACCTGGAAGTGATTCTCCGGAGGTTAGTCTGACTCTAGGTCTCTTGAATATCTTTCCAATTGGCTTTGATGTTGTTCAAAATCTGGAATGCAAATATTATATCAAATGATAGTGCTGTTACAGGGGAAAGGGCGAGTTTTTGCATTTTGATGAAGCAATAAATGCTCTCAACCAGATTGGTGATGACAGTTTAATTCTCTGGATAAACTCAGTTGTGTTGTTCGGTCTGTTCTTGGGCAGGACTGTTGCATATCAGATTTATAGAAGTCCTAAGCAAAACTTCATAGGTACAAATACAGCTATGGCTGCCTCAAGACTCAGAATTGACGCAGATATTATGCACAAGCAAATGATAGAAATCCAGGTGCTACCACTCTCAATATCATACTGTGAAGGTTATTCATAAAGAGGCATCTATAATTTGTTTTGTACACCATTTCTTCTTTTAAGAACTTGGTGCTTTCTGAGCTTGATTGTTTGCTTGCAGACATTTCACTACTTAACTAAGTAACACTGTCAGTGCTGTTGAGTATGGAATTTGCTCCTTGTTTGCGTAGGTACTGGTAGTCCTTGAGTTATGAGAGTAATGGAGCCTGCCCATCATGGTCACCACTCATGACTGGTGAATTTGGTCACCCATGTGAGTGACCTGATTTTACATCCTTTTTTGTGGTGGCCGTTAAGTGAATATGGAGGTCATTAAACAAATACCACAGTTGTTAAGCGAATCAATGTTTGCTATAGGTCAGTTTTACCGAAAAATGGAAGTAAATGCTGGTTTTCAGCAAAACTGATGCAAAACGTCATAACCTCAGGATGCTGCAAATGGCCATAAATGCAGATTAATTGCCAAGTGCCTGAAGGGCAATCACATGACTGCAGGGGGGTGACCATTGGAACTTTAAATCCAGGTCATAAGTGCCCCCACGGAAGCTCTGTCAGAACTTTGAATGCTAAGCAACCAGTCATAAGTTTATTTTTATTTTATTTTATTTGTCAATTGCTTACAAGATAATAGGTATAAGTATAAACATAGTTATGAATACATAGATACATATAAGAAAAATAAAAGAAATAATAGGACAGGGACGGTAGGCACGTTGGTGCGCTTATGCACACCCCCTACAGACCTCTTAGGAAAGGGGTGAGGTCAATAGTAGACAGTCTAAGGTTAAATTTTTGGGGGTTTGGGGAAGAAACCACAGAGTCAGGCAGAGTATTCCAGACATTGACCACTCTGTTGCTGAAGTCGTATTTCCTGCAATCAAGTTTGGTGCGGTTAACCGTGAGTTTCTATCTATTGTGAGCTCTTGTATTGTTATGGTTGAAGCTGAAGTATTCATTGACAGGTAGAACATTGCAATGTATGATTTTATATACTATACTTAGATCGGACTGAAGGCGGCATAGTTCTAGGTTTTCTAGGTCTAGAATTTCAAGTCTGGTGGCATAAGGTATTCTGCAATGAGTAGAGGAGTGGAGAACTCTTCTTGTAAAATATTTCTGGACTTTCTCTATTGTGTTAATATCAGATACGTAATGTGGATTCCAGACTGATGAGCTGTATTCAAGTATTGGTCTAGCAAATGTTTTGTATGCTCTAGTTAGTAGTGTGGTTGAGGATTACCTCTAGCTTGCCCTGTCAGTGTAAGCAAGTGGTTTTCCCCTTGGTAGTTCTTTGATTAATTATCCTGTTTGTCTGATGTTAATCCCTGCTTCTCTGGGTGTTAGTTGTAGAAAAGATGTATTCTGGTCTTTTTGCTTCCTTCTTAGCCTTCTTAGCTTCTTTATTATCAGTGGTCTGTAAACATGGTTTATATCTAAACCATGTATCATTCCTAGTATGATTTGATTGCTTATTGTACCCTATGACTGTCATTAAGTGTTGTACATATGGTTCTTGACTCTTGATGAATGTATCTTTTCTTTTATGTATACAGAAAGTATTTGCACCAAGACAAATTCCTTGTGTGTCCAATCACACTTGGCCAATAAATAATTCTATTCTATTCTACTCTATCTATGTGGTTGATGATGCCTGATTTGCCTGAATAACATCTTTCAAGGAATTCCCTAACATTTTTGGATTTAGCTTAGTCTAGGATACTGACAGTTTCCCAGTTGAAACTATGGTTGAGTCTGTCCATGTGTTGTCAGATTAAAGAGTTTTAATTGTGTCTTCTGATTGATAGTTGCTGTTCATGGATATTCTCGGCTAGTCTGCCTGTCTGTCCTACATTTCTTCTTTGGCAATTATGATAAAACAAGAAGTAATCACATTTTAATTTAATACAGGTCAATTAAACACCATTTCTCATTAAGCATTCTTTCCAAATTAGTGGAGGAAATTAGTTTTATTAACTTTTTTTCAAAGGGTTTAAAAGGCTGGAGTAATAACTGTACTCTTCTTTGTGATTAAGATAAATTTTCAGGTTTGCTAATCCAAAATAAACCCAATTTCTTTAGGATTGGGGAAGGGGGAAACCTATGAACATGGCCTCAAAAGTATTTCTTTTGGATGATCCAATCACTCTGATATATGAATGAAAGCCCTGGCAGCTGTATTAGATGTAAGTTGAATTTCAGATTTAAGATAAAAGCACGCACATATATTCATCAGGGGTGGTATTCTACCGGATCGGCCCATTTCGGCTGAACCGGTAGCTCTGAGGATCATCTGTGAGTGAACCCAACGATCAGCTGCTGGGCCTACCCATCCTCCCCGGCTCTATTCTGACCTTTATTTCCTGGTTTTCAAGCTCAGCTGCTTTGCGCGGCACAGCGGATTGCTGTACGTCAGCTATTTAACACACAGGGAGAGTGCAGGATTGCAGGAGAAGGTCAGTAGCAAATTCTCTGTGCTCGCACAAGGCGCATGCTCACCAAACCAGTTGACTAACTCCCCTGATATTCATATTATTGTGCCTCTGGATTTTGGCAAAAATAATCTTGATGAGCTTTGTGGGCATGTATTCCTTTCTGATCAGAAGAGGCTAACTTCTGATGTAGAAGGTGATAACTTAGTTTTCTCTGGGTAATTGTTGAGGCTTTTAATTAAATGGTTTTACAATGGATTTTGTGACCACATGTGATAATGACATTGTTTTGAAAAAAAGAGGGAATCTTGTATAAAGAGTGACAAGAATATATGGAGTATCCAATGGTGGGCTGCAACCAGTTTAACAACTGGTTTTGTGAGTGTGCGCAGTGTTCAAAATACAGCAATTTGAAGCTCAACTGCTTACCTTCTAGGGCAGCCCTGGTAAGTTGAACAGCTGAGGTGTGGAAATCAGCTGTGCCAGGTGAATCAGCTGAGCCAGAAAGAAGGAAATATAGGACAGGGGCCAGCTGATGTTTGGAACTACCAGTTCAATAAAACCGGTCCGAATCGGCGGCAGCCCACCATTGGCAGTATCTAAAGTTTATTAAACACTAAGGATTTCTACCGTGAAGAGAACAGGACCTCATCTAAGCAGCACTTTGGCCTAGCTCTCGATTTATGTGTTTATCCAGGTGGATAAGCAAGCGGTCAGCAATAGCACTGAGAAGAAAGAATGGAAAACTGTGAAGTGTGAAAAGGCCAACACTTTCATTTATTCATTATATAAGATTAGTAAATATAACATTTATAATCTTTAAACCTGTTACTTTGTCATTTTATCCTAATTCATATGTATTAGATGGTCAAGAAACAGAAAAAGGACATTTTTGAAGTGCATACAGATAGTCTTTGAGTTATGATTGGTTGCTTAGTGACAGTTTGAAGTTCTGACAGACCCTCCCCAAAGGTTTTTATGACCCAATTCTGAAGTTCCAATGGCTTTCTTCCCCCGCCCCCACCCAAACCAATGGTTAAATTACCACAGTTTGGGTATTCAGCAACTGGCCCTCATTTGTGGCCGTTTCAGCATTCCGTGGTCACATGACCACGATTTATAATATTTTTGCTGAAAATTGGCATTTGCTTTCAGTTTTTGTACAGCTTCTCTACATATTTGCATACTATACTGCTCCAGAACTCCTGAATGAAGCTTTTTTTTTTCAAAGCCAGAATGATAGGCAGCAATGGATTTCTGAATCTTTTTTGAAAGCATCAAAGAGTTTGGCTGTTTTGATTGCTATATACCCTGAAGTTGCATTTGAAATGATCTCAACTAGACACAGCTGTTAACACCTTGGAGAGAAAGATGAGAAATTGAATTCACGCCTTAAGTTCTCTTAATGTTTACTTGGAGCATTTTGCAAGCTTACTAAATAGGCCCAACAATATTGCTCATGTATTTTTATATGCAAAAAGATGACAAGCCTCTGATCAGCAGATTATATTTTATTTTTATTTCTACAGTTAAAATTCTTCATCTGCTGGGCAATAAACTAATGTAATAACTCACTTTATATGTGCACATACACATGGAAACAGCTTATTCCTTGAGGGAAATAAAATAAAAATAGCAATAGATTGGTGACATGGCTAGGAAGAAAATTATTTTTTTTTATAAATTACTAATCTGATATGTTTATTTTTCTCTTGAGTAACAAAACATTTTTGCCCTTTATGTTAACATTTTAGGGGTAATATGAGTATTTTTAATTAAGTTTTCCTCAATGGAGAAGCCTTTATGTATTTCCTTAATCCTCTCATTGCCACAAAAAAGTCTTAGGTTTCTTTTCATAAAATTCACCCATTGTTCAGATTCTGTGAAAAACCATGGAAGATTCCAGGCAAATAAAAGCATTTTTAAAATAAATTTTACTATCATGAGGAATACCAATACCCAAAATTTAAATTTCAAAAGAGTAGACAAATTTATGGATGATATAGCTATTGGTGACTTCTGTCTGTTGAGGCAACCAATTTGGTGCAATGGTTCAGGCATTTTAGAAACTGGGAGAGTGATTTCTAGTCCTTCCTTAGGCAGTCAACTGGGTCACTTTAAGCTGGTTCCTCTAGGAAAGTGCCAGAAACTGCAGGGAATCAACACTGACTCCAATGCATTGACATACACATACTCTGTTGCGTCCCATTTCCAAGGCGTACAATTCTCCATACTAGTTGGGGGAGGGGAAATGAGCAGGAGGCTGCTGTTACACAGTTGTTCTGCTTTTCGTCCTCTGGTTGGCTTCTGTGAGAAATGACGCTAATGTAGATGGTTCTTTAATTTTATTCAGCACAGTTCTTGCGTTGTCAAAAAATGGTGCATAGAAATGAACTAATTTAAAATGTGTCAGATTCTCTCAATACAGCTGTGCTGTCATACATGATTTCTTCCTCTAAATTAAATATCTTTTACTTCACTGCTGAGAGTGAATTGGGATTTTTATTTTGAGAGTTGGAACATAACTTGGAGGACATTTAGGCCAGCCCTCTAGCCGGGACTGACCAACTAAAAGTCTTGGCAAGCTTTTTTGACCTTCCTCCTCCTCCTCCTCCTCCTCCTCCTCCTCCTCCTCTTCCTCCTCCTCCTCCTCCTCCTCCTCCTCCTCCTCTTCCTCCACCACCACCACCACCACCACTTTTACCGCTGCCTCCTGATTTTTGAAAGTTAAAGCAGTTTCTAGGAGGCATTGGTGGCATATAACCAATGCATAGTTATTCTGTCTCCTTTTCAAATATGGATTATCTTTATAATGAAGGATGAATGGAATCCCCTTGGTATATAATATAATATATAATACCAATATAATTATATATTGGTATATAATATAATACCAATCTAATGTAGGTGGCAAGAAGTCCCAGTTTTCATTTGTTGAAGTTATTCAACTGCAGCATTAAATCCAGAGAGGCTATATTCTTATTGGTAATTCAAGGCAATTAAATGCAAAAATATCTTAGTTCCAAATCTGACTCATAAAATTGTTCCTTTTTCCAGACTAGGGCTATTGCCAGACCCTTACAACAGTGCAGCGAGGGCCACAGTTTCAATAACAATTCAGAATGTATAATAGTAGCCAATTTTGAATGAGCCAACATCAGAGAAATATTGCTTCCAACATAATTCCACTCATTGGTATTATTAAACATGTTTCTTTAGGCTTTATGAGAAATATATCTTGGAGGTACAAGCACATAGCTGCATTATTCAAAGTCTAGTTTAAGCTTTCCATGTAGAAGGTGCAGATGACATGCAATCATTGAGATTGATACAGTTTCAGAAATTTCTTATTACTAAGAAAAATGTTGAGTCTTGCCAGTAAAGTTATTTTCACAACTATGTTATAGTACCTTTAGTTATTCTGGGGAAGGAATTAGAATTTCTACCTGTATATACTTCCACATAGTTGATTCATTGCATTCTGTGCTCAGTGTCACAATATTACAGTACCTTAATTTGTTTTCCAGATAAAAACAATGGTTCAAATAGCCAAAATAGCTTCTAACAGTCAGTCAGAGCTTAGACCAAGTCATAGTTTCTTTAGAAACTCAACTACATTTGGGAGCAAAGAAAAAAAGGTCAAGGACACAGATCAGATAGACAAGTTGCTTTTATTACAGAAAAAAGAAGCCCAGCTAACAAGATCACGTATTGATTGATTGATTGATTGATTTGATTGATTTGACTTGTATGCCGCCCCCTCTCCGAAAGGACTCGGGGCGGCTCACAACTAAAAACAGACAAGTTAATTACCTAAAACAATATTAAATACTACAAGCCAATTAATCTAAAGCCCAGGGAAGGGGCAGAGGGGTAGCCATAATTGTTAGACCCTGTTTCCAAGGGAGGCTAATGTTCCGGAGATAGGCAGATGTGAGACTCTCCTCGTGAGGTTGGGCCCGGGTGGTCGGTTGGGTCTGTTGCTGACGTACCTGTCCCCCAGCTGCGTGGCGACGGCCCTTCCTGGGCTGCTTGACATCCTCTCGGGGGTGGCGGTGGAGTTCCCCAGGCTTATTGTCCTGGGGGACTTTAATCTGCCATCTCTCGGGGGGGCATCGGGTTTGGCCCAGGTGTTCATGGCATCCATGGCAGCCATGGACCTGACTCAGGTGATTCAAGGGCCCACTCACGATGGGGGGAACACGCTCGACCTTGTTTTTATCTTGGGACACTGGCGTAGTGATCTGGGGGTGGGTTCTGTGTCTACCCTACCCCTGTCATGGACGGATCACTATCTCCTGCAGCTAGTCTTTCAGGCGGCTGTCCCTCGCTGCTGGGATGAGTAGCCAATTCAATGGTTCCTCCCCAGACGCCTGATGGACCCAGAGAGGTTTCAATTGGCTCTGGGGTTCTTGCCCACCTCCCTCGACCACAGCCCGGCCGAGGCGCTGGTGGCCGACTGGCAACAGGCGGCCTTGGAGGCACTCGACCGGGTTGTCCCCTTGCGGCCTCTTCCCCACCGCAGACCCCGGTCAGCTCCCTGGTTCTCGGAGGAGCTCCGGGGGATGAAATGGCGGAGAAGATGCCTAGAGAGCAGGTGGAGGACGAGCCGTTCTGAATTCAACCATGGCCTAATATAGGCTAAGAGCCTATATTAGGACCTACCTGGAAGCGATTAGGGCGGCGAGGCATGTTTACTTCTCCGCCTTGATTGCGTCCACCGATGATCGCCCTGCGGCCCTGTTTAGGGTTACCCGTTCCCTCCTTCAGTTGAGGGGGGGCGGACAGGGCAGAGCAGAGGAATTTAGCTTACATCTGGCGGATAAGGTTGCTCGGATTCGGGCCGGCTTGGACTCGGACTGGCAGTAGTCTGATGATGGGGTGGCGGCGGGTCTGGTTGATTCTATCTGGGTTGAGTTTGACCCGGTTTCCCTTGATGAAGTGGACAGGATCATGCGGAAGTTGTCCTCCACCACGTCTTTATTAGACCCGTGTCCCTCCTGGTTGGTTTACGCCTCCAGTGAGGTGACACGCAGCTGGCTCCAGGCAGTTGTCAACGCCTCTTTGAGTGAGGGAGTCTTCCCCTCTACCTTGAAGGAGGCGGTGGTGAGACCTCTCCTCAAGAAGCCTCCCCTGGACCCCAGCCGTTTTAGATAACTATCGTCCAGTCTCCAACCTTCGCTTTTTAGCGAAGGTTGTTGAGAGCGTGGTGGTGCAGCAACTCCCCTTGTTCCTGGAGGAAACTGATTATCTAGACCCGTATCAGTCAGGCTTCAGGTCCGGACACAGCACGGAGACAGCATTGGTCACGCTGATGGATGATCTCTGGAGGGCTCGGGACAGGGGTTTTTCCTCTGTCCTAGTCCTATTAGACCTCTCAGTGGCTTTCGATACCATCGACCACGGTATCCTTCTGCAGCAGCTCCAGGGGTTGGGGGTGGGGGGCATCGTTCTGCGGTGGTTCTCCTCCTACCTCTCGGACCGCTCGCAGTCAGTGTTAGCAGGAGAGCAGAGATCGGCTGCAAGGCCCCTCACTTGTGGGGTGCCACAGGGGTCGGTCCTCTCGCCTCTCCTGTTTAATATCTACATGAAACCGCTGGGTGAGATCATCCGAGGTTTTGGGGTGAGGTATTATCAATATGCCGATGATACCCAGCTTTATATCTCCGCCCCAGGCCAGATCAGAGATGCTCTCTCTGTGATGTCCCGGTGCCTGGAGGCGGTGCGGGTCTGGATGGGGAGAAATAGGCTCCAACTCAACCCGACCAAGATGGAGTGGCTGTTCTTACCGGCATCTTGGTTTTCCGGTGATGTTCCATCTTTGGCCATAGGGGGTGAGGTGTTGCCCCCTGTGGATAGGGCGAGGAACCTGGGCATCCTTCTGGATCCACAGCTCTCTTTGGAGGAGCAGGTGGGGGCTGTGGCCAGGGGGGCTTTTGCCCAGGTTCATATAGTACGCCAGCTACGCCCTTACCTGAGCCGAGATGCCCTTCGAACGGTCACTCATGTGCTCGTCACCTCTAGGATCAATTACTGCAACACTCTCTACATGGGGCTGCCCTTGTGGACTACCTGGAGGCCACAGCTGGTGCAGAATGTGGCCGCGCAGGTGTGATGGGAGTATCCCGATACTCCCATGTTACACCCCTCCTGCGCGACCTGCATTGGCTGCCAGTGGCCTTCCGGGTTAGCTTCAAGGTGCTAGTAACTACCTATAAGGCCCTAAATGGCTTGGGTCCAGGGTACTTGTGGGAACGCCTCCTGCCAGTATCATCATATGCCGATCGTCCTGTTCCCTCCCACAGGAGGGGCCTCCTGGCGATACCATCGGTCAGACATTGTCGGCTGGCGGTTCCCAGGGCTAGGGCCTTCTCCGTGGGAGCCCCCGCCCTCTGGAACCATCTCCCCGTGGATCTCCGTTTGGCCCCTGACCTCCGCTCCTTCTGCCGGGACCTAAAGACTTGGTTATTTCAACAGGCCGGCCTGGAATGACCCGGGTGGGATTTTTTACTGTTTTAATTATTTTAATTAATGTTTTATTGTTATTTATTCTGACTTGTTATATTTAATGCTTGTTTTATGTAAATTTGGTCATGTTTTATTGTTAGCCGCCCTGAGTCCTTAGGGAGAAGGGCGGCATACAAGTTGAATAAATTATTAATTATTATTATATAAAATTCCTGAATTAAATTTAAAACCACCCCCCAAGAGGTCAGCACAGCCCGGCCTGTTCAAAGAGCCAGGTTTTCAGATTGTGGTGGAAGGTGCGAAGGTCAGGGGCCAGACAGAGTCCCAGGGGTAATTGATTCCATAGGGCGGGCGTATTGTAGAATCTAGCTATTCATTTATATATGAAACCCAATTTTTATTTTGTATCCCTTTCATTTGTCCCTAGGTAATAATGGGCTTAATTTCTTGGCTTTGTACATGAAGGGCAATTGCTCCATGTTTTGATAACAATCCTGTCTGGTTTCAGGCTCTTGGATTCCAACCTAGGCAACTTAATTCATGACACAATGTAGGATGGCTAGTACAGAAAATACTGAATGGTTTGATATGTAAGATATAAGATGGACAGACATAATTATTAAAATAAATAAATAATTTTTCTAAACAAATCCAAGTCAATCATTCACTTACAGCTTTGGCAAAAAGCACCTGGAAAATGACATTGTTATTTCCCATCCAATTTGAGCTACATTGAGCTATCATAGAGGAATTTATTCTTTTTTCTAATGACTGTAATATTTTATTTATTTTCAATCCTTACCTTCTCATCATCCGAAACCAGCAACCGGGCCATACAAATAAGCGAAGCCCCATTCACAGGATGCAGAAAGCACAGAAAACCACACCTTGTCCAGTCTGTAGAAAAACCTCTCTCCCCAGAACTGATCCTTGGTGCCCAAAAGGTTGGGTGCTGCTGTCCTAGACCAAACCCAAAAGTAATAGATTGGCTTAGCCCATTAAAATAGACTGGTGTTATATCTTTTTCAGACACATTCAGTTGTAATATGTGGATTATTTTGTGTGTATGTGAATATTTGTATTATTGGTATTTATTGACAAACAAAAAATATATAGGTAAGTTATGTACAAGAACAAATTAATGGATATTTGAGAAAGTTGCATCAGCTGTTATTACCCAGTCATCTGGAAGACTGATGGGAATTTGAACTTTTACAAAGATAAATGGTCAGGAATCAATTCCAGGCAAAATTCACAAGTAGAGCAAGCAGTTAGCAAAGAACAGCACCATGGAGAGCTTCCTGCAGAACCATCCTGCTACTATCAGATTATCTAAGTCTCATGGTAGGATAGCAGGTCCAAATCTCAGCCCGGGAATTAGTTTTCTGCTTTCCTTGTTGCAGGATATAAGCTATTCCAAGTAAAGCTGCCTCTTGTAATTGACTGGTGATGATTTTTGTTAATGCCAGAGGTATTCCAGTCTTGCGCCAGATCTTTTGGGATTGCACCTAAGGCCTATTACTATAGTATTATCTTTGTTTTCTTCTGCCAGTCATTCTACTTCTATTTGCAGGTCTTTATAGCTTGTGATTTTTTTTTACAGTTCTTTGTCTTTTATTCTGCTGTTGCCAAGTATTGCTGTGTCCACTATCCAGACTTTTTTTTCTTTCTTTTTAACAATTGTTAAATCTGGGCTGTTGTGTATCAGATGCCTGTCTGTTATTATTTGGATGATTATTTCCAACCAGTTTTGAATTCAGTGAAAACTGAGTTCATGCTGAGTGGCTTTCTCCTCTTGTGAAAGGTGAAGCTGGCAACACCAGAAACAAAGAATCTGAGGCAGATGAGACTATTATCAAAACATGATGTAGATGCCCTCCATGTCCAAGGTTGAGAAACAAACAGCAAGGAAGGGTAAGAGAAAGAAACCTACAATTTAACCTGGGCACCATTATAAATTATAGGATAGATTGTTATATTCTTCTGTAGCTGATCTTTGTTATTAGGTATCTCAACAATCTCAGCAATGTACCTATCCATAACAAAGAATCTAAAGCATTCATATGCTGAAGAATGCTTTAGATTCAAGAGTGAGGAAACTTTGGCAGCCAAATAATTCATAGAGAAACAGCACATGATATTCCTACTCCCATGAAATATTAGAGCTGTCCCTTAACAGACAGTGAAACTGATATGCTGGAGAGGGAAGAATATTTGAAGACAAGCTGTCCCAAGAGAACCATTGCTAAGCATGTGTGATGTGCATTTTTCCTTCCATCTTATACCAGTAGCTATTCACAATAGTAGTTATCACAATGCAAGTTCTCCTGAGTGCTAATTCAAGAATGAGGTTTGTTGTATCTTGTGTAAAATTCTGATTCCTATGGCATCACAATGCTACGAAATGAAATTTTCAATTTTTAAAAAATTATTTCAAGTTAAGATGCATATGCAAATTAATTGAAAAAATATCAGTACCATATTTTAACATTTGTATTTCAGAAGAGTACAAAGAGTGCATTTCAATAAGTAAGTGGCTGATTACATCAGTATCTATTTTGGAGCAGAGAGAGAGAGAAACAAATGAAACTCACATCAAGGAAATTCTTATTCTTAAGATTTATCTGTGCATCCCCTAGTGTATCCAAAATATAGCACTTTCTTCAAGAATTTTTTAAAAAGAAGAATAAATGTGTTTGCTCAAAAAAAGAAAACATGAAACAGTTACTGTTTATTTCAAACCATGTATATCTTGGTTATATGCAGGATGTGTTTGCTTCAAGTTTTATTGCTTTTTGAGAGTACTTTTTCCAAATTGCACTTGAAGTAATCGAAGATCCTTTGACTTTAGGCATATCTCCTATTTGAAAGAAAAAGTCTGAAGATTAAAATTCCATATCTAATAAAAAGTTTCATAAAATATAATACACACACTTGTTTTATCAGAGTGGGACTATTTCCTAGAAATGTACATGATGGTGTTGACATTGCAAAGCTGGATCCTTTTGCCCAATATAGTGTCTAGTTAACGTGTGTTTGATATCCCTAAGATGCCACTTTTGCTTTTAAAATGTATCACTGGTTCTTGTATCTTCATCTGTTTGCACTTCCAGGGTGTGAACTACATTTGACATGCTCTTCCTGACTGAGAAAATACTGCATTAGTTGTCTGAAGGAACACTGCCTTGGCAATTCAAAAAGGTAGGTGTGTTTCCATTCTGTTCCCATGTTGCTACTTATTTGATTATCAGTTTATTGTATTTATATCCTGCCTTGTTTTCTCTGAGATCAAGATAGTTTGCATGAATTTTATCAAAAATGTTATCAGTTGAGCTGAGAGATAATGGCATCAACTAATAAATGCTGTGGTGACTGAACCTAGCTTTCCCAGGTTGACCTTAGCAATTATATGTTGCTGTTCCTGATTTTCTTGCAATTGTGGTTTTGTCAATGAGAGCAAATGCAATTTTCCAAGGTATTTGTTGAATTTGCATAGAGAAAGGTACAGATTGCTAACTTGGCTCTAGGATGTTTTGAGAGGAGAGTCTCTTCAAAATAGGTGGCAGAGTTTCAGAAAAAGATAAGTTTTTGCATCCTTTGCTTATCCCAGTTGTTTCTCCTGAGAGAATATTTGAAGCAATAGAAAAGAATATTAAGTAAGTACCAAGCAAACTCCTGTATATCCAGTTACTGGAGGCTTGGTGATGCAGTGTTTAGAATGTAGTCCTGCAGGCAAACTGGTCACAACCGGGAGTTAGATCCTGATGGTCTCTAGGTTGACTCAGCCTCCCATGTTCCAAGGCTGGTAAAATGAGGACCCACATTGTTGGAGGCAATATGCTGACTCTGTAAACTGCCCAGAGAGTACTGCAAAGCACAATGGGGCAGTATATGTCTAAGTGCTATTGCTACTAGACTATCCCAATTTGAGAGTTGTTTAGTGTATGTATCCTATATGTAATTGAATATAGAAATGGACATGTAAAATAGGAGGCCTAAAAATAAGGAGAGGATTAATGCTTACATCACTAACTACAAAATTTGGTATGGGCCCAATTTCGTGGTTTGAAAGCTAGCTTTTGATCTCAAATTTAATTTAAGCAGGCTTTAACATCAAACCTGAACTTAAAATGAAATTTCAGAAACCATACCATTACAATTCACACTGAGTAACATGGGAATAGCTGTCAATTTTATTTTTAATAGAATGGAATTTGCAGACTGAGAAAAAAGTCTGATCAGATTTAGATATATAAGTTCCGTTTGGGTCAGATTGATTTCTGATGATTACATATGTGGATGTAGGATGGAAGGTTTTTTTTTTAAACAGTCCCATCTGTAGCTCTGGAATTTAGCAGTGATCTTCAATCCAAGTACTAATTAGGTCTGACCCTACTTAGCTTTTCAAGATCATCCAAGGTCTGTATTGCTGCCAGTTAGCTGGGCAGTTTGAGTTAAATTCATTTACACGACATATGTTTTTGTTTGTTACTTCGATTTTTAAAAGATAGAAAGTACCAACAACCTTTGTGTTTGCTTTGGACTGAATTAGTTGGCAAATATCATCATATTCATTTGTATAATATTTAACAACTCTCTCCTAAAATTCAGTGATTGGATAACATCTAATGAACAATTCTTGATGATTGCATGAACTTTCAGTCATTGCTCTTTTTCTCAGTTTGTACGATGTTTTACTGAACAGCAAAACTTATTTGTTTATTTTTTGCTGTCATAGTCTACTATTTGTAGTATAATAGAGAACATTATTGTGAATGAAATGTTTGGATTCAGCTCTGATCTCTTTGGAGAAACTACAGAAGTCTAAAGAATCCCAGTATGATCAAAGCCAGTGCAAATACCATTTCTGTAGATATTACTTTACTTTGTTGTACATTACTGTGAGTGAATTACAGTTCCACCTTATATTATTTATGCTTAATTATAATCACTGGTTCAGACTAGTTTGCCTTTATATATACAGGTGAAACTCGAAAAATCAGAATATTGTGCAAAAGTTCATTTATTTCCGTAATGCAACTTAAAAGGTGAAACTAATATATGAGATAGATTCATTACATGCAAAGCAAGATAGTTCAAGCCGTGATTTGTCATAATTGTGATGATTATGGCTTACAGCTCATGAAAACCTCAAATCCACAATTTCAGAAAATTATAATATTACATGCAATCAATAAAAGAAGGATTGTACATAGAACAATATAGAACAAAAGGCCTTGGTGGCTCAGGCTGTTAATTGCCTGCACTTAACTTCCAGATGCCTACAACTGCTGTAGGCTCGAATCCCACCAGGCTCAAGGTTGACTCAGCCTTCCATCCTCTCGGGGTAGGTAAATTGAGGACCCAAGATTGTTGGGGGCAATTAGCTGACTTTGTAAAAATGCCGCTTAGTAATAAGCAGGCATATACAATGGAATGAAGGCTATTGCTGAGCACACTGGGTTGTATCCTAAAAATCGTAAGCCGCCCTGAGTCTCCGGAGAAGGGCGGCATATAAATGTAATTAAAAAAATATCGGACCTCTGAAGAGTATAAGCATGCATATGTACTCAGTACTTGGTTTGGGCCCCTTTTGCAGCAATTCCTGCCTCAATGCGGTGTGGCATGGAAGCTATCAGCCTGTGGCACTGCTGAGGTATTATGGAAGACCAGGATGCTTCAATAGCGGCCTTCAGCTCTTCTGCATTGTTCAGTCTCATGTCTCTCATCTTTCTCTTGGCAATGCCCCATAGATTCTCTATGGGGTTCAGGTCAGGTGAGTTTGCTGGCCAATCAAGCACAGTAATCCCACGGTCATTGAACCAGGTTTTGGTGCTTTTGGCAGTGTGGGCAGGTGCCAAGTCCTGCTGGAAAATGAAGTCAGCATCCCCATAAGGCTCGTCTGTGGAAGGAAGCATGAAGTGCTCCAAAATCTCCTGGTAGATGGTTGCATTGACCCTGGACTTAATGAAGCACTGTGGACCAACACCAGCAGATGACATGGCTCCCCAAATCAACACAGACTGTGGAAACCTCACACTGGACTTCAAGCATCTTGCAGTGTGTGCCTCTCCATTCTTCCTCCAAACTCTGGGTCCTTGGTTTCCAAATGAGATGCAAAAGTTGCTCTCATCAGAAAAGAGGAATTTGGACCACTGAGCAACAGACCAGGTCTATTTTTCTTTAGCCCAGGTAAGACGCTTCTGACGACATTTGAAGCCCACGTTCAGGATCCGTCTGTGTGTGGTGGCTCTTGATGCACTGACTCCAGCCTCAATCCACTCCTTGTGAAAGTCCCTAACACTTTTGAATGGCCTTTTCCTGACAATCCTCTCCAGGCTGCGGTCATCCCTGCTGCTTGTGCACCTTTTTCTTCCACACTTTTCCCTTCCACATAACTTTCTATTAATGTGCTTTGATACAGCACTTTGGGAACATCCAAGTTCTTTTGCAATTGCCTTTTGAGGCTTACCCTCCTTATGGAGGGTGTCAGTGATGGTTTTCTGCACAACTGTCAGGTCAGCAGTCTTTCCCATGATTGTGATTCCTACTGAACCAGACTGAGAGACCATTTAAAGGCTCAGGAACCCTTTGCAGGTGTTATGGCTTAATTAGCTGATTAGAGTGGGACACTTTGATCCTAGAATATTGCACCTTTTCACAATATTCTAATTTTCTGAGATTGTGGATTTGAGGTTTTCATGAGCTGTAAGCCATAATTATCACAATTATGACAAATCACGGCTTCACCTATCTTGTTTTGCATGTAATGAGTCTATCTCATATATTAGTTTCACCTTTTAAGTTGCATTACGGAAATAAATGAACTTTTGCACGATATTCTAATTTTTTGAGTTTTACCTGTAGATAACTTGGCAACTCCAATCAAGAGTTTAAAAGGTATCTAGTACTGAATTATAACTAATTAACAACTAATGTCTGAAACAGAATTATTCAGTGCTTTGCATACTTCTTTACCTTTTTCTATAATTAGCAAAGCCGAACAAATGACACAAATAACCAGCTATATTGAAATGAATTAATTTCATTGCACAATATCTTGAGTTGACCTTTTTATGGAAATGGATTATATTTCTGCTATGAAGTTGTATGACCCCCTGACATTGCCTGGACTTTGACCTATGCATCTTTGATATGGGTGCTAGGTACCAAATGTGAATCTGCATACGTATAAAGCATGTGTATTATTCTTCCATAAAATCAGAATGTATAAAAAGCAGAGAAATGACAATTCCTATACCTTATCCATTGAGCAGAGATGGTTGGTGTCCTCAAAGCTCAATCAGTATTTTGCCTTTTGTCATCTTAAAAGCATCTCTTAATTTTTTGCTATGGGTTAAAGAGCTTTCTTTCATCTGGGGCCTCCTGAATACTACTTTTGTGTTATAAGGAGAGGGAATGAAGGGCAGTTAGTGCTATATTCTCCACACCATTTCTTTTACTTATCATGATGTAATGCATGGTGCATTGTCATAAATATAAGTAGGCTGGACTCCTAGCCAAGGGGCATTTATGTATTGCAATAGGAATGTAAAAATTTTATCAATGCCTCCTGAGGAAAATAGGCCAAAAGTTGCTATTGCCTAATGGGTAACATTTAAGATTTAATACTTTATAGATATTTGGTAGGAAATTGTAATTAGGCATTTTTGCTAGGAATAGTTGCAGTTTAAACAGAAACCTTAAAACTTGGAAGAAAAGCTATTATCACTGTTGCAGTCAGTTGCCTAGAATATTGATTTTAGGAGGGGGGAAATCAGAGACTTAAAACCTTGCAAAGCTAATTAAGGAAGGGTTGTTGTCTGAATATTTAATAATGCATAGTTCTGAGACTTGAAAACCCAAATCCATTTGGCAGAGCCATAAGATTTCCCTAAAGTTGTTAGGGAAACCAGAATGGGTAAATAGCATTCCATTCTAGTTTCTTTAGGGGTATTTCATAGTCATTAGATAACAAACAACATGTCTGACATAAATAGGATTTGGTTATAATACATTTTAGTTGTAAAATATACATTCAAGGGGAGAAGAACCTTCCTTTCTTTTATTTCAACAACTATTTTTATTTCACTAATTCCTGCCCTTTTTGCATTGTGTATTATTGCATTTTTTAGATTTTCCAGCTCTATGTGGAAACATTCATTCTCTACTTTGCTGTCCATTGCTAAACAGGAGTCTTTCTTGAATGGGACAAGGAGTCACAACACCTGTAGAAGTCTTTTATTGATAGTAAAAGAAGCTATTTTCTTTCCTCTTGATCTCAGGGTAAAATATATCTGGGATTGTATTTGTGCCTTTTGGTGAAAATTAAGCCTTGCTGACATCCATTTCATGAGGATATTCACAATATCTTTTCAAAATTCCAAATGTGCAAATATCCCCCCCAAAAATATCAGAAAAGAAGACCCATAACTGAGTGATAGAACAATAGATGTATGGGTCAAAGTACCCACATCTTATTCTCTGGTATTCTAAAAAGGCCTTTCCAAAACTCCAGAAATTGATCAGTTAGTATAAACCATATTGAGTTAGATAGATCAGTGATAGATAGGCCATTTCAGATAATTGTCTTTGGAATATCAAAAAAATAGGCCCATTAAGTAAGTGCCTTGGTGTAATACACTTTTTATTAATCAATGTTGCAATGCCCTATCACAATTTGCATGATGGTGATAATAATAGCCTACCTTTTTTTAACTTGATGACCTTGTCTTGAATAGCACCTGTGAAGCTGGAAGTTGAGGGCACCAGTCTGGAGAAAGCTTCTCACCATCCTTGGCAGGTTATTCTACTACCAGAGAGAGTGAGCTGAAATTGGCTCCGATGCTCTGATGCTAGGGAGGAGATCTATAAACACAAGAAATAACTATGACTATTAATTTTTGTAAAGGGAAACATGAAGTCAAATGTATTTAATAATCTATTAAATTTCCATTATATTTAATACACTGATGGTAAAACTGCAGAGGAAGTATGATCTTGTAGATGACATCAAATTTCATCAGCATAGGAGTTAGCTTTGTTAAAGAGGCTGCTTATGGGAATAACATTCAGTCTGTTTTGATGTCTTATCTTGATTATAAAAAGTGTTGAAAATCTGCTTTCATAAAAATTTGTTGAAGGAAGAGGTAGTGGAGCTGTCAGGGGCATTTAATTTAAAAGCTCATATTCTCCATATATATATATCTAAAAATTTTCTGCTGATTTAAAAAAAAAATCAATTGTTTCAGTGTGACATCTGATAAAAGATCTGCCAACATTTCTTCATGTTTAGGACAAGATGTTTCACTGGTGAAATGAAAGGATCAAAAAGCCATTTCAAAAAGCTTGTCTTGGACCTTGGGATAAAATGGCACAACACCGTCAATTTGCTCAGGAAACATTGAAATTCCTCAGAATGTATCTTAAGAAATACTGATCTAGGAGTCAATTCCCTTTCCACCCCTACTCAGAAAATCAATTCGCATTGATTGTTGTAGTTTGGGCCTCTTCGTAAGATGTTAGTCAGGACTAAGATTACTTTAGATACATTTTGCGGTCTGGATATGCTACTTTTCATGGCCAGTAGCAAGATGCCTACGTTATCAAAAGGATAGAAGGAAAATTAATTAGCAGTCTGGACCTTAAGTATTGGCTGAATGTAAAATCAGGAAAAAGAGGGCTTCATTTATTGAGTACAAAACAAAATTAAATCAACTGAAATAGATTTAAGGGGCTTTTAATTTAAAAGTTTATACTCTCCATAAACTTCCATCCAAAAATTTTGTGGTGACTTTTTTCAATTTCCCCCTCAGTTGTTTCAGTGTAACACTGATAAAAGATGTAGACAGAAAATAAATTTGCAGCTTGAATAAATATCAATTGAAAATATGTGGGTAAATGAACAGAAAAAAAATATATAGGAGTACGCATGTACGTTGGGATTGGAATACATATCTAATTCTATTTATTTTGTGGCTTTGTCTTATTCACATTCTGCCTTCAGCTGTGACCACCAAGGCTCTCAGGGCAACACAACCTTCTTATTTGATTCCATATTCAGATGCATGCTGCCTGTAAACATAAAGTTTCCATTACTGTAATCTGGAGTCCCCCACAATGTTTATGTTCATGAAGAGACCCAAGAGAATAAATGAGTACCTTATCAAGGAAGCATGATCCAAGTGCTACTTCAAAAGCACCAGTCTCACTGGCAATTTTATGTTTTGGAAGCATGGATGTTGGAAGAGCAGAGGACAATTCTTGAGAAAACAGATGGCCAAGTTAAGGAGGGAATAGGAAAGGAAGTTTGGAAGAGAAATGAAGGAATGGGGAAAGGTAAGTACAGGACAACAAACAAGACAGGGTACATGGTCAGAGGAGGAAGAGAGGGAAGTGGAATAGGAGGAGAGGAGGGGGATTAGCAAAACCTTTTGGCAGCAGCCTCAGTGTAAATCTGTGACAGAGTGGTGCCTGTAAGCCAGTTGCAAATAGTTTTCACTGTCATTTATTTCGATTTAGAGGACAGATAGCCCTGAAGTGCTGTAGTGCTGGTGGTTTTGCAGATTGAAGGGGGAATTGAGTAATGATGCATGCCTCTTTCCCTTAGGTGCATGGCTCATAGAATACTATTGGTCATTCATGACAAGGAAACATTCATTTCACAGCATTTCTCTGACGGCCATTTATGTCTGTGGTCTAAAAGTCGCAAGGAATTCTACAAGTATTAGACAATAAACGCCCATGGCTTTCTTTTCCATGACTTTGTCTAATCCTCTACAAAACAGTCTAAAGTAGCAGCCATTGCTGTATCTCAAGGGACCTAATTCTGTAATTTCACTGTGCCCTGTACCTATAATGTCCTTTAACATGCCCAGAATTTTCCACAATTCGACATTGGTGGACAACCCCTGAAAACACAAGAGAAAAAACTTCCAATCTTCACACCTAGCTGAGATACATGCACTTTAGGTCCTGCCTTACCATTTTTCCTACCTAACTACCCTTCCCAAACATTTTAAACTTACCTCATAGGGGAATCACTTTTTTCAGCAATAAGCATTGAGGTATAGTAACAAGAATTCTGTATGATAGAACCAGATGTTTGTATGAGGGTTTGTCAACATTTTTTTTTAATTACATTTATATGCCGCCCTTCTCCGAAGACTCAGGGCGGCTTACAATTTTTTGGAGCACAACCCAATGCGCTCAGCAATAGCCTTCATTCCATTGTATATGCCTGCTTATTACTAAGCGGCCTTTTTACAAAGTCAGCTTATTGCCCCCAACAATCTTGGGTCCTCAATTTACCTACCCCGAGAGGATGGAAGGCTGAGTCAACCTTGAGCCTGGTGGGATTCGAGCCTACAGTAATTGTAGACAGCTGGATCTTAAGAGCAGGCATTTAACAGCCTGAGCCACCAAGGACTCTGCCTTTGCAGTATTGCAGGATCCCCCTCTTTCTCTCATTGCAATTGACGGCTCTACAGGGAATGTGTTATCTTGACTAAATAATCTAAAAATAATCAACAAGTGGCCCTTAACCTGATTATACATGGCTGGTGTATGTGAGCCACTGTATCTACAACATGTACATTTGGCTTTAATGAAATGAAGGAAAGAAAGAAGCGTATTCAGCCTTTAGATGTTCAGGTTCATTCTGTAAATTGAGGAATCCATGTGGGTAGGGAAAGTCTCTGCTATATATCCACCAGATTGTTTACATTGCATTTCCTTTAAAATAGTTTACCTTTCTCTGTCCCAAATTTCAAATTTTGAAGGTATCAGAGTTAGTGATGTTAAATGCTTCTCATAATGCATGCACTCTTATCATGGTTGGTATTGTTACTTGTCTAGAGCCCATTACAGCTCTTTCCATAGCATTTCTCTTGCGATGCTGTGTCCATCTGCATGCAGCATGAGCAAAATATATTCCTTTGGAATATAGTTCTCTTCCCAAGCACCCATGTGCGGATGTAAAAGCAAGCATGACTTCTGGGCAGATATGATTATATGCCAATTGCCAATGTAACCCCATAATCGAAAAAGCTTTCCTGCTTTTTCCTGCAAATTTTCCTTTGGACAAGAGGAAAAAAATGGAGACACACATGAAGTGGAGGCTTCCTTAGTGGTTTTCATGATCTTATGAACTCAGTTACGCAGTTATGGGTAAAGGTAGTTGCAAGTTGGATATTTGTAGTCATGGATGAATACTATGCCACTGAGCACCTCTTATGGAATTTTTGCTGAAAAAAGAGAAAAACAAACTTGTGATTTATGGGTTTGGAAATTGGAAAAGATAGCTTATAGAAAGAAAGGAATTATGATATAACATTAAAGAGGATATATATTATATGTATTTATAACTGCTGTCAAGAAGATTGAAGCTGCTTCGTCAGAATCTTTTTCTTTCCTATTTTTTTTTCACTTTCTTACTACCTTTATTCTTAATTTAGAATTTGTACTGTTTTTAATCTGGTTGAAAAACTTATTCAATAAAAATCATTTTAAAAGATATTCTGCCACTGAGCTGATTGTTGCTCACACTTCTGAGAGGAAGCTTGGGGTACTTTAGGCTGAGATATTTTGTGCACATTAATCTGTGAGCAAGCCTAATTTAGTTTAATGGATTTACTATACTTTTGAACAGGCATGCAAAGGAATGTGCTGCAAGTTTTCAAAGTAACAACCAGTTTTATATTTTACTGTTCAGATGGTGAAATTAAGTTAAATGAACAAAAGGGAAATGTTTATCCATCATCTGATACCTAATAGCAGTGGTTCATCATGACCAAGTTTCTCTTGGGAAAGATATGGGAGGGTGAGGTATCTTTATCTTTTCAACCTTTCATTTGAGTTTTTAAAAATGATAATAATGCAGGGACAGGGGGATATGAAAATGTGCAATTTATTACTAGCCAATTGGCAACAGTATTTCTCGATAACAAACTATAACTATTTTCCTTTTTCCCAATGATAAAAAGTTTTGGCTTGAATGCCAGGAAAATACATTTTCTTTACAATAAAAGCATAGCCTCAAGGGAAGGCCAATGGACAATGTGCTATAAATGAGAAAAAAGACTTATTTTTATATAATTAATGTACATAGCAGTGGCTAGCAGTGTAACACAACCTCAAAGTATAGATTCAAGCCCTAAAAGATTTTCAGATTGTGTGTGTGTGTGTGAGATGGTTATTTTAAATGGCAGTTTATGGATGCATTCAAGTTAGTAATCCCATTTGCCTATTTAATGCAAAAATAATAATAATAGAGAATATGGATTGATCCGAAAGAGTAGAAGGGTCCTGTATCTTTAAAGTAGAAAAGAAGAAGGGTTTTAGTTGCAATAATTTTGCAAGATGTACTGAAATAATCTGTTTTGTCCCACAGTTCGAGGGGAAATAGACCCATCCTGATTTGCACCTGGCTGGCCTTGCATTAAAAGTTTCTTAAAATGAAAATCCTGTTCCTTTTGCCTGGTGGAGAACAGGTGGATGCTTCTGTTGGATTCACTCACAGTGTTACAGCTGAGGCCAATAAGCAGGAATGTGATGTAGGAACACAAAGCATCTAACCAGGAAAAAATTTAGGACACCTTTCACTAACCTGGTACCTATGAATATTATGACTACTGCCTCCCAAATTGCCAAATATATTAGGCAACCCTCAGGAAATCTGAGTCATTAATTTTTGGGAGTTCTGGTTCAAATGCATCTGGAGGGCAAAAGCTTAACAGAATAACAGAGTTGGAAGGGACCTTGGAAGTCTTCTAGTCCAATTCTCTGCTCAAGAAGGAGATCCTATACCACTTCAGATAAATGGTTGCCCAATCTCTTAAAAAACCCCAGTGTTGGAGCACTCACAAATTAATGGTTCTGTCAAGAAATTTCTCTTTAATTTTAGGTTGATCCTTTCCTTGATTAGTTTCCATCCATTGCTTCTTGTTCTGCCTTCTGGTTCTTTGGAGGTTGACCCCCTGTTTTTTGTGGCAGCCCCTGAGATATTGCAACACTACTATCATGTCATGCCTAGTCCTTCTTTTAATTAAACTAGACATACTGAATTCCAGCAACCATTGTTTTAGTCTCGAGTCCCAGTAGACGTTTCCCTGCAGCATCCAGGTAGCAAAGTGGGAGCACCAATATAGTTGTTTCTTTCTTTCTTTTAAATTACCATAAACTCTAGTTTGAGAAGGACATAAAAGTGATATTTGCGGGAGCACCTACTGCCAGCAACAACTTCCAATCGCCTCGTGCGCTTCCACAGACAGGACCTCCTCAGGGTTCCGTCAGCCAGACAGTGTCGGCTGGTGACTCCCAGGGGGAGAGCCTTCTCTGTGGGTGTGTCCGCCCTTTGGAATCAGCTGCCCCTGGAGCTCTGGATGGCTCCCGACCTTCAATCCTTCCGTCGCAACCTGAAGACATGGCTCTTTCAACTGGCCAACCTCGACTGATAGGGGTTTTTTTATTGATTTTTTATTGGCTTGTTGTCGGTTTTAATTAAAATTATTGGGATGCTCATTTAATACCTTTTTAATTTTTGTACTGTATGTTTTTACTGTTGTGAGCCACCCTGAGTCCTTTGAGAGATAGGGTGGCATATAAATCCCAATAAAGATAAAGATAAAGAAATCATGTTGTTCTTTCCACCTAGATTAAAATGTTTATCCTATTGAGAGAAGAGTCTTTTTGTGTGTGTTTTGAACCACTGGCTCGAACTATACCATCAATTCTCCCCCAGGAATGATATTCCTGGGCAGCTGCTCTGGAGAGATATTCTGCTTGTACTTAGCATCTGTCTGCTTGATACTCTAACAGAATGAATAGAGTTTAAAAAATTTAAGAACAGAGACAAACGATTGTGCTTTGTGAGTTTAATATTTAACCATGCCGGTTGACTTGATTCTGCTCTCAGCTTCCTCTGGTGTCAGCAGCACCCCTTTACAAATATTCTAAATGAAGCTGGCATCCACGCATTCCCTAATGTGTGATCTCTGCACAGCTTGCCTTGAGGTTTTGCTTCTAGCCAGATATAATTGCTCCACTGTCATGTTTCACAACAGCTCCCACTCCAGCTGTGTATTGTCTTTGGAGACTTTAAAAGTCCTATTTCAGTAAGTAATATTCCAGGGGTGATTATTATTTTACAGTTCCTGGATTTTTAAAATAAAATACAGAATTGGGAACAGTAAGAATGGAGCCTTTTATAACTGAATCCACATGAATATTCCAACCATCAGTATAAGCAATTCATCAGAACACCAACTTAGCAACAAAGACTGTAGTTTTCCTAGAAATGGAGGTTTTTAATAATAGAACACACCAGTATGAAGAAAACTTAGATATACTTAATCCACACTTAATATACATGGTGGCTGCCCACTTGCTTGCTTCTGCTTTGGTAGTGTATGCTTATTGATAAGCATATTTTAGGAGCAATCAAAGTATTTAGAATGGTAAAAAAGGAATGAATAGAAACCTGCCTTAAAATATGTCAGATTTTTCTTTTAGCTCACTGTGTGATGTGTATCAATCTATGGCATCTATGGGGTGGCCCAAAAAATCACGGTAACATTTGTGACTTCATAACTGAGGCCTTGCCCCCTGTATGTGCTTCAAAATCACAGACACATACAAAAGGGTATATTAAATCTCACAATTACTGCCATCATGACTTCTTTCAACTCCTCTGTGGATCTCTCCTGGGCAGCAATACTAATCATGGAAGATTTTTAGTGTTTCAGTTGTTGCTAAACAGCAAGTGTCAGCATCCATCACCATCAACCATGCTGGTTGAGACTAGTGATTATAGTTTAACCACATCTGGAAGGCCATGTCTTTTTTTTCTGCTGTATAAACTTCAGTGAAATTCTATTACCTGCTAGATTGTTTTATAATATATAAACTTGTACAAAAAGTTTTACTAAGGACATAAAAACTAACAAGAAGAAAAGAGAGAAAGGACAAGAAAGAAAAAAGAAAAAGCACCAAAAGAAAAAAAAAATAGAAAGAAACTTCTAATTTACTTTGCAGCAAATCTAAGTACAATTACGAAGTTATTTCTTAGTCTATGATTACAGTATAAAACTCACTCTTCTCTATAAACCAGATTTTTCCTAATCATCAAATCCACAAATCATAAGTTCAGTTGTTTCCAAACGCAAAAAGTCATAAGGGGATTCCAGTCAACCATTAAATACAATTTTTTTTTCTGTAAGCAAAAAAGTTAATTTAACTATCTCTTCAAGTTCCATCATCTTTATCGGCCATTCATTCTTCCATTGTGTGTATTATCAAACATTTCCACTTTGGATATATAGTTGTCTCATTGCAGTTATTATATATACAATAAAGTTATTTTTTTTTCTGTTTGTTTATCATTTAGTCCCAAAACAAAAATTCTGGTTCCAATTGTACTTTAATCTTTAAAATCTTATAAATTAATATTTATTTTTTTTATTTTTAATTAGATTTATATGCCGCCCTTCTCCGAAGACTCAGGGCGGCTTACAATTTTTGGGATACAACCCAGTGTGCTCAGCAATAGCCTTCCTTCCATTGTATGTGCCTGCTTATTACTAAGCGGCATTTTTACAAAGTCAGCTTATTGCCCCCAACAATCTTGGGTCCTCAATTTACCTACCCCGGGAGGATGGAAGGCTGAGTCAACCTTGAGCCTGGTGGGACTCGAGCCTGCAATAATTGTAGACAGCTGGATCTTAAGTGCAGGCATTTAACAGCCTGAGCCACCAAGGCCCTTGATGATTAGGAAAAATCTGGTTTATAGAGAAGAATGAGTTTTATATTGTAATCATAGACTAAGAAATAACTTCGTAATTGTACTTAGATTTGCTGCAAGCTATATGTATTTGTATCTATTTTTTAGCTTTTTTACATGTCCACCATGCATGATAAAACATCCTTTAATGTTGTCACATTTCCATAAAAGATTCTAAGAGCTTTTATACATTCTAGACAATTGGTGACAAAAATCAACAATTTATCATTTCATAAAAATTATCTTGTAAGACTTGTAGGGCACTGTAAATTTCAATCCTGTCAACCATATATTTCCTATTTATCCATCTGTATATTATAGTCAAACATTTTAACCTTTTTCATCAGGTATTCTTTTACTTGTTCTCCTTGTTTTTCATATCTCAATAAAAGTTTATATATTTCACCAATAACATGTTCATCATTGTTATTTAATTCTATTTCAAACTTGGTTTTATTTTGTTCAAAATCATTAAATCTTTTATCCACCTTATACTGTTCTGTTATTTTACATAAGAAAATCATTGACAAGAGTATCATTCTGTTATGAAATATTATCTTGTGTTTTACAAGAGAATTCTTAAACATCACAATAAGCCAACTGTTTATAAATAGGTGTCAGAGGATGATTCTCAAAACAGAAAAATCTCCTCCAAGCCATGTTTAAATGTTTTTAAAAACTTGAAAGAGCAGCAGATTTTTAGTTAGCCATTACAACACAGTATCCAAACATGAAAAAGTGGCACAAAGACTATCTGGACACAGTCTTTCCAAGGTTGGGAAAGCTGGTGTTTTAATTTCAGTTAGAGTAACTATTTACAAATGTGTATTTATATCAATCTTCTCTATCAGTCAGATGTGTAGGAGCTGCAGTTACCAAATTCATAGTCACAGTTGATGCTGAGAGCACCAGACTGAGAAAATCTTATCCTGCTATAAAAAAAAAATCTTAATTTCTTTTGGAGTGGTCTTTATTTTTTTCTCTTTTTGCTCAGATGTGACACACTCTAGCACACAATCCTCTCTACTGTTATTTATTGTAGCTTCCAAGGCCAAGAAAGAGCTTTGGTGGCTCAGGCTGTAAATGCCTGCTCTTAAGATCCAGCTGTCTACAACTACTGTAGGCTTGAATCCCACCAGGCTCAAGGTTGACTCAGCCTTCCATCCTCTCGGGGTAGGTAAATTGAGGACCCAAGATTGTTGGGGGCAATTAGCTGACCTTGTAAAAATGCCGCTTAGTAATAAGCAGGCATATACAATGGAATGAAGGCTATTGCTGAGCA
Source organism: Naja naja (assembly GCA_009733165.1). Taxonomy (NCBI): domain Eukaryota; kingdom Metazoa; phylum Chordata; class Lepidosauria; order Squamata; family Elapidae; genus Naja; species Naja naja. The sequence continues at coordinate 87,963,265 of CM019149.1, read as the reverse complement.
CATTGGATTGTGCTCCAAAAATTGTGAGCCGCCCTGAGTCTTCGGAGAAGGGCGGCATATAAATGTAATTAAAAAAAAAAAAAGAAGGACACTGTTGAAAAGGACACTTTTCCACAGCCCGAAACTGTGGGCCTCATCACTCATGTGACTTAAGATTACCTGAAGATTTACCCAAGTGTTTTAGTGCTATCTAAAATATTTCAACTAAGGGCATTTTTTTCTACAAGAGATGTGAAGTATAATATTTTCAAGTATTTTACTCATAAGAAAGTAAATTAATACTCGTCATTCTAATGCTTTCCCCAGGTAGGTTGGACTACAATAGGGATGTCAAATTCACATTGTCATAGTGGCATCATGTGATGTATTGGGATGTTTTTTCCCCTTTGCTAAATGGGGCATGGGCATGACCAGTGCGTGACACATCTGGCCCACGGGCCGGAAATTTGACAGCCCTGGACTACAAGCTCTTTATTCCCAGTAAGGTTACTCCAATATTTCATTTAACTTTTTGCTATGCCATTCAAGGCTCACCAGTTCTGCTTTACTAATCCTCAGGACATTTGGTTTGGAGCCTTATTAGATTGAAAAAAAAACAGAAAACATGTCCAGATGAGCTAATTCTACTTTATTATAAAACTACATGAACAGAACCTTTCAAATCTGAAAGTACAAATCTCCCACTGCCTCCTTTACAGCCCAAGAAACTAGGGAAGGTCTCTTCTAAGCATACTGCTCACCCCACTATTTAGTTGCGGAATATGCAGTCTCTATCTGACCATTCCTTCCCTAGGCAGCTTTCTTGGTCCTATCTCCCAAGGTCTTTCCCACACACCATTACAGTTTGTCTCTGTCAGTTTTTGCGGCTAAATATAGTGTTCAAAAAGAGACCCTGCTGGCCTATGACTTTTCAAATTTATTCGCCTTTCAGCTGTCGCAAAGCCTCCAAACTCCCAAAGACAGACAGCCATGACTAATGGGCTCCACAGGCATTGACAGGAACCTTGTCTTTTCCAAACACACTTCAGGCTTGGTTCCAGCTGTGATGTCTCTCTCAAACATCTCTATTAGCCACTTGTATTTCTGCAGCCACTTCCATAATCACATATGACTCCCAATGCCTCTGATGCATCAGCTGCTAAGCCTGAAATGTAACTGCTGGACTCCTCCCCACTGCCCTAGTTTAGAGTTGAACTGGCAGTTGTGCCTAATGTTCTAGTTTTTGAGAGGGGAGCCCCAGTTATCTCCATTTAGACTTCCTAAATGGAAGGAATTTCAGAGCCAAAACAATCACTCAGGGAAATGTTAAAGCCACAGTGGATGGCCAGCATAAATGTATGCATGACACTTCTAGGAAAGCAAGAATCGATAAACTGCTGTAAATCTTGAAACATGGGTTAGGTTGCCGCTGATTCCTTTTCTTTCCCCCAAACTCTTGTTTTTGCCCAGAGTCTTGTCTTAGCAGTTTGCCACATACAGTTTACCAGTGTGGAAGACTAGATAAGTTTTGTGCCAGCGTGCAAGTCAAGCATCTTCTGTGCAGAACTTAGCATCCTGTGCAATAATTCACCCAACATCTCCCCAAACTAAAAGAGCATCTTGTATCTCTTAACTCTCCCCTGAAGGAGAAGCACATTATAATTTTGCACAGAGCTTTCTTTGTTGAGTTTTTTGGCTGAGCTTTTTTGTAGAGAGGATATATGAATCATTTAATACATTTTGCACATATATTTCATTTTAAAGTAACATGATATAAAGCTTGTTATGTTGTCAATGACTTGAGGCTAGTTGATAATTTGTGTTTCATGGTGGTTCTTTTGCTCCCTGCCATGGTGTTTGATGCATTTGCCAACCTGAGACCATTTCCCCTTCAGCTTTCCCTTTTTCTTATCTGTTCACTTTTATATATTTTTTGTATTGTGATTTCAAGTTTCTACCAAACTCCAGGCTTTTTGATCTAGTGGTATGTGAATTCTTCCCAGGAGAAGTGCATGTAAAACTACAGTGTCTGTTTTGCAACATTTTCTCTACTTCTGCCTTTGACTTCAGATCAGAGGAGAGGATTTGCAAATGGGAAACCTCAGGAGAGATGGGCTTTTCAGATGCTATTTTTCAGGGCTCAACTACCCAGCTGTGAATAAATCAGGTAGTCTTTCCTTTTTAAACTTGCATTCCTGCATAGCTGCAGATACAATTACCAGACTGTTATAAAGCAACCAAAAAGAACAGCATAACCTTTCATAGCTCCTTTCCATCTCCAATAATAACAACACAGTGCCTTGATGTGAGGCACTTGATTGCAATATAGAAAGTGCAGATACTGTGTGAAGTACGTTAGTTGAAGTACGTCTACACAGACGTCAAATGCACTTTGGAAAAGAAAAGCTAGCGCAGAGTTCATTCGAAATGGTGTGGATTTCTATTGCAAATGCTACTTTGTTCTCATCTCCAGACTCTTCTGATTCATGTATATACTTCTAGGCATATTTATTTATTGTGCTTTTTCTCTGAAACCTAAAGACAGGGTGCATGGGGGTCTTCCCTAATTTGATTGTTGCAACAGCAGCTTTCTCAAGGGAGCTGGCCTGAGAAAAATGACTTATTCAAAATTGTCTAATGAGCTCCAGGGATGAGAGGGGACTTGAACCAGGTTTTCTCTCCAAGTTAAACACTTTGATCAATATGCCATGTTTGGCTCTACAACAGAGTAACCAGATGTCCTGTTGCTGTTACATAATGTACTTGCTATCATTAGGCAAAAGAGGGGGGGAACAGGCTGTTAAACGCCTAGCACTTAGCTCCAGCTGCCTGTAATTATTGCAGGCTCGAATCCCACCAGGCTCAAGGTTGACTCAGCCTTCCATCCTCTCGGGGTAGGTAAATTGAGGACCCAAGATTGTTGGGGGCAATAAGCTGACTTTGTAAAAATGCTGCTTAGTAATAAGCAGGCATATACAATGGAAGGAAGGCTATTGCTGAGCACATTGGGTTGTATTCCAAAAATTGTAAGCCACCCTGAGTCTCCGGAGAAGGGCGGGATATAAATATGAATAAAATAAAAATAAAAAATAAAAAAAATGAAGAAAATGGCAGAAAAGGTGTTGAGTAAGTAAGGAGTAATGCAAGTGATAATAATTTGAGGCGCCTATGGCAAAAAGGGAAACAATAATAACTTCTTTAAATCTATCTGAAGCAGGAAAAAAACTTTAAAAAAGTAGTCTGATTATTAGATAACAAAAGAAGGAAAGGGATGCTCAGAAAATATAAAATAGATACCTGAAACCATATTGACTTTTTAAAAGTAATGAATAAAAACAACTAGTGTAAACTGAACTAACTAAATGATTATAAGGCAAAATAGTTTAGGTGTTCATAAGAGATTACACTGTAATAAATCATTAGGTCCTGATAGCATCATTCCAAGAGTTCTTAATTCAAAAGTGAAATTGCTAACTTCCTAGCCAAAATATGTAATTTTTTCATTAAGATTTTATGTGTGAGGTGACTGAAAGATAGACAATGTGACACCAAATTTTAGAAGAGAAGATCCAGGGAATTTTAGGCTGGACAGCTTAACATCTACTTCATGCACAATTGGTAGAAGCAGTAATCAAAGAAAATAACTAAATAGATAGAGGAATAAGCCTCCTTAAGGAAAATCAATATGGATTCAACAAAGGTAAATACTACTTCACCAATCTTTCACAGTTTTTTAAAAGAATTTCAGCAGTATTGCAGATGGAGGTGGCCCTATTAATGCTATATTTTTGGGTTTTCAAAAAGCTTTGATAATGTTCCATAGCGAAGTGTCTTGGGTAAATTTAGCAATCAAAGGTTAAAAATGTAATGGATAGAAGGAATGACCTTGAGGAGCAGGAGGAAGAGCCAGTGCCAAGGCAGCATCAGGTAAAAGAAATCTAAGCTTGGAACAGAAACCTAGCCTGAGAAAGTGTCTCAGACAGGACCCTCCCTGTCTTTTCACAGATAAAGGAGGGATGGATGGGGGAAGCACATTCAGACTTGCAAGCTTCTGTTACAATAATCTCATAATAAAAGTAGTATTAGCTTGTATGATGTTAGTTTCTTCATCTAACAAAAAGAGTTTGTCCTTTTGTGGACTGCTAACTGTTTAATAAAAGAAACAGTAAAAATAAATAGTCACTGGAGGAAAGTAAATTGTGAAGTATTTTAAGGATCTGTATTGGGATCCATGCCTTTTTATATGTTCATAAATGATCTTGACATTTATAACATAAGTGATCTCAAGCAGTGAGCTGCCAAGTTCATAGATGATACTGAATTATTCAGGATGAAAAACCTGAAAAGTGATTTGTGAGGAGTTCAAGGGTCTCTTTAAATTGGATAAATGGTCAATAAAATAGCAAATGTGGTTCTCTTTAAAAATGTACATTGGGGGAAGGGGAGTCCTAATTTCACAAATACTCTAATGGAATCTTAAGTATCTGTAACCAAGAAACATCTTGGGGATATCCTGAATAAGTGGTTGAAGATGTTCATCTATGGTGCAGCAGTTGTGAAAAAAGCTAGTTCCATGCTAGTGATAATTAATAGAGGAATTCATAAAATTTCCAACACTGTACAGGTTGTTCTTGGATTACAACTACAACTGGAGCTAGAATTTTCAGTGCTAAGTAAGATGGTTGTTCAATGAGCTGCGCGCAGTTTTATGATTTTTTTTGTCACCATTGTTAAGCAGTTGTTAAACAAATCTGGCTTCCCTCATTGCCTTTCCTTTTTCAGCCAGCTGAAAAGGTCACAAATGATGATCACGTGACTCCAGGATGCTGTATCATTTATAATGATACCATTATAAAGTGTCTGCCGGTTGCCAAGCACCCAAATTTTAATCACATGTGGGTATCGTAAGTGTGAAGAGCAGTTGTAAGTCACTTTTTTCGGTACAGTGGTGGGATTTAAAAAATTTTACTACCAGTTCTGTGGGTACGGCTTGGTGGGCATGGCAGGGGAAGGATACTGTAAAATCTCCAGTCAGACGTGGTATTTGCCGGTTCTCCGAACTACTCAAAATTTCCGCTACCGGTTCTCCAGAATTGGTCAGAACCTGCTGAATACCATCTCTGGTGCTGTTGTAACTTTGAACTGCCACTAAATGAATGGTTATAAATTGAGAACTATCATTTATTAAAATTTAAAATTAGGCATTCTTGGTGTTTGGAATACTGTATACCGACCGGGCTCTATGCTTGATGCAGGAGATGATAGTTGGGAAATGTGCAGAAGGGGCAACTGAAATTATCAGAAGGTTTTGAACATCTATCTAAAGAGAAAATACATAAGGATTCAGTTTTGCCTCAAGATTGCTGGCAACATATTTCCAAATATCAGTAGCTGAAGAACAATAGCAGAAGAATGGAAAGTTTCCATATATTGCATGGAGGCCGCTCCAGAAGCATTTGGTTGACCACAGTGAGAAACAGAATATGTTATAATGGACTTTGGCCTGACCCAGCAAAGCTTCTCTAAAGGGAATTCTTGGAAATCCACCATGTCCAGGACTGACATGCTATCATTGGGTACCTACCTATTTTGTTTAGATGGTTTCCACATTAGATTTACGTAGCCTGTGTACTAAAACCAGGCAATCTCATGTTATCCAGATATGTTGGTCTTCAGTTCCTATCAGCTTCAATCAGCATAAAAGACACATAAGTGGGGATTATAGATTGTAACGTCTGGCTAGTCTCCCCCTTTGTAAGAGAGAGTTTGCTTGAAGAAGTAAATTCCAAAGCCTGGCTCAAAGAGTGCAGTGGCAGCCTAGCCTTTCCTTCCAGATTTCCTGTGTACTCCAACTCCCAGAATTCCCCAGCTGGGATCACCATTTGTGAGAATTCTGGGAGTTAAAGTCCTAACATCACAAGGGCATGCAGATTGGGAAAGGCAGCTGACTCCATTCTCATTTCCTAGCAGTGAGAGCAGCTATAATAGTTAGGTGATGAGAAGCTTGGTTTCGAAGAAATACATTAAGCTATCCATTATCTAATTTGTGGAGCTACAGTCTTATTGTCTACAATTTACAAAACAGCTTGCTTTACTCTGGGCAGTGTGCACATTAGCAGCTGTCATTGCTAAACAAGGTATGTTTACATGAGCAGGCTGCGATATGAGAAGCAGGTGGCTAAACACTTTTCTACCGCTTCTTAAAATATCTCTTTTTTCAGTTTAGCCATTTCCATCACATAAACAAACTTTTTAAGTTTATATCATTATACACCCTCCCACAGTGCAAAATTAAACAAGACAAAATGTCAACGTGAAACAAGATATCCACAGAAAACAACCAGATGATGAAAACATGAGTCAAATATGGATCATTTAAAATAAATTGAAATACTAACAATGTGTTAAAGTGCCTGAGCTCTAAATTGTTTTTTTATTCTGAATATTATTGGACTACAAATTACTTAGAGAAGACTAGAATTTTGAGTTTATCCAGAAGTAAATAGCCAGTGGAGATTGACAGATTATTTGAGTGAGCAATGCCAATCAAATCTCAAGCCAATGCATTATGTTCTAACTGAAGTTTCCAAATTACATCCATAGACAAATACCTTTAACACATTAGAATAGTATAATTGATATGTCAAGGCTTCGTGCCAAGTACAATTGTTAAGTTTGCATGAAGAGACAGACGCGGAGTGCTTCAAGCTCTTCGTTTATTAGTGACTACAGCTCTTTGGCGCTTGCTACTTATAGGCAGCAGCTGCAGTTGCCAGCTCAGAGTTCACGAACCAATCATTTCTTACATTTTGGCTGGGCTGCTACTTATAGGCAGCAGTTATACTTATTCAAGCAATCTCAATATGTTTAGATAAGTAGATTAATTGGGGAGAATTAGGAAGTCATTCATATAAAAATATTTAACAACACCCAGAAAGTTCTTTATCTATACTAGTCCCAAAGTCAGTTGGCTATATGGGATTTCTACAATATAATGTATCTCTAGTTTACCAAACTGGTGTTTTAAACCAATCATTTCTTACATTTTACAAGAACAGTTCAAACTAAACCAATGACTTTAAACCTGCATACATAACAACAACAATTAATTTCCCTGTTATACTTATTCAAGCAATCTCAATATGTTTAGATAAGTAGATTAATTGGGGAGAATTAGGAAGTCATTCATATAAAAAATATTTAACAACACCCAGAAATCCGGTTCTTTATCTATACTAGTCCCAAAGTCATCTTGCATTTTTTTATTCATTGGCTATATGACTACCTATTTCCTAGCCGCAAAGATTTCTACAATATAATGTATCTCTAGTTTACCAAATTGCTTTTTTTCTGGTGTGAGAATCTGTGATAAGTGCATGCCTATTCAGCTTTAATTCTTATGGAATATTATCAGAGCAAGTATAACCATAATAATGTTGATCTGCAGATTGGGGTTACACTCATATCATAATCTAACTAGGTCACAGAAGTATTGCAGACATGACAGTGAATGCTTCAAAAATTGTTTTGAAAAGATATTTTAGAACATATACTCTTTAAAATAGCTAGGTCTTATTTTCTCAGATACAGTTGCTTTAACAAGACAGCTGATTCAAGCATATAGATCTTTTTTCAAGTTTATATGGAAGTTTGAAAAAAAGAGATGCAACTATTTTGAAAGAGTTCAGAAAATCCATTTTCTGAAGCTTGCATAGCCATAATTACCTTTCCATATATTCATGAAGAATTAAATCATAAATTCATATTTATAGATGGGTTTGTCTAATAATCTACTGTATCTATATGATAAAAGTGGGTTTCCAAAAACGAATAGGCAGAAGATAACTAAAGTATGGCTAATAGTATACTTCATATCAAGAATGCAGGGCCAAGACCTACACTTGCCAGGGCCTCTCCAAATAGAAGATAAAGCCAGGTTAAAAAAGAAATACAAAACAAAAATTAAATCTAACTTAATATAAATTGTGAAGATATTTTTTAGTCAAATTTAACTACATTCATGAAATTTTCTTCTCAGTGTTGCAGAGGTGGTTTGCATTTTTCCAGGATATCTTTTTCAGTTCCTTAGTTTACCTGTATAAGGAACCAAATATGGGCTACAAAAATGTGGGTGATCAGCAAGTAGGCTGCCACAGATCTACCAGCCAAATCTTACATCCCTGGAGTTTAGAAACAATTTTCTCTCCCATCCATTCTCGCTATGCCAAGAGATCATCAAATATCAGACATATATACATGAATATATGTGTACATTTAGTTACAATTAATGAAATTAAGTATAACTAATTATGTTCTATAGGTTTAATTTTGTTTTTTCTCTTATTAAAATTTCAACTTGGTGGCAATTTTGCAGTTCCTCTGGGAAGGTGTTTGCAAGACAAGATAGTTAAGATTGCTAGAGTATCTAGAGCAGTTTTTTATTTTATTTTTAATTACATTTATATGCCGCCCTTCTCCGAAGACTCAGGGTGGCTTACAATTTTTGGGATACAACCCAATGCGCTCAGCAATAGCCTTCATTCCATTGTATATGCCTGCTTATTACTAAGTGGCATTTTTACAAAGTCAGCTTTCTGTCATTTTTTCAGTAAGGTTTTCACCTTTTTCTTCCTCCATATTTTGGAATCTCATTCTGACCTGTTTCAGTGGTTCATTTTTCTGAATCTGGTGTTGATATCTCCAATTTTCTTGTCTCTTTGTTCATCTTGTTCTTCAAATTTCTTAAGTCTTTCCTCATATTTCATCATCATATGTTGAATATTCTCAATCTCATCTGTCTTTTCAGTCATTCTCCTTTTCTCCTGTTGCAATCATCTTTCTGTTGTATTCTGTATTGATCATTGTCCTCCAGGTGGTGAGGAGGAAGCAGTTGGTATTGAAGAAGCTGGAGCTGTTGTCTTTCTACTCGTTTTGTAGTTAGCAATTTAAAAAAAAAGAAAAAAACAGGAGCAGACAACTGCTGCCCCAATAAAAAATATAAAAGAAAAGATAAAAAGAGGGGGGGGATCTTCAGGACTTGTATACTTTAATTGATTCCAATTATGTGCTAAAAAAAGGGAAAAAATGTAAAAAGAAGAAAAAATATGGAAAATTTTTAGAGAAAAATAAAGGGGAAGGGAAAAAAACAGTCTATGTATTTCCCTTAATATAAAAAAAGCAGAGAGAAAGGAGGAGGCAAAAATATAATCTAGTTCCTGGATTAAAGGGCTAAAATCCAAACATAAAAATCCAACTAGAGGGGAAGTGAAAAAAAATAGCAAATAATTCGAAAAGCGAATCACTGCCACTAAATATTCAAGGCTCTTTAGTAAATCAAATCAAACTTTCCAGTTCCAGTATTTTCAAGGTCACTTCAATCTTCTTTCTTTCAGCTTCAACTCCAGACTCTGGCTATCAATAGTTTCACAGAAGAGCACCTGTATAAACAATCTACCATCCTCATCCCACTATCTTTTTCAGCAAAAAGCTCAGAGTCCTTGAATGTAACTCCAATACACAAACAAGTAAAAAAGAAAAGAAAACAAAATATCTAAGCCTCTAGATGGCAGTGCTACTAGTTTTCCTTCACTTTCACTTCCCCTCATAAATTCAAAGCCAGGAATAGATTTTTTAAAAAAGTAAAATCTTTTCTTTTAAAAAATAAAAAAAAAATAAATCTCAAATAAAATAAAAGAGTCTTAATCAAAACAGGCTTTCAAAAAAGTTATTAAAGAAAATAAAAAAATTAGAAAGCCCAGTCCAGTTAAAAATTGAGAAGCTTTGCCAAATTCCAAGTTCCAATAAAAAGGGGGGGGGAACCTTCAGTTTAAACTAACTTAATCTCGCCGCTTAGCCACTTTTATCTTCACTTTTAATTTCACTTTCAATCTTTTAGGGTTTTCTGTCCAAAAAATAATAAGTAGAAATTCATCTCACCAAACTGTCACACTTTCTTCCAATCTCTTCCGTTCCGGAGCTGTCCCAGCTTCAGCAGCTTAAATGGTTGCCTCTCCGCTGCCAGCAAAAAGGGCTTCTCCTGGATCTACCAGGGACTTTTCAGTGTCCCTGGGATCAGCAGGACGTGCCCTTATCAATCACCATCTCTACGGGATGGTTTAGGTCCAGTGGGACCGACCTACACCGGAGATATCGACGGCGATCTTGGAACATCAAGATCGCACGTCGTACCGCTGCGACACCAGCTCCGTCCTCCTCTCTTAAATCATTAGATCTTATAAATCAAGAAGCAGGCTACAGACTTTCTTTCTCTCCCAATTCTGAGCTATTATTATCTTTTCAGCAAGTTTGTTGCAAGCCCATTTTTTATTTGTATATGCAACTTCATAAGGTTATGTATTTTTTATTTCTCTATTGCACTTCAGTAAAAAGGGAGAGGAACAAGAGAGAAAGGGCCATGGCAGCAGTCAAAGAAACAATGAAAAAGTAAATAAATCAGGCAATAGAAGATAGAAAAGCAGAAGCAGTCTCTGAAACAGACATCAAATTTAGCCAGATAAAAAAATTATCCAGATATTGAGATGCTTAAGCAAAAATCTGTGCCTAATGATGAGTTTAAACAGAAGTAGGGAAAGCTTTGCAAGGAACGGTTTTGCATAATTAAAAAGATCTGCTGCCTCCCAGTTATGTTATTGTAAACTTCTTCATGCAGTGCTCCCTTTTTAAAGAATAAGCAGATTTAAATTACTGTATGGCAAAATGAAGACTGTTGCCAAGGATATCAGAATATTTCAGATATGTGCCATTTACTGATGTTTTGCCTGATTCCTTGCTATTATTTGGCATTTATAATCCTGTGTCTTCTGTGTCTCTTTATTTGCAGTTTTTTTTCACTTAGAATCAGAGGAAGCTATCTTAAACCAGGTCTGGTTATTTGTCCATCTTGTCAGCATCAGTATTCCCAAGATCATTCTCCAAAGTCAGATCCCATTAAGGGCAGGTGTCAGGGAGGGGGAGGGAGGGAGAGAGGGAGAGAGAGGCAGAGAGGGGGGGAGGGAAGGGGAGAGAGGGAGGGGGAGAGAGGGAGAGGGAGAGAGGCAGAGAGAGAGGGATTGGTTTTGATTAGTTCATGATTTTGTGGTGAAACAGTACAAGGGCTTCAAGGAAAGGAGATGTGGACAAAAAAATAAAAACAAAAAATCATTTTCTGACTAAGTTTAAAAGAGCAGATGGTTTGCTGTGCTTGGCTAAAAAGTCTATGGTCTTCATACTATTTGGGCACCAGAAGTTCTGCTCAGTTCCTCAACTTTTTAAAACCCTTGTACCATGACACCACTCATTCTCGCCAGCTTCTTGAATCTAGAAAGGCAGTTAGCAACATCTCCCCCTCTTGCTCCCTGCCCACAAAATGCTGAAATACATTTTCACAGATCTATATTGAGAAAAAATGTTTATGTATGTCATCAGATGCATGCAAAAGCAAACTTGGATGCTGAGTTCTGGTTGATATGGAGACTGAGAAACAAAACAGTGGAAAACCGGGGGTCTCATAAACTAAAAAAAAAATTTTTTTAAAGAAAAGTAGCCAAAAAACCCTTTAAAAAATCTTCATTAGGACTAAACATGGCTGCTTTAAGAGAGCCACGGAGTGAATGGCTGCATCAAGCATCTTAAAGCTTTGAGGGAGCTCTTCTCACATCTCCTCCTGTGCCCCACCTACTACTACAATAGTTCTCTGTCTCCTGGTGTCCTACCAATCTCCTGTGTCCCTCTTACACTCCAGGTTGAACTAGCAGTTTCCTGCATTCCTGGCTCTTCCCAGATATGACGCTTTAGACAGGCTGAGGAAGGAAAACATTCTGCTCTACCACCAGATGCTGCTGAGAAATACTCCTCTCTCTTTCTGCTGGATTGTGCAGTCCAGGTTACCTCTTCCAATTCCTCTGATAGGACCTCACTTGAAGGCTAGGATTGCCATATTGGGACTTTGTTCTGGATTACCACTAAATGGCAAAAGTAAAGGTACAGAAAATTCGTCTGGATTTTTACTAGAAAGAGCACTGAATAACGGAATAGGAAGGGACCTTGGACCTTGGACCCCTTGCTCACGCAGGAGACCATTTCAGATACTAATCAGTTTCTTCTTAAAAGCTTCCAGTGATGAAGCACCTACAACTTCTGAAGGCAAGCTGTTCCACTGGTTAATTGTCCTCACAGATAGGAAATTTTTCCTTAGTTCTTGGTTGCTTCTTTCCTTGATTAGTTTCAATCCATTGTTGCTTGTCTTGCCTTCTGATGCCTTGGAAAATTGATCGACCCTCTCTTCTTTGTGGCAACCCCACAAATATTGGAACATTGCTATCATGTCAGCCCTTCTTTTCATACTCAATTCCTGCAATTCATATGTTTTATCCCCCATACCCTAATCATCTTTGTTGTTCTTCTCTGCATTCTTTCCAGAGTCTCAACATTTTTATGATGTGGTGACCAAAACTGAATGCATTATTCCAAGTGTGGTTTTATTAAAGCAGTATTAATACTTCACGTGATCTTGAGTCTATCCCCTCTGTTAAGGCGGCCTAGGATTGCATTGTCTTTTTTTGGCTGCTGCAAAAAAAGGGGTTTTTAGTTTATCCAAACTAAAAACTTCATTTAATTTAATTCAGACAGTCAAAAAAACAAATATTTGCATCAGAGAATTGGAAAGATTACCATCATGTGATCTTTACCGTGTCTCACTGAGATAGTGGTGGCTGAGAAAAGGCTTTTCAACATTTTGCTAAATGGAATCTTTAGACAGTGGTGGGAAAAGGCATCTATATCCATAGTCATTTGAATATAGTTTGCCCATGGCTGCTCTAGTCAGAACCCTCCCACCCACTGGCTCTGAAGAGGAATCACCAAGGGACGGGGGGCTGAAAAATGTAATGCCTCGCCCCACTGCTACACCACTGCCCAGGACTAGCAATGAGCCCAGCTGTAGCAGGCCAAACATGTTTTCCCACCCCATTTCTGACCTGCTGCACTTGATGAAGGTGACAGAATCTACATTCTTTAAGAGTACATGTAGTCCTCGACTTACGATCACAATTGAGGCCAAAATTTCTGTTGTTAAGTGAGATAGTTATTAAGTGAATTTTGCCCTGTTTTACACTTTTTCTTGCCACAGTTGTTGAGTAAATCACTGTGGTTGTTAAGTTAATAATATGGTGGTTAGGTGAATCTGGCTTCCCCATTGATTTTACTTGTCTCAAGGTCACAAAAGATGATTACATGACCTGCCAGGACACTAAAACTGTCCTAAATGTGAGTCAGTTGCCAAGCAACTGAGTTTTGATCACATGACCATGGGGATGCTGCAATGGCCCTAAATGTGAAAAATGGTTGTGTTAATTTTTTCAGTTAATTTTTTGAATGGTTACTAAATGAACTGTTGTAAATCAAAGACTATTTGAATAGACAGGCATGCAAGTAGAGATTATCCAGTTGCCACTTGGACAAATAAAAAGATCCTTTTCCTGCCCTTCAGTAAGCTTAGTACTTGTAAACAAGACATCATGCCCTCATGTGTGAGGGTGGGAAACCTGTAGGAATTTATTATTATTATTTAGTGTAAGATGAGAATATCACAAAAGAGAAATAAACATATATTCCATGTAATTATATATAGAATTTCTTTGGCCTCATAATTGGATGTCCAATTCAGCTATCCAGGTGATCACCTCTGTCATTGCTATCATACCTAATTCTGTTCAATTTCGAACAGACAGGCTGAAACAGGTCAAAACCAGGTAATTTGGTAAATAGATCGCTAATAGTCAAGGCACAAGAAGATACCATTCTCTCTCCAGGCATTCTCGGGGTTAAACTGGGTAGATGTTAAGCCAATAGCTGTTTTTCCTATTGTCCCTATGGGATTTCAATCTTCTGATGGGCCCTGCACTATCCTGGTGAATAGGGGGCGGGGGGAGCTTGTTGTTCAGCAGTCTTGACCAAAGCCAAATGAGAGCTTGTTGTCTTCTAATGTGGGGCGGTATGATATTGCTAAGTATTGGTAACCCATGCATAGGAGTAAAGTGTGATGTACCAGAGATTATAAATGTTATCTGATGGAGTTGGGCATCGACCATTTGGGTGCAGGTGCTGTTAAACCACACGCTGGCACAATATCCAGCTGTGGAATAAAGCCAAGCCAAGGCTGTGGTTTGTAGGGTGTTAGCATCAGCACTCCGGGATATTCCACAGCCAGTCTTGTTCAGTAAATTGTTGTAGCTTTTCAATTTTTGCAGCTGTTTTTCCCATGTGTTGTCAGGTTAGTAATCTGTCCAGTATTACCTCCAGGTACTTCAAAGAGTTATTACATTGTAAAATATGGTTCCAGAACAACCGGTTCTGGAGAGCTGGTAGGAGCGATGAGCAGTGGAGACCGAACTGGTTCTCTCCGCTGCTCTAATGGCTCTGCTCTTGGGCCCGCACGCCCGCCCAGGCTCCCATACTCACCCTTATCCGCTGAATTTGAAGCGCAGCTGCTTTGCGCAGCACAGAATAGTGCTGCGCGGCAGCTGCTGAAGTGATTGGGAGATCGTGCAGGCTTGCAGGAGGTGAGATAGAATGCCTCTGCGCCTGCGCAAATGCCTCTGTGCCTGCGCAAAGCATGTTTGGTGCACGTGTGCACGCAAAGTGTGTGCATGCGCACAAAACACGCCCACCAAACCACGCCCACCAAACCGGTGACAACAATATTTGAATCCCACCACTGTTCTGAAACTTCACTGAATGCTGATAATTTGTGTACCTATTAGTTGCCCACATACATTGTATCCTTAAACTACTTGTGCTCCCTGGGCAGTGGTAAATGGGTGACAACAACCAGATGCAGCCTGCCCTTTTGAGCCTCCCAGCCATGACAAACAGAAGTACATAAAATCAGCCTGGTAGGAATAAATGAATGCTGAAATATTTATTACATGTACATTACATTTATTTATTAAGTGTGAGAGGATATTCACAGTGAGACCCATACCTGCTAAATAGCTTAGCTGCAAATGATGTCATTTACATCAGTTACATAATTACACAAAGGAAGTGTATTGAAGTAAATGATGTAAATTAGAATTTAACAGACATCCCTTCCTCCAAATAGTATTTTAAAATGAGTTTATATGAAGTTGCTTTTAAAAACAAAAGACGACACTTTGCATACAGCTAGTAATTAATCGTTGAATTTTGTTGCCCTTGAATTGAGTTTCCAGAGGAAAGAGCCCTCTGAGAGCTACTTAGTTTTTGAATAATTGGATAAGATTTTGTGATGTCTCTGTTCCTCATTTGCCAAACTGATGTGGATAAGACAATTCAGCAGAGTGATATTTCTCTCTTGTCAAATACAGGAGGGACCCATTGATATCTAATAAACTAATGGATAAAAGGCTAAACTGCTTTTATGTTTCTTCAGCTTTTGTTCCAAATATTATTACACAACTGGGACTTCCTCTGTGATTTGTGATCAGAAATGATTTTTTTCAGGCCTTCATCATGTTTTCTGTATTCTCTAAATAAAATACACTCACACATGCACAAATCTACACCCTTTCCTTCTGTTTAAGCCTTGTTGCACAGTTGGTGCCATCTAATAGCAAAGGGCCTTGGAACAGCTATGCATATAAGGTAACAAAAAATGGATATGCTCAAAAGTGGAAATGTGCAAGACTACTCACAATGGAGGAATGATTGGTGAAAATGATGAAACCTGCAGAGATGGCTAAATTAACTTCTTTGATTAAGGAAAAGACAATATCTACATTTGTGGCTGACTGGAAAACAGTTATAGACTTATTGCATGAAACAGAAAAAAATACACTTATGACTTGGGGTTTTGATGATTAGGAAAAAAATGGATAATAGAAAAAGTGAGTTTTTTATAATCATAGAGTAACTTCGTAACTGTACTTACATTTGCTACAAAGGAAATCAGAAACTTCTTTCTTTTTATCCTATAGGTATTTTTATTTATTTCTTTTTATCCTTTTGGTATTACTGTATTTCTGCCTCTTTCTTCTGAATTTGTTCATGTTAGGTTTTTATGTTCCCTTTAAAATGTTTAATAAAATTTATATAGAAACAACCAATTTTTTAAGTGTGAGCTAAATAATTTTGTTCTATGATCAAAGGCCTATTGATTTCCCCTCTTTGTTGTACCTTTGTTGTCCTCCCCGTTTTCTGAAAGTTTTATTTCTTGTAGTGCTGCATGAGAATAGCTGAAAATTATATCCCTTTCTGTCTCGTTTGTGGAAGCTTTTTATCACTGAAGGAATGAAAGAGACTGCCTTGTGCCAGTTTGTTAGAACATAAAAGCAAACTTCTTCTCTTTACAAGTAATACTATGAGCTATTTATTTTACAGTGCTCCCTTGCTAAATATTTGATAGACTTATCATGAAGCATATAATATGATTTTGAAGGTTGAATCTGGACAAAACTTTTCAAGTTGGGCATTCAACTTCCAAGTAGTTGGATTCAAGTGCTTTAGCATGCTTTAGGTGCATGCTGTTGGGGTTTGTATGCAGATTATGTCAGGATACAGGTGTATTCTCATGTCTATATAATCCTAGATACAAAATAACATTTGATCTATAGAAAATATGAGCTGGGATGTTTCTGTTCCCATTTTTCTGTAGAATTCTATTGCAGCAGTAGAAATAAATGCTTAGATTACTGTATCACATGTCTTCAAAAGTTTATGGTTATTACTCTCATACAAATTCCTCTCCCCATTCTCTGGACTCCTACTGAATGCAGTTTCAATTTGGGTGCATAAATAGATGCAATTGGATTTCTTTATTCCCTGTGTATTTTTTTTTATTGTATTGATTAGTTCCAAATATTGTAGCTGACTGGAGATCAATTTTCCATTTGTATCATTAGAAAATGATAACATTTTAAAACTCATGAATACTAAGCCATAGAAACTTAAGGATGTTTATGCTGATTTTTAGCCCTGGTCTTAATTGTTGGTTCAACATTTTACTTCCTGACTGGATTAATAACATTGCAGAATAACATTACATTGATGAAGAGCTTATAGAATTTTATAGACAAGCAATAAACTTAAGAGTGGGCTCAGAGCCAACTCTGATTATTATTGCTGAAAACTCTGCACAGTGTCTTTTGAATTTAATGTTGAAAACAAATGAAAACTGTATTACACAGTTCTCTTTCCTGAATTTCCAATGTTCCCTGGAGAACAAGGTTCCAGGTTCCCTGGAGAACAAAATTCCCTGTCAGTTTTCTTACCAATACATTGTTTTCTGGTGACCCTTTGGCAGCATTGGGCAAGAAGCCCTTCAAAATTATGGACTCTTCCATACAAACATTCGGGTGTGCAAAAGCCCACAAGCTTCATCTCTCTGCAGTCCTCCCCCGTCAGGAGCTTGTTTTAGATGACAATCCCATAATTACCATTAAAAAGTGACTATCTTCTCTTGGACTCCCATGGGGAGCTTCTGCTCTCTTGGGCTTCTGCCAAATGGAGTGCTTTGTTGTTCGAAAATAATTCTCACTATTGATGTGTCATCCATCTGAACAAGCGCCAGGTGTAGGTTGGGACTCAGTGTATGTTTATTTAAAGATAAGCACACCTGCCAAAGGTACCCAAGTCTATTTAGAGTATCGGGATAGAGATAAGGAGGAGGATTGCTGGATATTTAGGAATGCACACTTTTGAAGGTGCATGCAATGTTTTATCGGCTTTTGCTTTCAGCTGAACACACAGCATCTACACTGTAAAATTGATGTGCTTCAGTTTTCATAATATAATTTTTTATTTTTAAATGTTTGTAAGTATTGAATACATGAACAGTGTGGCAGTGATAGAGTGACGTAGGTTGTACTATGCAAAGTACTATGCATAAGGAGACAGGCTGGGTTGTCTACCTGTCTTGATGAAGCAAAAGGCATAATATCCCTTAGAGTAGTTAACACAAAAATTTTTTATCTGCCCCTCTTGGTATAGTTCAAAGAAACAGTTGATTCTGTTTTTCCCAGATACTTATTTCTGAGATGGTAATTTTGACACCTACTGAGTTTTCACAGGTTTGACCCATTTGTTTGGTGGCATCCACCAATAAGCTATCCATTTATTCAATTAAAAAGAGTTATAGGGTCACCCATCTTAAACAAGTCTGGGCAAATTACAATAACGATTTTGACCCTATTTAAGATGAGGGATTCTCTGCTGGGAAGGGATGGTCCACAGGAACATATTTAGAGCTGCTATGAGGAATTTTCTTGAAGTTTGGGGACAAAATTGATCAGATTTGCTCAAAACTAGATTCCAATCAGGTGGAAATATTTGAGGTGCCTAGGGTCTTGTGAATGATCTGGATGAAGTTGAACCTGTGACTCCTGAAGACATGATCAAGGTCCTCTGATTCAGCTTCTTGTTTATTAGACTCAGGATCCTCCTGGATTATTAAAGTGGGAAATAGTTGGATCCATGCTATGTTATCAGCTTCGCTGTGGGAGGGATCTAACAATGCTGGATAGCTATTGTGCAGTCTCCAATCTCCCCCTTTTTTTAGGGAAAGTTGTAAGACCTTAGTCTAATAAGAGTTGTATAGGTTGGAGGAAGTAGATTATTTGGATCCACTACAGTTATGTACAATATGGAGATGGCTATGTTTGCCTTTGTTGGAGCTGGGATGTGGGGGTGGTGATCTTTCAATGGTTTTCTGTACCTTCAATCGCAGTATCCTTCTAGACACACTGGGAATGGGAAGTACTGTTTTATGTTGCTTCTGCTTCCTCTTTGGCCAGTCACAGTGAATTTTGATGAAAGGGGAGAAATCATGTTCCCAATCCCTCATCTGTGGGGTGCCACAGGATTCAATACTTTTATCCTTCCTGTTCAAAATGTACATGAAACTGCTGGGTAGTTTCATCCATCAATTTGAGGTCCATTGACTAATGTCTAATTGAAACCTGAGCTGTCCAGATGATGCTGTCAATATCCTGATCCAGTGTCTGAAAGTTCTTACAATCTAGATTGACTAAAGCTCAATCTTGACAAAATTGGTTGTGGTTATTTGGGCTCCATGTATCTGAGATTTTTCATATTTGGTATCATATAGGGCTATCCTTCCCATTCAAGACTGGTGTGCAACTGGGGGTCTTTCTGAATTCACAGTTCCTGCTCAAGGCATAGGTGACAGCTGTAGTCAAGAAGGCCTTTACACAGGTCCGCATAGTACACCTGTTGCTGCCCATCTCTTCAGGCAGCCTTTCATTCCCTTATCACCTCTTGACTGAATTACTATAATATATTCTGTATGGGGCTTCCCTCAGAGATCACTTGATCCAGTTGGTCTAGAATTCAGCAGCCTGGGCAGCAGTGGCTGGTCACATTATGCCACATGTCATCCCTGCTTCATGAATTGTACTAGTTGCTAGTTGACTTCCAGTTGCAATTCAGTTGTGTGTCATCAATAAGGCCCTTCACAGCATGGGGTCTGCTATTTGAGAGGCTATGTATCTTATTTTATAACCCTAATAAATTTTTGAGGAGAGTGGCTATGTCTGATAGTTTCTGCCCACCCGATCAAATTGAACAAGTGTGTGTGTGCACCAATTGCATCATCTATCAGGACCTAGAAAGCATATCTTCTGTTGTGGTGCCTTTTGTAGGAGGATCCCCCCATTCATATGTGTCTCATACTACAGCTTTTCTGGAAGTCATTAAAAAATATGGATCTGCTCCCAAACTTGCGGTTGGGTGGATGCCAAGCCTTTGTTAATTTTTGTTGGGTTTGGATATGTTAGTATCTCTTGGGAGTTGAGCATTCTGTAAATTAATTGGAAGGATGGATGGGTGGGTGGGTGGATTTGGTCAATTCTTCTACAGATTTGATGTGAATGTGTGTGCAGGGATCATGGGTCATAGAGCAATTATGCCAAATTTGCAGCTTCCAGTCTAATTTCAAAAGCTTCTGCAAAAAAACTAAAAAACAGAAATGGTTCATCTGACCCTGCCAGCTCACTGAACATGGTATAGAGGAAAAACTACAATGAGAAGTTGAGAAGAGAAAAATAAATATCCATATGGCTTCCATCTAAGATTATATTCCAACATTAATATAGAAGATTCAGGTGAGATCACTTTGTATTAAAATTTGGTGGAGTTCCAAAAACATTCAACATTCAGTCTTACACTTACAAAATGCTCCTTTATGCGCTGATTCTGTTTTGAAAATTGCCTCTGCTCCAGAAATCCCCTTGCATATGAGCATACACAATGCCCTTTAACAGCTCTACCCATGTCTTCATCTTTTTTGCTCTGGATATCAGCCGAAATCTTGTTATCCTAGCAGATCAACAGCAAAGCACATGTTTTCCAGTAGAGAATAGATTTGCTAGTCTTATGTCTGAAAAGGCAAGAAATACCCATGTGTTACCCTTCAGGCTACTTTAAGATTTTGGCCAGATTCTTCCATTGCATGCATAGCCACACCCACGCCAAGGACTAGGTTTTATATTGTTCTCTGTGTCATTCAAACTGTCTATTATAACTGCTTGCCCAATCTACAGTGGGATAATCTGCCTTGCCAAATATTTGGACTGAATGCACAGGAAAGAGAGAGGGAAGCACCAACAACAGGCTATTAGAATATTTGAGATGCCCAGAAAGGGAGGGGTGGTAACATATGTCTTGGAGGAGATAAGTAGCAATATTTATGCATCTTATTCGCACTAAATGTTTGTGCGGGTCTAAATGATTTTATTAAGGAAAGTTGGGACAATGGGAACTTTTAAAACTCTGTGCAAAAAAATTGAGATTTTGAGTGCTTGATTTTTGCTTGGTCTGATGTCAATCTTGACATCCTCTTTGCCTGTTCCTGGATTACTGCCAGACCCCCATCATGCTAACTCTATTTGCAGTACAGAGAATACTATTTGCTGTTAAGAATTAAACAAGCATTGAAAGAGCCACCACTCTTTTTCTTACTTATTCTGTTTCAAGTAGACGAGTCTAAATCTAGCATTTCTAGTGGGGGTGGGGGGGTGGAAATACCAATTATTTTGTGTTTTCATATGCAATCAGTAGTAAAAACAGTAACAATAACAGCATAATGCTGTAACTGGGCACAGTTCTTTCATTAAAAGGGGGGGTAGGTAGAACTAACCTGTTCCTACTAACAAGTTACTCAAAAGGGTAAAATCAATTTCATTAGCAGTCACAGCCGTTCCATACATTTCAAGTGTTTGTTTATTTGGGGGACTTTATTTGGGGAACAAGAAGAAGCTTTTCTTCTTGCAGTTCATGGCATAACCCTTAAGAGCAGGTGCAAAACAGCTGCTTCTATCAGGTGAAATGGATACCTCTCTCTAGGATGCTCAGGCACCTATTCAGACCATCTCATAGCTACTGCAGGTGTTTTATGCAGGGCATTATGGAGAACAGACCTCTCCTGACTGTTCTCCATAATGTAATCTCCTGGCAGTCAGGAGATTATTTTTTTAAATTAGTTTCTTTTCTGCCTTTTAAAATGTGTCCAAGGTTTCATTCTGGCCTAGGCTCCTATCCAACTGTTGTGCACTCAGTTCCCTTGTTAGGTAATGGGATTTGTGTTGCTCAGATGCTGAATAAAAAAAAGTGAATCCAAAGGACTGGTTTTAAATATGCATATTGTTCCAGCCCTGCCTGCTTTATCTCCACTGCACTGCTGCTATGTTCAAAAACCCTTTGGTACATCTTAAAACAGTGATGAATGTTTCTCTCTTCTATACTATCCTATTGTTTTGCTGCAGACCTTAACTGTTTCCAAAAGCCTTCCAAGACTAAATTTTATTTACTTTATTCATTATTTATGTTTGGCATTTTTATCCTGCCATTTAGCCATAAAAAAGGCAATTTTTGTACTGAAATTGCTTTGATTGCTTTGAAAAATTTCTCCCAATGAAAGACAGTAGATGTCAATCTATTTTGCTTGCTCTGGTTTCTCAAGGTATGGTGATATTCTATCTGCAGGAGGATTTCCAGACAGTGATACAGAGCAAATAACACTCAGCCCATGATAATTTTGTCCTGTGGGGCTGAGGGATTTTATTTTATCCGCCGTGCTTTTTCATATTCATACTAGCCTGCCCTGGCCATCAGATTTAATTATGTCTTATTGGCTTGTCTTATTTCCTCACCACCCTTGGAGGAAATATGTTGGGAACGATCTGAGATAAGCCTTTTCCCCATGCCAATTTTGCACACATCCAAGCGAGTATCTCTACCTCGTCCATGTTTTGAACCAATTTACTGGAAGATAAAGCCTCGTTGTCACCCCTCCCAGCAGTCTTTCTGCAGCGGGTTCAGTGTTCTATCTGATTCAGCCTCCACATTTGTGGAAGGAGGGAAGGAGATTCTCCCCATCCCATCCCATCCCATCCCAACAATTCTGTCAGGAAAGAGCTCTGACAGCCTGATGAAAGAGCTGCAGGTGAGTGTTATTGGGTTGAGAAAAAAAATGTGTGTGGACTTCAGTAGTACACTTTCCCTGGGCAGATTGCCTAACAGCTGTTTAAGGGCTGCCAGGGAGTACACAATCTTTTGCTGGGGAAACAAACTGAGCAGCAAATTGTTTGAAGGAGCACAAGCAGGGAAACAGAGAGGTAGTTGCCAAGACCCAGATGTGGTCTTAAGGCTATGTGCTGCCCAGCCTGGTAGACAGCAGGAAACAGAATAATATATTCTCACTAAGGCAATCTGGGGAAGGAAATCAGTCCTATAGGATGAAGACATTAGCCCCAATGCTTGATGCACTGCTGAAAGTACTCTCAAAATGTAGAGTGATACAGTGAGAAGAATGTGATAATAAAACAGAATGACTTGCAACAGAGGACTGCCTTGTGCATGAATATTGCCCTACCCTCTGTGGGGCTAAGCTTTGTAAGGGTCAGTCTAAATGAGAGGCTTGCTAGGCTGGCAATCTAGAGAATTGTTCTGTTTCTTTTAACATGCAACCAAGAATAGGAATGTGCTTCTCCCACTTAGTGCTCTCTGATCCCCTCACTTACCACCCACTGCTGTTCTTGGAGAATAAAAGCTTTGCTTTTTTTTTTCTAGTAGACAGGAGGCACAAAAGGAGAAAAGTGGCAGCAAAAAAGCCGGGCAGCACTCTCTCTTGCAGTTGTAGAGTATTGCTTCTTGCACAACTTGGTATGAAGTTGGGACCTCAAGCAAGTTTGGCAAAAGCCCTTCAGACCTGCAGAGAGTAAGCACCTTGCATGTGGGCCAGAATAACCAGGGGAATTGTGTTCATTATATATTGCTCTCTATATCAAAGAGAGCCAAAGAGCTGTGACAGCAAGTGACAGTCTTTTTCATTCCTGAGCAGCATATCGTGGGGTTACCTCCATACCCAAAAGTAAATAAACGTTCTCACAAAATTCTTGCACGTAAATATTGTGGCTTGTAATAACTATTTCATTTTTATTTTCTTGGAAAAAATGCTTCTTGGGAGCCTGGGAGGTATGGAGTGATCTGTAGAGTCTTAAGATACGTTTTTGTTGCTATGTGTTCCTACCAGGAAGATGCATAATTTTCCCTTGAGTCACAAATAGACAAACACAGGACAAAAGGATAAAACAGCTTGCCTATAAGCCTGTGAGGCTGGTAAAGAGGCTGTGGGAAGTCAGAAGTAGAAGAGCTTTATTAGAAGTTTGGAAACAGAGGCAACTCTGAGATTGTTCCCACTGATTCTGTAAGAAAAATTTAAAAAGGAAGGCCTAACATTTAGTGAATCTGTGCAGGCCTTCCATGGAACTGACATCCACAAACCTGAACATTTGGAAGTTGCTTTTTTTAAAAAACAAGTTTTATTCAATTTTTAACAATTCAAATAAGGCTCTTTTCAGTAGACAGCATATTTCCGGGTCATCACTTTTACATGCAAATATGACAATAGTTCTATATTCATTTTTAACATTTAACTTCCTATTTTATCCCATTTTTACTTCCGTTCCATTTTTTGCAAACAAAAGGCCAAACAAATTAATCCTAGTCTCGAATCTTAATCTCAATCTGTATAACCCCCATTTCATTTCAAATTATTATAAATAATTCTTAAACATTTATATTTCTTTTAAAAATAGCAATGTGTTTGCCCATCATATAAAAGATAAAGTTTGTCCATATCTATCCTTAAACTATCTTCACATTGTTAATGCTCTTTTATCATTTACATATTTCTTTTATCCGTCAGATTTGCCCTTTCATCACATATTCTTTCCATAATTCTAAATCAATAGAAGCTTTAACACAAAAAAGAATTTTAAAAAAACCTAGACTTACCCCCTTACTACTTTGAAAGTGTCACCTCAGTGGTTAACATAGTAACTTTATAATAATCATTCCCTTTGAAGCAAAAGATAGAATAAAAGAAAAGAAGAAGAGAAAAGCTACATAACATTATATATCTTTTCATTCGGGTTCTGCAACACATATCCCCCCAATTTAAAGTTTATTTATAATTTCAAAATAATAGTAAAAATGACTAACCTTGGTTACTGACAAATCTCATTTTTAAACATCTTCAAAGATCATTTCAATTAATTCAGTTTATCTAATCAACATTTACCTTTCTTTTATAAGTAAAAAGTAAAAGTGTACCTTCATCTAATAAAATTGTCAGTACCCCCTCTATTGTTTTATATTTTTATAATTACAATATATTCTTATTACCCCTCTTCTCCATGCAGGACCCCCCTTCTTAATACATTAGCCATTATCTCTATGTAAACGAATTTCTTTCTTCATTATATAATTCCCATATTTCTCTATCTTCTGCTCTTGTTTCTTGTTCCCTCTCCTCCCCTTTATCGTGCTATATCCCTTCTCCATCCAGTTTGAATCCCTCTCTCTCTCTTTACCTTTCTGCTCCCTTTTCTTCTGGACCTTTCTACCTTGCCTAATTTCATAAATGTTCCCCTTTTTAATTGCTTTCTTAGGTTTTATTTTTTTAACCACACTTCCTTTCCCTTTTATTTGTAGTGATCTTTGTATTAATTGTCTCTTTAAAATGGTTTTTCCTTGTGCTGACTCCTCCCTTTCCAGGATTCCTTCTTCTTGTTCTTTGTTCGCCATTTCCATGTCTTCTACAACGAGCCAAATTAGATTCCATTTTTAGTTTCTTGGATGGCCACAAAAGTTTTTATTTTCCTTATTTCTTCTTCTTTAAATTTTCTAAAATCTTAACCCAAGCCCAGAGTCTGTATCAATATCACCAACTAGTCCAGCAGTCTGTCTTTTATTTTAATTCAAACTTTCACCTTCTATAGTTCTTGCTTTTTTGTTTCAATATCTGTTTAAAATTGTAACAACTCCGATTCACAAAGGAACAAGATATTTTCCTTCTTCTTTAAATTCCGATTTTTATCCACAAAGTGGCACTTTCTGTCACACAAAATCTTCTCCCTTTCCTTTTATTTTAATATTCAGGGTTTTTCGAGCCTCAAACTTAAGTTCTTGCGCCGGCTTCTTCCTTTCCCGGTTCGAAGCCCCTTATAGCTGTCAAGAATATTTTACTTATTATTTTTTCCTTCACTTGGTACTTGCGCCACTTCTTTTCTTTTCTTTTTTAAAAAAACTCATTTTTATCTTAGTCCCGGGGTACCTTTGTTGATTTTACCATCCGATACTCCCGATTCTTCTGCTGTCAACTTCTTTCTTTCCTCCTGCACCGATCTTAGTCCAGTTGAGACCTTCTCTTCGAGGTGGCCATGTTGACCACTGCTTCTTGTCATCTTCGGAGGGAAAAGACCAGACTCAAAGGGGGGAGATGCGGCTCCCCTCACTCTGGCTGGCAGCTTTCCCTTTCTCTGCCGCCCCTACGAGGCAGCTTCAGCCCCAAACTGTAAGGATCAGGGCTCTCCAACAAAAGAGCCGGGCTGCGGTCGCGGACGATCGCAAACCGCCGCCCATTAGCAAGAAGGCTCAACCCGGAAGTCGGAAGTTGCTTATTTTGTGCTATCTCTGAAACTCTGGCAACATTCATATTTATCTTCCCCATTACATTTTCTCCTCTTTTTGTTTGGCTCACTATCATTCTATAGTTGCTGGAACCCAGCAAATTTCCTTCCTTCCTTGCTTGCTCATGCTTAGAGTGATGTGTCACCTTAATAATAATATGACAAGATTGTAACTGGGCAGTGAAATCCATTCTTTTTATCCTGTTCCCATCATTATACCCCATTCTTTCTTTTCCCAGCTGGAAGCCTTCCATACTGCAGATTACAGCCTCCAGAACTTCTCAATCAGCATGGCTGCAGCTGAGAATCAGAAGGCACTTCTGGTGGGAATACTTCAGCTTTAAAAGTAGAAGCAAGTGAGCTTCATATTATAGCCTTGGCTGTTTCAGTAGAAAAATCAGAAAAAGATTTTCCAGAATTCTTACTGCAAAACTGGCAGAACTACTGCAGCAAGATGCTTAGGACCATAACTACTGTGCATCAGTTCTCTCATCTGGCTTACCTTGACATCTTGCCTTTCTTGTTCAGGCACCTTTCTTTTCTGTCTCATATCTTTGTATCTTCCCTTTAGGGTTATCATTCATTATATACCACCATTACTAAAAATTCTCAGCTGTTTACCATATTTATTCACTCTCACCTTCTGTTTAATCTAACTTTCTCTCATAGCAAACATCTGTATATTTTTCCTTATTTCTCTCTTTTACATGGTGTTAATGCATGATAAATTATTTGTGGCGATGGCCTTGAGAGGGCTTCCAGTTCCAAGCAAAACGAGCATCTAATGAAAACAATTTTTTTCTTTCATAATACATGGCGATGGGGATGAAGATTCAATCCCCAATCTCTCTTTACCGCATCAGATGCAAAAGAATGGTTTGAAGGATAAGTCCAATTATAAGTAGCTAACAAAGTTGCTCCATTCTGTGCAATTGTAAATAGCATGTTATAGGATTCTTGGTTTACAGAGCAATGTAATTTAACCGAATGTCTGACCTATTCACATCAACAGAAGAGAATAAATTCCATTCAGGGTTGAACTGTGGAGTCCTTGGTACTCTCTGATTTTGGTTGTTTGCTAGTCAATGTTTCATTACCTAAGTAGAGAAAATCATCAGTGCACACACAGTCCACACATCATATTCATATTAATCCTTCCCTGTCCACTCTGGGAGATTGGGAGCAGGAAGATGAAGAGAGATAGGCATTTCTATCTGCCCTAAGTAGCAAGGAAATGTTTGCTAAGGTTTGTTTAGTCTGATTTTAGTTCCTCCGTCATCTCTGCATCTCTTCCCCTTTTTAAAAAAGCTGCCCCTGCTTGCTCTAGTTCTGACTGCTGGTTGCGTTTCTGTAGGAGACTTTCATGCTAACTGCAGCCTTCTTCCACGAGAAACAAGGAACAACCACAGCCCATCTGCAACTGAAACATTTGGACTTTTAACAAAGCTAAGAGGAAAAAAAGAAACGTATATCTATAAAAATCACTTCTATGTCACAATTCTATTAGTAAATTGTGTAGAAATATATGGAAAGCAGATCTATCAGCTAGTATTATCTTACTGCTTTTAAGACAAGCATTTCTTCAAATTGTTTCTTTTCTGTATCCATTTTCCTAAATGTAATTAGACTTGGTGAAAGCTAATTTAGTGGTTAAAAGTACTGGGCTAGAACTGGGAGACAGGAATTCTAGTTCTGTCTCAGTCACAAAGCCAACTGGGTGACTTTTCTGCCAGTCACTGTCTCTCAGCACTAGGAAGAAGCCACTGACAAATCATCCCTAAAGTGTTGTCAAGAAAGCCACATAGACTTGTCTACGTGGTTGCCAAAAATCAAGACTGACTTGGAGGAGGAGGGGGGAGGAGGAGGAGGAGGATACAATTAATTAAATAAAAGTCTCAATACAATGGTCATTGAGAAATCCTTCTGAAGGTGGATCCTCTTCTAATTGCATACTGAATATAAAATATGCAGGATTTCTGCATCTAGACAATCTAGGAAAGTGACAATTGGAGAAACACATGATTTGATGTCTATTCATTGAGCCAAAAATCAATTTGAGGATGTGATTAGGAGGATGCTGGTGACAGATGATCCAGCTGACAGTGACTCATCATAATTGAATTTGTGGTACTATTTCACAAGGCTTCCTGCATCATACCTTAAGGCGGTTTCAGAATGCATGCCCAGAAAATACAAACAAAAATCACACCGAGGTATAAGTTGACCAGGAATAAAATAATCAGGGCTGTGATAACCAATTCAACATTGAAAAGCCCAGTACTCTGAATTTCCAAAATTCAGCATGCTAAAGTTTTAAAATTTACATGCACCATGGGCATGTACTTTCCAGAATAACTCCATGTTGTAGCCCCATACCAAAGGTACAGACAATAATCAGGATCTTCTTAATGCTCATCAGAAAGCATCCCCCCCAAAAAACCAATTCTGATATGGAAAATGTGGCAATCCTGATAACCATACACCTGCTACTATACACTGACCATAAATTGGTTTCCTCTCTACATCAACAACAGCAAGCATGGATAGAATATTTTCACTCACAGAAAAGGGGAAATGATTATACAGTGTTTTCTACACCTACCCACATATACTACAGCCTAATCTATCATAAAGTCATAAAATTGGGGGACTTAGAAATCATCTAGTTCTGTTCCTGCAGGATCTACTAGATTATTTCTGACCATTTCTGATTCAGACTTCTGTTTGAAAATCTCTTAACAGGATATTTTAATTACAATTGTATTTAAAAAAATTCAAAGCAGAATAATAGAATAAAAAGAAAGAATTACAAGACAGTTATAAAACAGCAATAAAATCTTAAACAGAGGGTGGGGAGTATCCACTCTATCCCAAGGCCTGGGAAAAAAGGCAGGGTTCAAATTACTTCAACATCCGAAGGACTTCATTGTATATTAAGAACTGCTTTTGTCTGAAAATGATGAAAACCAAAACCATTGTAATGATGAAACTTACAAAGCACAAATTCATTCTGGTGATGGATGCTTAGGAACTATGGGATTCTGTTAGCTTTTGAACTATGGGATGCTGTCTCTATTTGACATAAATGCTTATATTTATTGCTTTTCTATACAAGATTTGGATCTTGAAAGGACCTCCATTTGCAAAGAAAATTCAGTAACCCAGCAGGGCTGGTACCTACTAAAAAAAAGCATATCGTAAAGATATATCTGCAATGAATAGACCCCAAAATTTTATCAGTAAAAATCCTAAGAGTAAACTTCATTGTAGCCTGCTGTTGCAAGGGAGATTATGTAAACAAAAGACAGTGAAATGTAAAAGATGAAGATTTCTGTACAAGAAAGAGAAGGTGGGAGGGAGGGAGAGAGGGAAGCCACATGCATGGCTAGGTACTGAAATTAGCTTTCCGTAATTATTCTCTCCTATGCAAAGCATAGAGGTCATTTGAAGAGCAAAGGTACTGTCACACATTTCATTTTCCAAGCAGTCCTGCAAGCAGCAAGTGACACAGGATTCCTATGCATAGCAGCCTTTATAATTGTAATGTTATTCCAAGAAGGAATCCAATAATGCAGCAGCCCCCAACCTTTTGGCTACCAGGGACCAGTTCCATGGAGACCAGTTTTTCCATGGACCAGTGGGAGTGTGGTTTCCCATGCTGCTGCATCCCATGAATAGGCCTTTGCTTGTTTGCACAGACCAGTTTCTAGAATGCCGTCGCCCGGCGCTAGTCCATGGACTGGGGTTGGGGACCCCTGGAACAATGGGTTATAGTACAGGTCATCAACTTACAACCATTTAACAACCAAAATTACAATGGCACTAAAAAAGTTACAACCTGTCTACACACTTTCAACCATCACATCATCCCTGTGACATGGTCAAAATTCAGGCACTTGAATTTTGGCTACTGGCATGTATTTATGATGGTTGCAGCATCCTGGCATCATGAAATCACCATTTGCAACCTTCCCAGGAGGATTTCAGCAAGCAAAGGCAATGGGGTAAGCCAAATTAACCTAACAACCATGTAATTCATTTAAAAACTACCATTTAATGACCATAGCAAAAAAAAGGTTGTAAAAACAGGTACAATTCACCTAACAACTGCATCGCTTAATAATGGGAGATCTGATCTCAATTGTGGTTGTAAATTGAATATTACATATGGAGCAAATAGAAAATAATTTAATTCCTTGCTAAGTATGTAGTCTTTTACAGAACAGTGTTTTTCAAAAATCTTACAACAAGCAGGAAATAGTAAGTAAATTCTTTATTTTGGTCAATGACCAAATACAGGTGGTCCTTGAGTTATGAAAGTAACGGAGTCTGCCCATCCCATTCGTAACCTGAGGATTTGCGGGAGTGAATCTCATACCTTGATTGGGATCACTCCCTCCTTTTGCCCACACATTTGCTAATTGAATGTGAGGCTTATTAAGTGCACATGAGGTACTTCAGGGTGGGGAAGACCAGGGGGCTAGTGATGGAAAAGGCCACCTACCTAAGACTACCCAAGGCCTCCCTGACCCATTGAAATACCTCTTGCTCCACACAATCCCTTTCCCCCTTGTTCGCAAACGCTAGGGGGTGCTTATCACATAACTTCAAACATTCACTAAGGGAACACTCATAACCCAGGAATTACCTGTAATAATAATGATGATGATGATGATGCCAACCCCAGTCTGAACATCTGACTGACTGTGCAGTGATATGATGAAGATGAAGATAATGATGTGGCAGTACCTGGAGACAGCAAAATAGAAGAGAAATAATTGGGAAAAATAACAAAATACGAAGACCTACAAATAGAAATAGAATGACTGTGACAAAGGCAAGCAAGGGTAGTACCAATAGTAATAGGTGCCTTGGATGCAATCCCAAAATAACTGGAACACCACTTGAACACCATTGGCATTGACAAATTCACCATCAGTCAATTGCCGAAGGCGGCTTTACTTGGAACAGCTTCAATCCTGCAATGATGGTAAGGACTCAGTGGGTGGACAAAAATGCCAAACCCAGTCTGAACAACTGGCTGACTGTGCAATGATGATTAATAATAACAAAAATAATATCAAGACATAATGAAAACGAGGTAAATAATGGGGCAAGCAATAAAATGACAGATAGAAAGCAGAAATACCAGCTCTTGAATAACATTTGGTTACAGTGTAGATATCATATATATAATGTATAATACAACAGGCTATTCTTTACATTAAGACTAAACCTCAGAACTAAAAATAATATTTTGGCTATGATAGTGACAAGCATTAAAATGTCTTATTTGAAACTTGATCCTTTCCAATTACTTTTAAAGTAACGTTTGATAATCACAAGTTGCTTGGAGAGATGGGGAAAAATGACTACATCAGTAATTGTGTTACAGAGTGATTCAGATGTGGTGACTCTTATTCAGACAATATTTTGCATAATATTTTTTTGTTGATGTCACTTTGGCTCCAGAAATTATTTTGTTATGGAAAGAACAGCTGAATCAGATGCTGGTGGGGGGGTACCAACCCAAAAGTTTTTATAAGGGCAGGACATCACTGCATATGCATTTTGTCCATACATTTCTGAAAAAGACTACCATTTTAATCACATATATTCATCTCATAATCGTGCTAAGAAATCCACAATATTATCTTTAAGTTGACATGACTTGAGCCATGGTGGTGCGTTGGTTAGAATGCAGTATTGCAGGCTAATTCTGCTGACAGCCAACTGCCTGGAGTTAAGATCTCATCAGGCTCAAGGTTGATTCAGCCTTCCTTGCTTCTGAGGTCAGTAAAATGAGGACCCAGATTGTTTGAGGGCAATATGCTGATTCTGTAAACCGCTTAGAGAGGGCTGTAAAGCACTGTGAAGCAGTATGTAAATCTAAGTGCTATTGCTATCTCTATCTCCAGAGCCCTTGGTGGGAAAAAATGGTTCAATCTGAAATAATCCCCTCCTGGGCATCTCTTCTGATAACTTCTGTTCTGCATGCAAATTCTTCTAAAGCATCTCTCTTCTATTGCAAGAAATCCTCTCATCTGGATTCATAACAGTGAAATATGAAGGTGTCTCTTGACTCAGAAAATCCATTTGCTTTGCCTCAAGACTTCAAATCAAAGTGATGGTGGAAAGGGATCTCTGTAGTGGGCAGGACATAAGCCAAAACCACTTTACTAGTGTAAACAAAGCAACATAAAAGGGGGAAAAACCCTTTGGTGTAGGTTCTCAGAGTGAACTTGAAGTTGACAATTTCAACATTCAGCATTTTCAAAATCTTTTTTTTAAATTAAAGGAACTTTTGCTGAGAAATGTACATCTTATTGGGAAAATTATAAAAAAATAAATTATGATATACACTAAAATGTTTATAAGTGAACATGAATTAAAGAATTTGCTTGAGATTCTTTTCCTCTTCTTGTGCTGACTAAAAGCAAGATAATTAATAAATCCTGTTAATGAATTGACAGTTCTTTTTATGAACATTCCTGCTATCATTCTGTCCCTTTGTTCCTAATTAACTTTTGGCATCCTGAATTCCCAGCAGAGCTAGAGAAATGGACAAGACATTAAATTGTTGTTGAAATGAAGGCATGAAAATGCTTAAGCAAATGCGTATTTTTATTTCATTTTATCCTGAAAATTCCACATAATCCTAGTGCTTCTCTAAAGTTTCCTTAATTATGGAATGTACACACAATGTGCTCCTTCTTAAGGCAGCAGAAATGCCTTCGGTTTTTATGAGCGCTTGGCAAAACGTGTACACACACACACACACACACGGAGGAGGGAGGGAGGGAGGGAGGGAGGGAGGGAGGGAGAGATCCTTAATCTGCTACTTACCTAACAAGCTAGGGCAGTTGTCAGAAAATGCCTTTTAAATACTCAAGCAAAGAAATAATTATACTATGATGTGGAAAGAAAAGCTAGCCCATAAATACCACATGTCAAGCATTAGAGGGAACAACCCATGGTTTTGGAAATGAAATGCCTGGGAGAAAAAGCCACCAAAAGATAATTCCTTACTTGATATCACTGTGCTTGATATCATCGGGTTTTTTTTAATTTCCTGCCCCAAGTGAAAGCTAATAAGTAAGCACCTTAGATAGCATCCATTTAAGTTTTTAAATTTCCAAATTGGTCCAGTTTGGGAATGCAGCACAATCTTGTGTGCCCTGTAATCTTGAGAATAAATAATGACTCCTATGGCTTGCCAATTATAGTTAAAACTCCTAATGTAAAAAGTATCTGATACATAAACTACCCATCAGTATACTCCATCTTGTCATTGATTAACTATCCTGCCCTTTCAAAACCAACCAAGTAATGAAGCTATTTATTCATCAGAAATCCAAATTTTTGCTTGAAATCTTGAAGCATTCTGCAAAAAATATTAAAAAATTGAATTGAATTGAAAAATATTAAACATTACTTTAAGAAGGTATTAAGCACCCCAAAAATACCATTCTTTATTACCTTCCCTCATATAGTATATTATATTATACAATTCCTATCATAAATTGTTGGGAAGAAAATGTGTTAGTATTTTCACCACCATGTGGTAGCACAGTGGTTAGAATACAGTATCACAGGCTGATTCTGCTGACTGCCAGAGTTCAATTCCCAATGGCTCAGTGTTCACTCAGCCTTCCATCCTTCCAATGTTGTTAAAATTAGGACCTAGATGGGGGCAATATGCTGACTCTAAACCATTTAGAGAGGGGTGTAAAGCACTGTGAAGTGGTATGTAAGTCTAAATGCTATTGCAAGTATCTCATCTGTGAACTCAACTTAAAACAGTTTTCCTTTGTTGATGACAATTCAGTCTTTCATTTCAATGTGAACCACTAAAGAACAGCCATTTTTCATCAGGACACATAGTAGGAGGGGAACCACATTAGTCTATGGCAGTAAAAAATTAGAAAGAGCCTGGTAGCTTCAACTAACATATTTTATTAGAAGACATAAGCTTTCCTCAGTTGAAGTTCACTTCATCAGATGGTTCTGGGAAGGTATCTTTCTCCTTTTCTCCTGAAACAGCCAATGATATTTTTTCCTTTAAGGTAAAAGTCACTGTTCAGTTTGTTGTTTTCTTTGCAGGTTACCTATTTTCATGTATTGATGAGATATAGTCCAGAACAGTTCACTGATAGTATGAGTTTCACTTAAATAAAAACCTGAAATGCTAAG
Source organism: Naja naja (assembly GCA_009733165.1). Classification (NCBI taxonomy): domain Eukaryota; kingdom Metazoa; phylum Chordata; class Lepidosauria; order Squamata; family Elapidae; genus Naja; species Naja naja. Next base: position 87,929,129 of record CM019149.1, on the reverse strand, counting down.
ATTGATAAGTCCATCTAGAGGTGGCTGATTGGGTTGGTTCTCTGCCATCTTTCTGCCGGGTTTTATTGTTGTTTGTTTGAGAGACTGCATTTTCCATCCTAAGTAGGCATCTCACCAAATGCAATTATCACTAAAAGGCAACAAGATTATAAAAAACAGCATAAGTGGCTATGTGAAAATCTCTTTATATATCAGCCTAGGGGAAACCACACAAAAAAGCCTCTGAAAATTGAGTTAACGTTTAATCCTTTCAAAAGATTAGGCAGTTTGATATTTCCTGCTGAGGGCAGCATGGGGAAGGAGGAGGAAGTATCAGTAGATAATGCCTAACACTAATAAGCTTGGGCTGACCTCTCAGGTTATTGCCTCCACAGATGTAGTAGCTGGTTGACCTTTATCTCCTCTGAGAACAGCGGAGTGTGGCTTGCTTAGTAATGGATGGAAAGCTCCAGGGAGTTCTATGCCACATATATTCCTACTGTGTGCACATGTACAATCTGGAAGAAGAGCATGGGAAACAATTTATTGTTACTGAGAAAATGACAAGAATCTGCACATGCCCTAGGAATCAAATATGATTATGTAAACTGCTTAGATCAGTGGTGTCAAACTCAAGGCCCGTGGGCCGGATCCGGCCCACGGGATGCTTAGATCTGGCTGGTGGGGCCACCCTGGAAACAGCAAAGAACCGGCCCACAGTGCCTCTGCCAGCAAAAATGGAACTTGGGAGGGCCGCGTGCTCTGTTTTCACTGGCAGAGGGTTGCATGAAGCCATTACAGCTGAAAACGGAGCTCGGTAGGCCGTTCTTGCTGGCAGAGCGCTTGGGCCACCATGGGAGCCCCTGACACAAATGACATTGAACTGGCCATGCTCACCCTCTCCCCCCAAAGGTCAAACCCAACCCTGTTGCGCCCCTCAATGACACCCCTGGCTTAGAGATTCTGTAAACCACTTAGAGAGGCTATAAAGCACTGTGAAGCGGTATATAAGTCTAAGTGCTATTGCTATTGCTATGATGCAGGCAACCCTCTATATTTTAATGGACTTTCATTATTTTTCCCATCTACTCCTTCCATCTACTAGAGCAGGGATTCCCAACCCCCAGTCCATGGACCAGCACTGGTCCGCACATGCCAGCAACCAGTCTGCACAAACAAATGTAGACCCATCCGCAGGATGCAGACAGCACACAAAACCACACCTCTTCCAATCTGTAGAAAAACCTTTCCCCATGGAACTGGTCCCTGGTGCCCAAAAGGTTGGGGGCCACTGTACTGGAGAACAACTGGCCAACTTGATTGCCTGTGAAACTAAAAACTGCATACTTCTGAAGAGAATCTTTCAGGGTTGGAAGAAGGTAAAATTAGTATGAAAACCAGTTTAATTCAATGGCTACATTGTTGGTGTATCCCCAAACATTCATTATGAACATTTGGTCAATCAACCTATCTGTCAAGCACAGGAAAATCAGGAAGTCCAGGCAGTTCAAATGAATATAAAAGTTTATTGCAAGCTTATGTTTTCTACAAGAATCTGAACTACTTATGGTCAAAGCAAATTAGTGGTAGATAAAACTCAGTGGAATTCAAGATGGGCCAGACTTGGATCTCTTATGGGCATGAAGGGACTTGAGACTCATGATGTATTTGACCCCTCCATCTGTTAGCCTGGTCATTTCTCAGCTGGAATGAATAAATGAATAAAATGAAGGGAGAATCGGGTACATTCTAATAACTGGTTTAATCTGTGAAAAATACTTTAATCAAACTATATTTTTAGGTGCTGCCATGATCACCATCTCTACCATGACCACACAATAAATTTTAATTGGCATCAATTAAATTCCCAGTTGTTCCTTTTTGCACTAATGTTACTCTAAGGGTGGTTGAAGCAACTGATCCTTCTATATCAAGTTGGTAATCCCCTGGAAGGGACTATAAACTATAAGTTAGTGAATATTTAGCATTGAGTTATGCAAATTCTGTATTGAAAAACCAATTTGATGACCTTTCTAAATTCTACAAATTAACTAATGTGCATGATTTATTTTAAATTGTGCTAGCTCTGATTGCCCCAGGAAAGTAAAATGAATCACCTAAGCTTTGGAGCCCCATGTCAGCATCATAAATTCCTATAGATAGAGTTGCACATTTTCACATCCTACTTGTGCTCTAGTGAACAATTTCTGCAGCCTGTTGAAGTGAAGCCTCTCATCCTTTCTCTCACTCTTGAAGCTACAAAGCAGGTACGTGGGCCAGCATAGTTGATCTCTGGAGCCATGGGGTGCTTCTAAATCCCTGCACCTGTAGAAATTATCTCTCCCATCTCGGTCACTCGTTGCAAAGAAAGATGGCTGTGGCTGCAGCTCCCAGAGGAAAGCTGAAGCTTATATTTCCCAATACATTAGATGAAACACAAAGGCTAAATTAATATCTAGCAGGATATTTTGCCCCACACATCTTGAACTTTAGAGCTAGAGAGAGAGATTTTCTTTGTAATATTGTTGAGCTTCCAAGACCCTCTGAAGGCTCCAAGCTGTATAGGAAGATTAAGACTAATTCATAAATTTCCCCCTCAGTTTAAAGAAGATTTTGGCTGACCTTCCACTTTATTTGAGTGGCTTAATGGGATGTTAGAATGGGATCCTGACATTGCTAGGTCATGAAAGCCATCATTATTTCAAAGATTTGGTTAGCCAGCAAAGCCAGTTCAATTTGTTTTATTCCTGTTTATTTAACCTTCCCTCTGCCTTTTCAGATTTCAACAGAAGAACTAGAAACTTTGAAGAAGTAAATTCTATATGAATTAATATATTCCATTGTCCCAAATACTATATGTGTATGTTATTGACCTTCTGGACTGGAGCATGCACCTTATAGTGAGGTAATGGGAGATCAAGATAGGTATTCTTAACTAGCATGTAATACATTTTTAGAGTAAAATAATGTTTGGGCTTTCTATAATGAGAAAAAAAGAAGAAGTTGAAAGAAACTGTTACACAGGGCATTCACATGACAAAAAAAGAAGGAGGAGATGGAAGAGAGGCTAAAGAGCTACTGCACCTTATGTTTAGAAACTGTCAAGAAGGAATGAATCATTCTAAGAGATAACATAAAATTTGAACAAAAAGAAAGAAATTTGGGGTAATATAAGCCTATACCATGGCAGACATCAGGGCAGTGTGGTAGCTCAGCAGTTAAGATTCTGGCCTTGTTAATGGGAAAGCCAGCAGCCCAAGTTCAAGACCCAAGAGCTCCCATTCTCATCTCTACACATTCTCATCTCTGCCAACCTACAGTTCAAATACATGCAAATGAGAGTAGATAAATAGGGAAGGTAACAGCGCTCGGTGATGTCATGCTGGTCATATGACCACATGAATGTCTTCAGACAGCGCTGGCTCAATGGCCTTGAAACAGAGATGAGCATCATCCCCTCATAGTCAGCAACGACTAGCAGAGTAAAATCTGCAGGGACTCCTTACTTTTGGCAGACATTTCTGGTTTGTACTTCAAGCAAAAACAACCCCTAAGCCCAAAATACACAACTAAGAATTACAGAAATTATAACATTTATATAGTATATATCATGATATATTCATCATGTAAACAGTATAAATTGTGACAATGGCATCATTTATTTAGCTATAATAATATTAGCAATCACCTAAAGTATAAACGTAACTGATATTTGCTATCAGTCTTTTTCTGCTTTTAAATCATACACACCTTGTTGAAAGAAAAGCTATGTGGGCGTGGCTAAAACATGAAAAAGATCTTGAACTGAATCTCTTGGTGACAATCTCTAAAAAAGGAATCCTCTAGATAGAGGGGACATTCCTCTATCTGATCTAGATCTAGGGGACATTCCTCTAATACTGCATGATTCTCACCTACATTTCTTCTGATCTCAAGGGGCTCTAAAGCAGAACCAGCCAAGCTTCCTTCAGGCATAGGGGAAATTCTGTAATACTGCATGGGGTATTCTCTGATATTCTGCAGAAAATCTACTCTCAGCCTCTTCTGTTAATTAAGAGACAAGATAATGATTTGTAAAGAGTAACTTGATTCTAAGATTACTTTAGAGCAAATAAAATGATACAAGTTTATTGCAAAAGTTTTCTGTTTCATACTGAAGAATGGTAATAGCCACTAGTAAAACCATGAACAGATACAGACCCTGCCAAGGAGACCAACCTCCTTCCTTGTGCCTCAAAAAAGCAGGAGGAAAGGGGCAAGAGTTTTGCCACCATCAGTTTCCTATAGATAGGGGTCTTATTTGTAAATATAATCCTTGGTAGAATTCTTAGCCTTTATCTTCTAATAAATGCTAGGAATCAGAGCTCCTAGATACTTAGGTCTTGGTTTAGGAGCAAGCTTGACATGACAAGTTTGGAAACGGATCCCATAGAATGAATTCCAGATTCCCATGGAGAACTTTTCAGTGGACAAGAGTGGCAGTTTGCTGGAAGTTATGGAAAGTAGTTCCAAGTTTATTTCCATAGCTGAAAGAAAGCACAGGAGTCTGCAAAAGAAGTTCTATCCCAACCTGTGACATACTTCAGAACCTAATTGGGAAATTTGGACAGGAAAATAATTATGTACTGGATAACTCTTAGCATACACCATCTGCTATTCAGTTTGCCCCTGAGAGAAATAAAACGAGCTACAGCAGCATTCACAGCAAGTTATTTAAGCTTAGAAGCTTACTAATGTTTACTGGATGGTAGCAAGAGAATAGTAATATTGTGAATCTGATGGTTAGTAGTGACTTGTACAGAGATTCAGTAACAGTGTGCCATGATTGGTTGCACAACTGAGCACTTAAATAGGAGTGAAAACCTTCTGACCTCAGCAGAGTGCCACTTTATAAATACAGGCAGTGTTTATCAACTACCTTGTACAGCAATTGTTTGCAGTTATGACAATGATGAAAAAGTAACTTTGCAACCAATCCTTACATTTACGACCTTCGCAGTCTGTAAAGCAAAGAAAATCTGAAGTAAGATCATAAGCACTGTCACAATTTTATTTAATGACCACTTCACTTAATAACCAAGTTGCTGATCCCAATTGTGGTCACTAAACGAGGACTACCAGTGTAGAGGGACTGTGTGATGGTATGTGAGAATGACCTTGGGAGACAGGAGGAAGGTCTGCAGCCTAGGCCATGGTCTGATAAGAGACAGCTCAGTCTACAGATGGGGGGAAAGCATGGGAAGCTTTTCAGAAGGGACTCTCCTAGACTTGCAAGATTGATGTTAGCCCTTCAAGGCAATCCAGACAAGCACAAACAGGAGCAACAGCACTACCTTTATGGTGAGGTTACATTAAGAGGGAGGGGTTTGCTCACTGCTGGAGGTGGTTCAAAGGAGAGAAGATCTCTTCCCCGTCCTGTCTGTCTCTTAGTTCTGGTTTCAGTATAGTTTTAAAATCTTAATCTGTGTAGTTTTAATATTTTAATTATTTTGCTACTTCTTTTATAACTTGTAAGCCACCCAGAATCAGCTTATAGAAGAGATGGGCAGCATAAAAAGTTAAGAAGTAAAGTAAGAAATAAAACAAAAACAGAATCTTGCAAGATTGAAAATATTTCTCCCTTCGTCTGTTTTGCATCTTAATCAAAGAAAAGAATACAGCTAACTTTGTTTCCACTTGGAAACCGGTTCTGGATTTTGTGCTTGAGGTGGGGGGGAGGGGAAATGAAAGTTTGATTTTGGGTTTTGCTGATTTTACAGGCTTGTCATTATAGAAATGACCAGGGGTGGGATGCTACTGGTTCTGTCCAGCTCTATAGAGCCGGTAGCTCTGAAGAGCAGCAGACAATGAACCAGTTCTGTGTTTGCTGCTGTTTGGCCCACCTGCCAGCCCGGGCTCTTAACCTGTCCTTTATTTCCTGCTTTTTCAACCTCAGCTGCTTTGCATGGCATAGCTGAGGTTGAAAAAGCAGTAAAAAAAGTGCCTTTTCAAATGCTGCGCATCCCCGCGGAGCACTTTTCAGCTGTCCAGGCAGCACAGCTTAAGGGTTTTTACACACGCGCAGCAAAACGTAAGTCACTGAACTGGTAGTAACACTGGTTGAATCCCACCCTGGAAATGACTAGTATATATTATTATAAAGAGCCTTGGTGGTGCAGGCTGTTAAATGCCTAGCACTTAAGTTCCAGCTGCCTGCAATTAGTGCAGGCTCAAATCCCACCAGGCTCAAGGTTGACTCAGCCTTCCATCCTCTCGGGGTAGGTAAATTGAGGACCCAAGATTGTTGGGGGCAATAAGCTGACTTTGTAAAGATGCTGCTTAGTAATAAGCAGGCATATACAATGGAATGAAGGCTATTGCTGAGCACACTGGGTTGTATCCCAAAAATTGTAAGCCACCCTGAGTCTTCGGAGAAGGGCGGCATATAAATGTAATTTAAAAAATATATGTAAAAGTAAAAATTTGAGGCTTATTGTTATTCTGCATTAAAAAGAGTCAGAAGTCAATGCTTTTTGTTTTCCCACCTTTCCCCTATATTTTTCCTCTTCCTTTTCTTCTCCTCTACTTTTCCACTATTTTCATTTTTCTTTGTTTTTTATAATTTGATAAATTTAACAGAAAATTTGGCCAAGAGTGATTGGACACAGAAGGAATTTGTCTCCAGTGCATAAGCTCTCAGTATACATACAAGCAACAAAGTGATAAATCATAAATCATAAGATACAATCATAATCATCAACAAAGTGATAGTCATAAGATACCAATAGAAGCAGGTAATAGGAAAGATAAGAAGGATAATAGTAATACAATCCTACTACATGTTTAGGTATCCCTAGTCTAGGCGTAAGACAGTGCTGTGGGAATTATGTATTTAGCAGAGTGATGGCATGGAGGTGTGTAAGGGAGAATTGTCTTTGTGTCTAGTTTTAGCTTCCCATCTCACATACATGACTCTGAGCAGCATGCAAAGTTAAAAGCACAAAATCAATACAAAGTAACCAAAAGCATTTTACTTTTCTTTAAAAATAAAAATATAAAGTAGACAGCTATTGTTCTACTGCACTTAATCCTTTCTCCCCATTAGCTGCCCTCCAAGATAGAAGCTTATAATCCTCCAGCTGACTGCCTTACAATCATGTTAGGTCATGATTCAGATGATCCTTTTCAGTTCCATTATTCATGAATTGGGATTTTAATAGTTGGAATGAGGCGTGTTGCTGGTTGTATCAATTTTTAATCACTATAGTCCAGTAAGTGGGAAATTGCTTGTAGTGAACTTTGTTTCAAATACATTCCAGCAAGTATTTCCTGATTATATTAATCAACGAGTTTTGTTGGACCTTCTTAGTAGGGAACCCTGAAGTCTGCAGTGTTGTCTAAAGTTTGAGATTGAAATAAATCAAACTTCAGCCCAGTTCTCCCAGCTTTTTCTTGTAAAATCATCTGGGAGCAGTAGATGTAGAAAGGCATAGGAGGATTTTAAAAGTCCACAATAAAAATTTAAATTTTTCCGAAACATAGATTCTGAGGGTGAAGAAGTCAAACATTGTGTAGTAAGTTCCCCTAAAACAGGATGTATGCCTGTGCCATCACTGAAATTATCGGGGTGTCAAAACATATAATTTAAAAGCATCATACTGGATCTTTGCTATTAGATATTTGTTGCTTCTATGTCCACCAGTCCCTGACATGTTTTCCTATGATGTTTCAAATTTTCATCTAAAAGAAATCTCATGGGGGAAAAAAGGAGAGAAAGCATCATCCTCTTGTTTGGGACATCAAAATAAAAGCAGTGTTCTCCAAAATACAAAAGTATCTTGCCTTAAGAATGTCATTCAGTGACTTCCCTTTTCACCCTTCATTGTAGTGTTTCTACGTCAAAGCAGGAGTAAAAAGAAGAAATGCCTTTTCGTGGAGGAATAATCCAGTAATTGTGGCTCTTTGGCCTGTGCTGTACCATCCTCTTCCAAACACTACTCACTCAGAACTGCAAAGAACCTGTGACCAGACAACCTTCATGATGTAATAGGCCTTCAAAGGGCCATGCATCAGCTACCATCAATATTTCTCCAGCCTGGCTTACCAGCTACTATTTGTAATCAGGAGAGCATCATTTGACAGCTAAGGGGTGACAGATCTTCAAATGAGCTGAAGCACTGCTGAGAATGAGAAACTTTTAAGAACCAGCCTGGGGAACAAAAAAGTCAAATGTGTCAGGCATTCCTAGAGTGACTCTTTAGTTTATTTCATTCATTCATTCATTCATTGATTTGATTTGATTTGTCAATCACTTACAAGATAATAGATATAATATATAATAGTTACAAGATAATAGATATAATAGATAATAGACCTACTGAGCTGTCATATTTAACAGCAGTGAATTTCTACTCCACTGCAGTTGATACAGTAGGAAGTAAAAGCTGTCCTACTTCTTAAGTTATTCTTGAGGAACAAGAGCTTTCCAAGCCTCCACCATTGCCAGCATGAAATCTGGAAAGATGGTATCCAATATTCAGTTCCCCTGCTAATAATGGCCTGCATCATGGGTGGTAAAGGGATATTTCTGTGTTTTAAAAAATCTCACCTTTTCCTAGACTGGAATATTAAGACTATGGGCCTATACATCCAGCTGCAAACATTTGTGGTACAGCTGTATTGACAGTGTTAGAGGATGGGGATTTTTAGGTATTGTTCTGCATGATTTTTCACTGGATTGAAGGTAAAGACTCCCTTATGTTTAGTGGTGCCTTGTAATGACTACCTGATAAGTCCATGTAGTTTTCTTGGCAATAATATAGAAGTGTTGTTTGTCAGTATATTGGACATTATGAGAGCCATTTGATGTAGTGGTTAAAGTGTTGGACTAGAAAGCCAAGGGGCTGTGAGTTCTGGACTTCCCTTAGTCATGGAAACTGGTTGGGTGACTTTGGGCCAGTCATTCTCTCTCAGCCTACCCCACACCAAAGAGTTGTTGTTGTGGAAGGAAGGGAAGGAAGGAGTATTAGGTATATTTGCTGCCTTGAGATATATATATATAGAAAAAGTGGAATAATAATGATAAAATGATTCAAAGTACAGACTGTAAAGAAGCAGAAAAAACAGTAGCTCATTTACTCAGCTTGTACAAGAAGATCACACAAACTGATCATAAACAATGACACAAGAAAGTTGCCAAAATGATTCCTTGAAACATCTTTAAAATTACCATATACCAGTAGTGAAAAAACTGGGGGGGGGCGTATAATGGAAAAGGTCATTGAAAATGAAGCAGGTTAAAATATTGTGGGATTTCCCAATACAATCTGAGAAAATCCTGACTCATAACACACCAGATATAATTTTGCTTTTAAAAAAAAGGAAAGTGTGGATATTCGATGTGTTAATACCAGTGGATAGTAGAATAGAAGACAAAGAATTTGAGAAGATCACAAAGTATCAAAATCTGAAAACCAAAATTGAATGATTTTGACATAAATCAGCCATGGTGGTACCAGTGGTTATCAGCCTACTAAATGTCATACCAAAAAATCTTGGAGAGCACTTAGAAAATCTATGCATTGGCAAAATTTCCATTTTCAATTCTAAAAGGTCACGCTGCTTGGATTTGCATATACACTACGTTGATATATTACAATATCCTAGTTCTTGTAAAGAACAATGTGTATCAAGGCCAACATAAGGGAACAGGCAGCTGTGATTTCACACTGTTGTGAACAGATAATAATTGATCAGATTTTCAATAAGACTGGTACTGACCATTTAATTCATTTCAAGTGACAGATTGGTTGTTCCTTAAATAGCCTGTCTTATCTCAGGTCAGTTTAGGTGTAACCTATCCCAGGTTTAAAATGCAGTTAGGAAAACCAGAGAGCTCTGCCATTTTGTCACCTAGCATAGAAAAAATACCTATATTTTTTGACTATTTTTTTTAAATTCATATTTATATGCTGCCCTTCTCTGGAGACTCAGGGCGGCTTACAATTTTTGGAGCGCAACCCAATGCGCTCAGCAATAGCCTTCATTCCATTGTATATGCCTGCTTATTACTAAGCGGCATTTTTACAAAGTCAGCTTATTGCCCCCAACGATCTTGGGTCCTCAATTTACCTACCCCGAGAGGATGGAAGGCTGAGTCAACAAGGGCCTTGGTGGCTCAGGCTGTTAAATGCCTAGCACTTAAGTTCCAGCTGCCTACAATTACTGTAGGTTCGAATCCCACCAGGCTCAAGGTTGACTCAGCCTTCCATCCTCTCGGGGTAGGTAAATTGAGGACCCAAGATTGTTGGGGGCAATAAGCTGACTTTGTAAAAATGCCGCTTAGTAATAAGCAGGCATATACAATGGAATGAAGGCTATTGCTGAGCACACTGGGCTGTGACCCCTCCCTGGGGGGGATGGGTTTTAAATTATTTTAAATTATTGTAAATTTTAGTTTTGTAACTTTTTGGGCTTGTGAACGGTTTAATTCTTTTTAATTATTTATTGTCGTTGTTTTTAGTTGTGAGCCGCCCCGAGTCTTCGGAGATGGGGTGGCATACAAGTCCAAATAATAAAGAAATAAAGAAATAAATATCCCCAAAATTGTAAGCCACCCTGAGTCTTCAGAGAAGGGCGGCATATAAATGTAATTTAAAAAACAAAAAAACCTTGAGCCTGGTGGGATTCGAGCCTGCACTAATTGCAGGCAGCTGGAATTAAGTGCTAGGCATTTAACAGCCTGCCCCACCAAGGCTTTAAACTATGCAGGACAAATTTTGCAGACGAATTTTAAATACAGTGAGGAGGTGAAATGTATTATATTTTATTAAAGAAGATGTAGGCGTTTCAAGCTTCACTACTTTTTTTAATGCTCATAGCTATTTTTTTAGAGTCTGAATGAGAAAAAATTTACAGTGACAATGAAGAAATATTCCTATTACAGTACAAGGAATTCCATTACAAACCTAAGATGGGTATATTGAAGGAGTTTTGAACAAAGGAAGGATTAATACTAAGAAATAATAAAGCATCTTCCTAGATATGATGAAGCTGATTGTAGGGGTGAGAATGGAGAGAAGTACAAGAAATTAATTCACTGTTCCTTTTTATAAATAGTTGTTAAGCTAATCAGATAACTAAAAACAGCTCACAAAACATCATCATCTTTCATTACCATCAAATAACTGTAAGAATAGGAAATAAGATGGATCAAACTGCCTTCCAAATTTCTGCAGCTGTCTCAATGCAGGGTCATTCAGTGGTGGTCTTATTGCAGGGGACACACTCTGTCAATCCTTGAATTCAATTTGCTCCTTTCTCCTTCCCCCCTCCCCTCTCCTTCCTATCAGGGTACTTTTCTCAGGTAAATCCTAATCTTTGGGGGTAGGCTTCCTTACTGCTATCTAAACCAACAAAACTGGGGAAGAGCATTATGGAGTCTTTTGAAGCAGGATAATGCAGATTGGAGCATCTCTCTTGACTGAATAAGTAAAACTCTGACTTAGTGAGAGATTTTAGGATCAGAAAGTTCTTGATTATGGTGACACAATGGTAGATAAAATGATGGTTAATGATCTTGTCAAGACAAAATTTTGAAAATCTGACATAAACTGCATACAGATCTCATAAACCAGACTAGAAAGTTCTGAATTAAAACTAGAGATCATGAAATTGGTTGGGCTTGTATTTAAGAAAGCTTACCAAGTTCACTCTTGTTCAATTTATCTGTAAACCAGAGTTAATAGTAAACCATCTGGAAACCAGATGCTAATAGTTAAATTTTGTGATGAATTTTACAATTCTAAAAATGTGGGACAGCATGTACAAAAATGCACACATTAAACTCCAGAAGGATGCATTTTCTGAGGGGAAAAAATTATCTGTTAGGAAAAATTAAACACAAATGTTGCACTGTAGGAACAGATCTCTTGATAAAATATGCATATTAGGAAAAGGACATGTAAAATCTATTTACAAGAGAAAGTACATACAAAAATATGTAATAAAGCAAACACCCTGCCAGGATGTGCATAATTTTCCTGTGCCGAACTTGGGGAAATAACACAGAATGAATCTAAAATGGGGAAATTAAGCTCAAATTCCTCATTCCCACTCTGAGTTTAAGATTAGTCAGGCGTATTTGGTTCTGCATCAGGCATTTGCATACCATTTATGGATTATCTGCCCACGTTGGAAACAATTGGGCAGAGCTGCTATCCCTGGTGCCTTTCACTGTGGGACATGGTCCTGTGAACCATCATTTCAGTTTACCGACCACCAACAGATTAATCCAATTAACAAAAGGAGATGGAGGCTTTTTCAAGCAGAGTCACAAATGTCTTTGGAGCCTTCCCAAAAACCATCAGTCACAAATTCTCTACTCTCATTGGTCCCTCTCTCCCTCCACTGCTCCTCTCTCAATCTTTATATTGTGTATCTGCTGTCAAGTCTCTATCACAAACCAGATCTACTTTTCTTCTTTGTCCCCTTAATGCATTGCATCATTGCAAATTAAACATTGTAAGACAGGAAATAAACATTTTCATTTAGAAAGATGCAGATTTCAGATGCAAACTATGAGATTTTCCCTTAAAATTTCTATTGCCTCCCTTGCCACCACCAACACTCATTTTGAAACCTGGTAAAAGGAAGAAAAAAAAGAAATGTGGGGTGGGGAATGTCTGCATTTGAAACACATATTTTAATTTTCAAAAGATATGGGAAACATACAAATGTTATTAATCAGAGGGGGTTTTTTAATATCAAGACTTTCCCAGGCAAACTTCACCCCATGTCAAATACTGCTTTCACCCTAAGGAGATGTTGCTGTTTTCTGACTGTTGGAAGAATTATCCTTCTGGGTTCAGTTCCAAGTGGGGAAGAAAGACACTGGAAACATGGTGACTGCTTGGAAAGATGGTTTAATGGTAGAAGGATCACATGCCTTGGGTGAAGAAAGAAGGAAGGGCTAAGATGCTGAAAGTGCCTGGATTTTATACCTTCTGTTGGGATTTGAATTTGAGCTTGTATTCTGATTGGTTGTCAGACTCCCATGGGGCCATGCAGGGGCAACTCTGTAGGCTGTCCTGAGTCCCAGGCTTGGTTGAGCCTTGCTGGATGATGATGTAATGAAAGGGCTTTGGGCAATTCCTATAGCTCTACCTGGAGATCTTTGTTATGTAAAATAGGCTGGCCTAGGCCCATAGCAAAGGTGGGGGGGTGAGTTTCTGCTTCTTAGGTGAGTTCTGCTTTTGAGTTTCTACTCTTTTTAGGGGAAATATTCTGCCTTATTAGTATATCCTAAAATATTTCATTTTCCTAGGAGAGGGGTGGGTTTTAACTTCCAACATGACAAAAGAGTTTGCATTAAATTGTTTATTTCATCTTAGTCATCATCCCTGATGCTGAGACAAGTGTTTCTATTCAATTTTTTCACAGCCACCCTGCTGAAGACAGAAGGCTTTTTTTCAGGGAGGGGGAGGAAAGCCCCAATTAAAAAAACTGCAGTAGTGTCATTCCCAGTTATACAGCACCAACCCACACACAATGGTTATAAGCAATTATTTCACTGTTTGCTTTAAAAGCCTCAAAATGTCACTCCTTCTGTTCTTGGAAAGTAGCTTCATTAATTACACCTGTATGGGAAGCACCTGCAGAACAGTCCTTTCAATTTGGTGCCAACCAGGTGGATTACAAGCATCGTTCTCAGTCTGTCATCTACAGTAGGTAGAAACTGCATAGAGGGTTGGGGAAGTAGAGGTAAATTAATGTTTAGTAACATGGGATTTTACAAAAGCTTATCATGAGCCATAAGTTGCCTCAGGGGTGGGATTCGACAGGGTTAACTACTAGTTCATGGTGATTTACAATGTTGTTTGGTGATTTACGATGTGCTTCTCTGCATGCTGCGGCACCTGTAAATCTTCGTCAGCAGCATTTGAAACAACATTTTTTTCCTGCTTTTCCACCACAGCTGTGCCTTGCACAGCAGCTGAAGTTGAAAAAGCAGGAAATAAAGGTCAGGTAAGAGCCCAGGCGGGCGGGTGCACCAAAACAGCAGCAGACATAGAACTGGTTCTATGTCTGCTGCTCTTCAGAACTACCGGTTCTACAGAGCCGGACAGAACCGGTAGAAACCCACCCCTGGTTGCATTTATTTGACATATTTGATTGCAGTACAAAACTCTTCTGAATCAGAATTTTTCAATATTAGAAGTAGCTTCTAATCCTTTTTTTACTTGTACTTTCCATTAATGTACATTAACTCTTCTCTTTGCTAAGATGTATTTCCTTGTCTGTACACTAGGGGCAATGGTAACTAAATTTGCAACTTTTAATATAATTTTATTGATTTTTAAAAAATAAATAGTTCAAATAACAGCAAAGCTCAACTCATAAATTGCATTTCCAAAGCAGTCCCCAAAATATATGTATTTAAAAGTAAAACAAAATGATACAAGTGCAAAGAAAAAAGGAAAACACATACTACTGTAACATTTCTCTACTTTTTTACAGTAGTAGAATAATATCATGGTTATACAAATTCAGTTATTCAAATTTTAAACAACAAAATAAACCTAGGACCACATTTATCCATTGTTTGCAATCTCAAGGCAGCAAGCTTTATTTGACAGAATTAAAGTGTTGCCTTTGTGCCTTATTATAGCCATTTAATTCTGCCTGCCTTTGAAGGCTGTCTGTTTTTCTTGCCTTCTCAGACTTCTATTCATCTATTAATTCTGAATTGGTATTATGCAGTAATTGAGATCTTAAACATTCTGACACCCAACTTCTTACAAATCTAGCATGTTGTTTCCTCAGCATGTTTGATGTATCGAAGCTTCTGGGCAGAGGTGGTATTCAGCAGGTTCTGACCAGTTCTAGAGAACCAGTAGCAGAAATTTTGAGTAGTTCGGAGAACCGGCAAATACCACCTCTGACTGGAGATTTTACAGTATCCTTCCCCTGTCACTCCCACCAAGCCACACCCACAGAACCAGTAATAAAACAAATTGAATCCCACCACTGCTTCTGGGTTCAAGAGCATCACTAAGAGTTCAGCATTTGAATAACACCAGTGCCTCTGGGAAACTGGTAATTGGAAATGGTTCTTGTGCTCATTTGAGAGACAGGACAGGTTTTCTGTTCAAGATATAGGACTTAATTAGGACTGAGGGAGAGTACATGCCTGCACACAAAGCCCATTGTTACCTTTCTTAAGAAGAGAGAAGTGTGAGTTGTTTACACTTCGTTTCAGAGGAATATTCTGTTGAGTAATAAAAGACTTCAGATTTCATCTAACGTCACCTTTGAGATGTATGGGCAAAGCTAGAATTAATACATATAGCTGCTTCTTATTCTCCTTTTACACAGAAAGCCACTCAAAACTCAAGCATCACTGTTCATCTTAGATAAAGATGATGCTCTGGTAACCTTTAGAAAACCTTTTTCTCCCTTACTGTCCATCACCAAGAGTGGCTGAGAGAGCTTTTTAACAGTTGCTAATTAGCCCAGTAAAGATGGGATTAATATTTCTTTTATTCAGCTTCCCTCCCGATGGGATTTATCAGCAATAATCCAGCCTCGGGCAGCCTTTGGCTCCGAAGTCCTCCTCCCCGCCCCCTGGGTAGATGTGATTAGGAGAATTGGATGCAAGGTTCCTGGGCCATTTTGTAGTTGAAATAAATAACTTGTTTTGCCTCATTGGGAAGCATGAAATAAAGCTGGCTCAAAGGATCAAGAACTTTTAATTACTTCCCAAAGAAATAAGTCTGTCATCCAGGAAGTTGAGCATCAGCAAAGAATAAAAGCTATGAATAAGGATCACTAAGCCCTCTCCATCTTTACCGTTTCTCAAATCTCTGCTGTTTGGTTGAGGAAGGAGACTGAAATCTTTCCATTTGCTCCCATTTAAGCTATTTGCTGTTTATGTAGGCGTGAGTACAAGAAAATTGTGCATTTGTGCACCCACCTGTATGCATTAGATCTATGTACAGTATATATATGAGGGAGGGAGGCTTATAATGCTACTCATTTCCATTGGTGATTCTGTGCCTTTGATTCTAGAGATTACTAGCATATTGCTCCCAATAAATTCTTATCACGGCAAACATTCTTGCAAATGGAAAAATTCTCCACTTTGGATTTATATGAAGCCTTCCAAGGAAAAAGGACAAAGAATGCAAGTTTATTCCAATCTTACTGTAGAACTGTTAGATATAAAATTTTGGTATAGCCTATTGTGGGGAAGAGAATCTAACATTATCATAGATGTTAAAATAATAATTGCTCTTCTGCCATTAAGATGGGGGAGAAAAAGTGGAACTAGGATAAGCTTATCCATTATCATTTTAATTGTGTGCTATTGGGATTTGCATACAGTGGTTTGTTTTCAGGCTAATACCCTGTTTAAAAAGGCTAATACCCTGTTTAAATACTTTGAAAACTATAGCTTTTCTTTTTGTCACAACAGAAGTACAAAGAAAGGCAGCCAAATCATTAATATCAGATAGTTCCTGCTATTCCTCCTAAAAGGAAACCAATACTTTACATTAATGGTGGTATATGAACATCTGCTTCTCATTATTTGTTTCTTTCTCAGAAAGCATCTTGAGCACCTTTTTAAATTAACAAGGCATGAGCTTTCCTGCGCTTCCAATTACTTCATGTGGAGTCCCTTAGCTGATGTAGGACTTAAATAAATAGCAATAAGGGAGGGAAGGAGATAGAGTGGTTATGCAGATGAAGGTTCTAGGGGAAGAGATTACGATCACCTCGCTAATTAACAATTTTAATGTGTTAAAGCACCCATTGAGTTTGTTCAGACCTTCTGAAATACCCTGAAATCTAGTTTTGCACTGGAGTCTCTTTTCCCCCCCAAAAAGTTTACTTTGAAATCTGTAATGGAATGATCTGTGGGTTAAAATACTCTCCTATTACTTTGCCCTTGTCTTGAATCCTGATATCATATTTATGTCCATTAATTCTTTTTCAGAAGTCTGGTCTATTTATCCCACATACACACCAGAGGGGCATTGTTGGCAAATGATGATGTCAGCCAGACAATGTCGGCTGGCGACCCCTAGGGGTAGGGCCTTCTCTGTGGGAGCACCCACCCTATGGAATCAGCTGCCCCTGGAGCTTCGGGTGGCCCCGGACTTCCAATCCTTCCGTCGTGGCCTGAAAACATGGCTTTTCCAACTTGTCGACCTGGACTGTTGGAGGGGATGGGGTTTTACTGACAGCTTTTATTAATTTTAATTGGTTATTGGGATTTCAAATTTAATTGTTTTTTAATATTTGTATTATATTTTTTATCATTGAAGGCACCCTGAGCCCTTCAGGAGATAGGGCGGCATAGAAATCCCATCAAATAAATAAAGAAAGAAAGAAAGAAAGAAAGAAAGAAAGAAAGAAAGAAAGAAAGAAAGAAAGAAAGAAAGAAAGAAAGAAAGAAAAGAAAAGAAAGCCCCCCTTGCGGAAAAAAATATCCTTTATTCTTAATATTAAAAAGAGGCAAAATAGAATATCCTAAAGAAGAATAGGAGAGACATCTTCTCAAAGGCAGAGAGCAACCCCAGTCTTTCTACTACAGGAAAACAGCCTCAGGCAGAAGCATGAAGAGACCAGTCTTTAGGAACGGAGATTTTGTATCCATTCAGAAAGACTGGGTCACTCTTCATAAACAAAGAGCAGCCAGAAACTCCTAATAAGCAACACAATAGGCAAGGAGCCAAAATGACAAGATTAGCTCACAAAGAAAACACTTAGGATTTGCATTTCCCCTTTTGCCTGTAAAGCCAGACATGACCCCTACATGACCCCATAGGAATCTGGCAACAGTCATTAAAATGTTAAAGGACATATTCTTGCACAGGAACAAGCATCACAATCACAAAGCCCCAAAGAATGCACAAAAGCCCAGCTATTCTCAATCCCATTTTGTCAACCACCTCCGAGACATGCTGTTGTCACTGAAGTTTCTGCTATCAAAAAATGGAGACCTTATTTCCTGCAGCCTGCCTCCATTTTATTTCAGCATCTTACTCCTGGCTTGAAACTGGATCTAACTTTTCTTCCAACAATGGCAAATTATATATTGCATTAGAGGAAGAACACAAGAAGGTTGCTTAGTTTTCTATAGTGGTAGTATTCTACCGGTTTGGCCCGGTTCTGCTGAGCCAGTAGCGCCAATGAGCAGCGGAGACCGAACCGGTTCTCTCCGATGTTCTGCTGTTGGGCCCACCTGCCCACCCAGGCTCCCATACTAACCTTTATGTCCTGCTTTTGAAGTGCAGCTGCTTTGCACAGCACAGCAGATTGCTGTGCGGAAGCTGCTGAAGTGATAGGGAGAGTGCAGGATTGCAGGAGGTGAGTCAAAATGCTTCTGCACCTTTGCAAAGTGTGCATTTGGCACATGCATGTGCACAAAGTGTGTGTGCACATGCAAAGCGCATCCACCAAGCCATGCCCACCAAACCGGTGATAAGAATTTTTGAAACGCACCACTGGTTTTCTTACATTTTTGGCTACAATAATTGTAGGCTTTCATCCTACAATTTTCTTTCTTTTGTCACACTTTTGTGATGTGTGTGTCTGTTTGGTCTGGCTACATATATGAATTTATCTGAGATTATTTCAAGTTTCATACTCTGTTAACAATTTTAATTCACGCTACAATCAAAATCAAAGGGATACTGTCACCTTTCCTTATGTATTCTCTTGTCACAGTTTACACTGACCTTTTCTCAAATCATCCTAGTCAAGCTTCTGCAAATTAGATCAATCTTCATTTAATGGCCTGGTAAATTTCTGTTTATCATGCTGGTTCTCTTCAATTCTTGACTGCTTGTATAAAATCTCTGAAAGTAGCAATCACTGATAAAGAAACAAAAGTATGGAGAAACATCGACAAGTGCATGCTCAAAGCCTACATCGTCCACAGTGACCTGGCCCCTTCTTTTGTACATCCTCAGTGAAGGGTTAAGATGGAAAATATAATAATGCTCATTATATCCTAACTTAACTTCTTGCATTGGTGCCAGCTACTGATAACACTCTGCCAACTCCTGATATCATTCCTTAGGCCCCGAAATAGAAAAGAAAAGCAGGGATCCCTGGAAGACTTGGTTTAGATGCCCAGCTCCTTGCTGCATTTCCACAAATCACAGATCTCTTGACGTTTGTTGAGAGCTGTGTAAGTTCCAATTCAGTTTCCAAAATTAGCTGAGATATGGGTACAGTGCAATGTCACTTGTACTTTTAGTAAAGTGAATGAAAGATATCTCCTAACACAGCGTTTTAGTCCTGATGCCTGGAAGCGGTACAGATGTCCCAATGCCTGGAAGCGGTATGGAGCTGGATGGGGAGGAACAGGCTTCGACTCAACCCGGCCAAGACCGAGTGGCTGTATGTACCGGCATCTCGGGTTATCCAGGATGTTCCATCTTTAGTTATGGGGGGAGAGGTGTTACCCCCCATAGATAGGGTGCGCAACTTGGGCGTCCTCCTGGATGCATGGCTCAGTTTGGAGGATCAGGTGGGAGCCGTGGCTAGGGGGGCATTTGCCCAGGTTCACCTGGTGCACCAGTTGCGCCCCTATTTGGATCGAGATGCCTTGCATACAGTTACTCATGCACTCGTTACCTCCCGTATAGACTACTGCAATGCTCTCTACATGGGGCTGCCCTTGAGGACCACTCGGAGGCTCCAACTGGTTCAGAATGCAGCCATGCGGGTTGTGATGGGAGTATCCCGATACTCCCATATTACACCCCTCCTGCGTGAGCTGCATTGGTTGCCGGTTGTCCTCCAGGTGAGATTCAAGGTGCTGGTAATCAACTATAAAGCCCTATATGGCTTAGGGCCGGGGTGTTTGCGGGAACATCTACTGCCAGCAATGACTGCCCAATGTCCCGTGCGCTCCCACAGACAGGGCCTCCTTGGTGTGCTGTCAGCCAGACAATGTCGGCTGGTGAGCCCCAGGGGCAGGGCTTTCTCTGTGGGAGCGCCCACCCTGTGGAATCAGCTGCCCCTGGAGCTTCGGATGGCTCCTGACCTTCGATCCTTTCATCGTGACCTGAAAATGTGACTCTTCCAGCTTGCAGACCTGGACTGATGGGGGGGAGGGGTTTTAGTGATGATTTGTTAGTTTTAATTAATATATTGGGATGCTTGTTTAATAGTTTTTTAAGGTTTGTATTGTATGTGTTTTATTGCTGTGAGCTGCCCTGAGTCCTTCGGGAGATAGGGCGGCATAGAAATCCCAATATAAATAAATAAATTTAGTAGGTTTCAGCCTGTAATAATATGAATTTTAAATAATAAATATTTGTTGGTAGTTTCCCTTCCTTTGCCAGTTTATTTGATCTGAAAAACTCTTTATCTACCTATCTACCTTTTAGAGTTAGATTAATTAGAGACACTAACCGTGTTCCTCTTCTGGGTTCTTATTAGATTGTCTGTGAACCTTTTTTATTACATAAATGACTTTCGTTCTTAACTTGATTAAAGTTCGAAAAACTTACCCAATGATTTTCTGTTTCCTCTGATATAGCATAATAAAAGCTTGCTGTAATCAGAGATCTAAACAGAAATGTCATCTTAGACATAAACCTCAAAGGAGTGACATGCTTCGATACTTTGTTGAAAACTCTCTTTTCCAATAATACGGTTATTCTGTCAGAACATGTGTGCAGTTCCACAGACGCAAACACACCATGGGTATAGGGAGTCTTTATTAAGGCTTCTGACCCTGAATTGGTATTCCCCAGGAATTCCTTGTGCAGCACCAGCTCAACCTCAATAAGTTCCACAGGCTATCAAATGAAGCCAACATTAGTCCTCAAGGCAAAGCAAGTCCAGTGCACTAGGCAAAGGCAAGTTCCAAGACAAAGGCAAATCCACAGGCAAAGGCAACAGTTGAAGACACAATCCGAAGTTCAAGGCAAGAACACACAGCAAGGAAACAAACACGTTGCTCCCAGCATCACCTCCATCTGTGCTAAATAGCCAGCTTCTGATGCAGCCCATCAAGAACGGCAAGGCTTTCTCATAACAAGTAATCTGGCTGACCTTCTCTGCTCCTGCCTTTTCTCTGCCCTATATGTTCTTGGATCTGGAACAGAAGGCAGTTCCTCTTACTCATCACTGACCAACTGCAGCTGCATGCTTTCTGCGCCTGAACCCTCGGGGTTGTCCTGCTGCAGCTGCATTTCAGCCAAATCCCACTCAGGTGGCTTGGAGCCACTCCCCTTCAGAAGTGCCTGGACCTCATCCTCAGGGGTGGGATCCTACCGGCATAACAACTGGTTCGGGGAGTGCGCGCATGTGCACCAAATGCGCACTGTACGCGCGTGCACTCTTACCGACTCTGACGAGCATTTACCTTCTCCAGCTGACAAGCGGCACTCAGCTGTGCCATGCAAAGCAACTGAGGAGTTAAGAGCATAGGATAAAGGACAGCCTAGAGTCTGGGTGGGCAGGTGGGCCAAACAGACAATCAGATGGTCATCGCAGCGAGCCGTTTCGGTGTCAGCTGCTCTTCAGAACTACCAGTTCTATAGAACCGGGCTGAACCGGTAGCATCCCACCCCTGTTCATCCTCCTCCGAGCTGACATCTGGGGTGTTATCCAGGGAAGCGTCTGGGGGAATCATCACATATGTCATAGAAAGCAATCTGTTCCTCACCACTTTATTTATTGTGTCCCCCTTTGAAGATACTGTGAATTACTTGCAGCTATCATTTTATTTGTTTGTTTGTTTATAACAATGGCTAGTCACTATATTGGATGCAAACACATAGGTAAGCACATACAGGTAATCCTTAACATACAAGCAACCACTTAGCAGCCATTCGAAGTTACGTCATACTCCCTAAAAGCTACTTAAAATCAGTTTCAAGGTTACAGCAGCTGTAACATTCCTATTTTGGAAGCCAGAGAAACTGTCTTCCAAAGGATGGTGAGGGAAAGCAGCATGGTTTCCTTTCACAAATATATTCCCAAATCAGGGAGCATATCATTCCCTAAAGATTTGCCCCATCCAGACAGAAAGTAGAATAAAATAAAGAAAACAAACCACGGTGTTACTTGATTCCCACCCTATATTTTTGAAACTGCCTTCCTTTCCCTGGAGATAATCAGAATCTGAACCCAAGATTTTATGTGCAATTCCTAATTTGAACTGGCCTTTTAAACAACCACATTTAAGTTGATGTTTGTTTTTTACTTAATGTTCTCTCCTTTAGCTGCACATGTTGTCAGTTTTAATTTTGCTAGTCTGTTAACTGTCCATCACTGAAGATATAAAAGTTTCATACTTTTTCTGTTACGCTGATAGATTGCCTTTCTTTCCATCTTCTTTGCATCTTCTTAAAATGTTATCTTCAATCATATAGTAAGGCAGTGAGTTCCATCAGCCAGTGGCACTTTGTCAAAGAACACTTCCTTTTGTTAAAATTGAGATCTATCTTATTCATCTCTTTGTTGTATTAGGAGATCACAAGAACAATAGCTCTCTGTGTGCCTTCTCTGTACCATTCATTAGTTTCTCGGCTCATCTTAGCAACTATCTTATTTATTTCCTCTGTAAAGGAAGCAATCTCTTTTATTTTCAGCTCTTCTGTATATGACACACTCTCTAGGCCTTTAATCATTTTCATCACTTTGCTCTGAGACTTCTCCAGTTTTTTAATATCCTTTCTGAACAACTTAGACCGGAAAGTCTCTCATTTCAGTCTTGGGTGATATTTTGACTAAGAGTATTTTGGTACACATTTACTAGTAAATTCAATCCCATGTATTTGGTCTGGGGACCCTATCTGGGATGGGACACAGGTAGTAGTAGTATTATCCCAGCCTCCTATACCCCTGCCCTTGTAATGTTGAATTAGAAGAACTGCAAAAGGATTGTAATTACATAGGATTGGAGGCAGCTATAGTCTTCCAAGTAAGCACTGATTCTGATGCACAGAGGATTCCAAAGCGCTTTCTCCAGCTGTGGAACACACTGCCATGGGAATTATGCTGGGTCCATAATTATTCAGAGATACATCAAGGTTTTCCTATTCCAGAGACTTGTTTGAGTTAGGACTACCATACCTGCTGTTGTAATCCTTTTATGTTTTCTTTTGTTCTATCTTGAGCACCTACAATAGGAGTAGAAAGGTGTGGTGTACTTTCCCATAGCAAAAAAGAAGCTATAATTTCCTTTTAGAATTCCCAGTTTATCATGGAAAACTTAGAATGATAAGGCAGGCCTGGTATGTACGTCCTTAAATGTCTTCCACAATTTGACTTTTGAATGGCTGAAGAGGACTCTAGTGCAGGGGTGTCAAACTCAAGGCCTGAGGGCTGGATCTGGCCCACGGGGTGCTTAGATCTGGCCCGCGGGGCTACCCTGGAAACAGCAAAGGATTGGCCCGCAGTGCCTCTGCCAGCAAAAATGGAGCTCTTGAGGGCCGTAAGCAGCCCTCCCAAGCTCTGTTTTCACTGGCAGAGGGTTGCAGGAGGCCATCACAGCCAAAAATGGAGCTCAGGAGGCCATTTTCGCTGGCAGAGTGCTTGGACCACCACAGGCACCCTAACACGAGTGATGTTGAGCTAGCCAAACATACCCCAGCCCCCCAAGGTCAAACACAACCCTGATGTGGCCCTCAATAAAATCCAGCTTGACACCCGTGCTCTAGTGGTTCTTGGATTTAAAATATACCCCACCATAGATATCCCAGCTATATAGCATCTTACTATTTAACACATCTTCCTCTGGTAGGAACAGATCTATTTCCTGATAAAGGAAAATATTTGTAGCTCAGGGTTGAAATGAAGGGTCCTTAATGGTCTCTGAGCTTGGTTGTTTTCTTGCAGATGTTTCATTACCCAAAAGCTAGGCAACATCATCAGTGTTCTTGATGATGTTACCTAGTTTGGGGAATGAAGTGTCTGCAAGAAAGCAACCAGACTCAGAGAGTACCAAGGACCCCTTAGAATTATTTCCCTTACCTCATGTTTCTCTTTTCACTTTCTCCTGGGTGGGCCACCAATTGCATCTACTGCTTGGGCCCATTTGCTAGCAACAGTTTAGAAATGTTCTCACTTAAATAGTTAGTTTTCAATTCTTCTTTAAAAAGGTAGCTTTTTAAAATTGCTGAGCACATTGGGTTGTGCTCCAAAGATTGTAAGCCTCCCTGAGTCTCTGGAGAAGGGCGGTATATAAATGTGAATTTTTTTTAAAAAAAATACATGTTTCAAAATAGATTTGCAATTCAAGTGGAGGTCAGAATTAATTTCCTTGACCTTAATATAAAAGACTTTCTGAGGAGTGTTGTGCTCAGTATCACACAGACAATCATGTAGAAAAAGGGGAAATTGGTTCTAGAAATCATCAATCTGAAAAACAAATCAGATTTCCAGGAAACTGCTCAGTTTTAACCAACCAACAAAGCCCACTGCTATTAAAAAAAAAACAATTTGATGCCTTGATAAGCAAACGGCCAGAGTATATAATCTTGTTTAGTAATTAATGGGATGTCTGAACGGGATCTTGAAACAAGCCAGTCTTTTGTCCAGACCAATGATTAGGACTGACAGTAACTTGCTGTATATTCACTTAATGCAGATGTCAAAAATCTGTGCCTTATTCTGGAGAATATACACTGTTGGTAAATCATAGCTCTCTGTAATTTCTCCTTTTCTTTTTGAATTGAGCTTCTTATGCTTTTTCAGGCATATTTTCTGTTAGGCTGTCAGATTGCTTACTAACAAATTGTAGGAAGTAAGAAGAGTGATACTGATGCAAACATGCAAGAATAATTAGAATAGAAATAGAATAGAAATAGGGATAGAATAGAATAGAATAGAATAGAATAGAATAACAGAGTTGAAAGGGACCTTGGAGGTCTTCTAGTCCAACCCCCTGCTTAGATAGGAAACCCTACACCACTTCAGACAAATGATTATCCAATCTCTTCTTAAAAACTTCCAGTGCTGCAGCATTTACAACTTCTGGAGGCAAATTGTTCCACAGATTGATTGTTCTGTCAGGAAATTTTCTCCTTAATTATAAGTTGCTTCTGTCCTTGATTATTTTCACCCATTGCTTCGTGTTCTACCCTCAGGTGCTTTGGAGAATAGTTTGACTCCCTCTTTTTTGTGGCAGTCCCTGGGATATTGGAACACTGCTATCATGTCACACAGACATACCCTGTGATCACCCGGGGCGTGGCACAAAGACAACACAGTCAGATAATCAGTAGGAGTCTTTTTATTAGCTCCAACTTTGCCCCCAATGTCCTGGTTACCTTCTGGGCTGGAGAAAGACTCTCCCAGGAACAGCCTTTGGCTGCAGAGAATCAAACCCATAACAAAAACTGTAATTATAAGTGCAATCAAGGCAAAATGAGGTAATTGGTCCAACAGGGCAGGAGCAAGAATTCCAGACGTGAAGGAACGGCAGTAATTCAACCTGGTTGAGAGGATGCCAGGAATGCAGATAATCAAAGTCAACACAAGATAAACTCACGTTTGTTCCCAGCAGATGCCACACTCAGCTTGCATCTCTTTTAAACTCTCATTCCCAAATGTGCCTAATGAAGGGAATCAAGGCCCTTTCCTTTCCCATAAGCCACACATCCCACATTGCTCTCTCCTCCGTTACTCCCTACTTGCCCTAGGATGAAGAGGGGTTGGGCCTGGGTCTTCCTCTGAACTGTCTCTCCCTTGTTCTACCTC
Source organism: Naja naja (assembly GCA_009733165.1). NCBI lineage: Eukaryota > Metazoa > Chordata > Lepidosauria > Squamata > Elapidae > Naja > Naja naja. Next base: position 87,903,440 of record CM019149.1, on the reverse strand, counting down.
TTCCCTGCTCTGCCCAGCCGGACTTTGCCCTTCCCCAGTTTCCTCCACAGCCAACGGAGCCACACTCCCACTCCCTATCAGCTGTTCATCTTCCTCCTCAGATTTAGACTCCAAAAGGGGCATGACATACCCAATTCCAGTAATCATTCTTTATATGTTTTAGCCTCTAGTCCCCTGATTACCTTTGTTGCTTTTCTCTGCACTCTTTCTAGAGTCTCAACATCTCTTTTACATTGTGGTGACCAAAACTGGATGCAGTATTCCAAGTGTGGCCTTACCAAAGCATTATAAAGTGGTATTAACACTTCATGTGATCTTGATTCTGTCCCTCTGTTTATGCAGCCTAGAATTGTGTTGGCTTTTTTGGCAGCTGCAGCATACTGCTGGCTCATATTTAAGTGATTGTCCACTAGGACTCAAAGATCCCTCTCACAGTCGCCACTATTGAGTGAGGTACCACATATACTGTACCTGTACAATTTGTTTTTCTTGCTTATTTTTTTTTCATCATTGGATTTCATTTTGTTAGATAGCACCCAATGTTCAAGTCTGTCATAAGAATTACAATTACATAAGAAACGTTTTCTTCAAGTTCAGAGCAACAAGATAACATTTGGAAACGGCAGACAGATAATTCCCTGATTCATTGGGGTATAAGAAAGGCTAGGTACAACACAATCAAATTTGTAAGAAGTAGTTAGAAGTATGTTAGAAGTAGTTTTAGCTTTACTGTGTACAGGTAATCCTCAACTTACAACCACAATTGAGCCCAATTTCTGTTGCAAAGTGAGACAGTTGTTAAAGGAATTTTGTCCATTTTATGACCTTTCTTGCCACAGTTGTTGAGTGAATTATTGCAGTTATTTGGTTAATAAGATGGTTGTTATATGAGTCTGGCTTCCCCACTGACTTGGCTTGTTAGAAGATCACCAAAAGGAGCCACACTTCCACTGTCCCATGACCCCAGGACAGTGCAACCATCATAAATATGAATCAGTTGCCAAGTGTCTGGATTTTGATCACGTGACCATGCCACAGCAGTCCTAAGTGTGAAAAACAGTCATAAGTCACTTTTTCAGTGCCGTTGTAACTTCGAACGGTCAGTAAACAAACTGTTGTACTTCAAGGATTGCCTGTAGTTGATTTCCTGGTCCTGGTTTAATTAGTAGGTCTGACAGGAACTATCCTGAAATTGCCCAAAACATCCAATCTTTGGCAAAATAACAAAATCAGGGTTTTTAATGACTGTACTGTATGAAAAATACATATTATCTAGCACATATTTCCAAAACCTAATTACCCCTAAGACAGCTGTACATATATCCATACATTATTTGGTCATCCATCATTTGAAAATGACCGCTAAATCAGTAAATTAGTCACACCGAAAGACATGGTGTGAGATGAAAGTAGACGAGTTGATGCTTTCTCCAAAGATAACAATTTTTAGCTTTCCCCAGGTGAATATGCCTAATGAGAAAGAAAAAATTTAAGATGGCACAATAAGCCAGTGGAGCTATATAAAAAAGTGGAAACGCCAATTCATAGATGAAAAGTTTAGAACTGTAGAACTTCTGTCAAGAAAGTACAAAGTCAGAATGAACTCAGGTTGGCACAGGGCTTCTTTATAGAAGTCCAAAGAAAAGGAAAATAAAAGAATCCATATACCAGATGCTCAGTGAAGATAGCAAAATACAAATGGATAACATAAGAAAGATAAAGCTACTCAACACCTATCTTGGTTCAATTTCCTCCAACAAAAATGCTCTGATCCAACAGAACATTGTGAAGGACAAGATGAAGGGGAGAGATTGAAAGTAGAGACATAGACCGGGAATATCTCTTTATTTGAATCAGTTTACTCTCAGGGAACCAGATGAACTGCCTCCTAGATAACTGAAAGAACTAGCTATTATCTAGCTAAACCCCTTATGTATTATCTTTAAGAAATCTTTAAAAACTGGTAAATCTTCAGATGATGAAGGGTAACAATTGCGCATTATGGCAGGCAATTCATGAAAATTGTAGTGTAAGTTCTCCAACCATATTGAAATCCATGAAAAGCCCTCCTACTGTTGCAACAAGAAGGTCAAAAGGTTCTCCTGATCCTTCCTGTTTCCATGAGCTGTTCTTTTTTTTAACTGCAATGCTCCAGCGATGTTATCTAAATTAAGCAACAACCAGTGCTGACAATAAATCATGTTAGCTTTTCCAAATGAGAAATATCAGAGTAAGTTGTGTCAACATTGCTTTTTTTAAAAAAGCTGTATTATTTCACTACAGTTTTTTGGGAAGATGAATCACAATAGCAGCATTCTGGTGGAATTTCTCACACCTTGAAGTGCCATGAGCCCCTAACATATGATAGATCTTTCCCATCACTTCGGTATCATTAATTTTTTTTTAAAAAAACCAATCTAAATAGATTGGCTTTAGAAGATAAGACTAACCAAAAATATTATTTCATATTAGAATAATTCTGAAGCAGATGGCATTTCTTGATAATAAAATGTGAGAAAAGTTATCTGAGTTGCTAGGATAGATCCTAGAATTGAAGACATAAAAGAACCTGTCTGATGCCCCTCTTGACCATGGATGGTAAAAATAGATAGTTATATCTAATGTCATGCTGCTTGATATATAAACAAATGTAAAAGTCTAGGAGCAGCAACTATAATCCTAAATCTTTAGCATATTTTATCAGGTAGATATAATTATTTTTCCTAGAGTCCTATCGAACAATTACAGGTGTATGTACACATATAAAATGTGATAATAACTCCACTGAGCCGAAGGGAGAATCCAGGATGGGTTCTCTAGTCTCTAGTCTCCTAGCTCTGCAGACCGAGTTGAAAAAACTGAGGACACCCCCCCTGGTAACGGTCCCCAGTTCTTCACTCGGTCTCAGCATGTTCAGACCACCCTTTTAAGGGCTCTGAATAGTTTGGATCATAGAAGAATATTTCCCCCTGGATTCAGCCTTTGTTTCAGTGGTTTAGGTCAGGGGGAAATATTCTTCTATGATCCAAACTATTCAGAGCCCTTAAAAGGGTGGTCTGAACATGCTGAGACTGAGTGAAGAACTGGGGACCATTACCAGGGGGTGTGTCCTCAGTTTTTTCAACTCGGTCTGCAGAGCTAGGAGACTAGAGACTACCCATCCTGGATTCTCCCTTCGGCTCCCCGAGAAGAAGCGTTCAGGTAGGACCAACGCCCTTTTCATTGATAAGCCCCAATTACATCCATCAAGTTATGTTAAAAAGGAATCAATAGAAGCAACGTTCTTTACATTCTTCATTAGACGCTTAACTCCCAGTGTTTTCAATACAATTAGAGCTAAGCCATAAACTCGCGTTTTTCCCCGCTGTGCTTCAACAAGCTGGCAGTCCAGAAAGCCTGTAGTACAATCCTGTCAAATCTGTGGCTTTGCTTATACAAGCAGAGCCCAATCCCTGCCAAATATGCTCCAGGCTTTCCTTCCTGCTCTGCCAGGACAAGCAAGAAAAATAGGAGATTTTGGCTTAGCTGCTGTAATGTGCACAACATTTTAATAACCGGTTCCCATGAATTTGACTGAACCAGATAGATAACACAACTATACGGCTTCTTTTGAGACTGATCCTATTGTTGATCCGTTGAAATACTGCAGATAGCTTGCCCGTGAATATAAGCAAACGTTCCATCGATAAACATCCTTAAAGAATTGCTAGGAAGTCAGTGAAGAAGGGCGATTTTGACTTCTGAAGCTATTGATTTGGGACATCACCTGATGTAGGCATTTGAGAGCACATTTATATTAATATGTGGACTTTCCTCCTGAAGTTCCCTACTTTTAATCTGATAGTATGAAGGGACTGGTTCACAGAATTAGTTTCCCTTCCTGCTGACTCGCACATCAGTACATTGGCTGCTCCCATCTTCCTTTCTACAGAATAGATAACAGCTCCTATTTTTACCATTTTAGGGTATAAAACTCAATGGCCTGATTTTCCTTTCAACAAATTCATGTAACCTATAGTAGGAACAGTAAGTACCATGCTTAATGTTTTCCTCTTGTAAAAAACCCCATGAGGTTCCTGGAGTGAGATGGTGAGAGGAGTAAAGTCCAATAGAAACCTAATTGTGTGAAAACAATTACTTTAATCTCATTCCCTAATACAATTGGAATGCTCCAATAGGTTTCAAGAACATGTAAAAGTACCTCCACAGGGATTCCTCAGAGCCAAGATTTAATTTGAAGCCAGGAGGGCTGTTTGCACCTCACGTTTGAACCTTCTTCCATGCCTGCCTCTTCCCATGAGACACTGAAAACACATGTTACCACAGGAAACTCAGACAGGCACATTCATTTGTGTGTAAGATATCTATCTCAGAAAAGACTAGTCTGGTGATATTTCGAGAGCTATTGAATCCCAGTAAGGACAGCAAAATACTTTGAGGCTGCAAAAGGAACTTGAGTGGATATACAGTTGAACTCCAAAAATACAGAAAATTAGGGGAGAGTTTACCCCTGGAGAGATTATGGCTTTTTGTTGAAAATGACTTTAAGAACTACAATAATGATTGCATTGTAGAAAGTTTTCTTCTGAATCTAAAGCTCTTCTGTCCATAAAATACAACATAGGAAAGTTCAATTGAATATCCGGGTTGAGGGTGGGGGAATCATAACATTAAGAGTTGTTCAACAGTGGAGCAGACCGCCTTAGGAGGGCTAAAGCTCACCTCTGCCAGAGAGGTTTAAACAGAGCCTGGATAGCCATTTGTTCAGAATGCTGTAGTAGTGATTCCTTTGCTTGACAGGAAATTAAAGTAGATAACTTCAAACTTACAGGTGAAACTCGAAAAATTAGAATATCGTGCAAAAGTTCGTTTATTTCAGTAATGCAACTTAAAAGGTGAAACTAATATATGAAATAGACTCATTACATGCAAAGCAGGATAGTTCAAGCCATGATTTGCCATAATTGTGATGATTATGGCTTACAGCTCATGAAAACCCCAAACCCACAATCTCAGAAAATTAGAATATTACATGCAATCAATAAAACAAGGATTGTAACATCAAGGATTGTACATTGTATATCAGACCTCTGAAACGTATAAGCATGCATATGTACTCAGTACTTGGTTTGGGCCCTTTGCAGCAATTCCTGCCTCAATGCGTGGCATGGAAGCTATCAGCCTGTGGCACTGCTGAGGTGTTATGGAAGACCAGGATGCTTCAATAGCAGCCTTCAGCTCTTCTGCATTGTTCGGTCTCATGTCTCTCATCTTTCTCTTGGCAATGCCCCATAGATTCTCTATGGGGTTCAGGTCAGGCGAGTTTGCTGGCCAATCAAGCACAGTAATCCCACGGTCATTGAACCAGGTTTTGGTGCTTTTGGCAGTGTGGGCAGGTGCCAAGTCCTGCTGGAAAATGAAGTCAGCATCCCCATAAAGCTCATCTACAGAAGGAAGCATGAAGTGCTCCAAAATCTCCTGGTAGACGGCTGCGTTGACCCTGGACTTAATGAAGCACAGTGGACCAACACCAATGACCAAATCAACACAGACTATGGACTTCACACACTTCAGCACATGACCATCAACACAGACTATGGAAACTTCACACTGGACTTCAAGCATCTTGCAGTGTGTGCCTCTCCATTCTTCCTCCATACTCTGGGTTCTTGGTTTCCAAATGAGATGCAAAAGTTGCTCTCAAAAGGACTTTGGACCACTGAGCAACAGACCAGGTCTGTTTTTCTTTAGCAAGAAATGACATTTGAAGCCCATGTCCAGGATCCGTCTGTGTGTGGTGGCTCTTGATGCACTGACTCCAGCCTCAGTCCACTCTTTGTGAAAGTCCCCAACACTTTTGAATGGCCTTTTCCTGACAATCCTCTCCAGGCTGCGGTCATCCCTGCTGCTTGTGCACCTTCTTCTTCCACCCTTTTCCCTTCCACATAACTTTCTATTAATGTGCTTTGATACAGCACTTTGGGAACATCCAAGTTCTTTTGCAATTGCCTTTTGAGGCTTACCCTCCTTATGGAGGGTGTCAGTGATGGTTTTCTGCACAACTGTCAGGTCAGCAGTCTTTCCCATGATTGTGATTCCTATTAACCAGACTGAGAGACCATTTAAAGGCTCAGGAACCCTTTGCAGGTGTTATGGCTTAATTAGCTGATTAGAGTGGGACACTTTGAGCCTAGAATATTGCACCTTTTCACAATATTCTAATTTTCTGAGATTGTAGATTTGGGGTTTTCATGAGCTGTAAGCCATAATCATCACAATACTGCAAATCACGGCTTGAACTATCTTGCTTTGCATGTAATGAGTCTATCTAATATATTAGTTTCACCTTTTAAATTGCATTACGGAAATAAATGAACTTTTGCACGATATTCTAATTTTTCGAGTTTCACCTGTATATTCTGTGATCATGATTATTGATATGATTAGATAATTCTCATAATTCCATCAGATAATTCTGATTGAATTGGATCCTTTACAAAATCTAGGATAGTATACATGTTGTTCCAAGTAATGCAGCATATTGTAATTGATGTGTTGAAATTCTGTTCATTCCTATTATGCCCAAATGCTTTTCTAAATATTGTGGTGTGATACCAAGCATACCAACCACCATTAGCGCTACTTCCCCTTTTTACATTCACTTGATCTCTATTTGATGGCCATTATATTTCCCTGTTTTTTTCTGGCTCTATTTCTTTCATTGACTTTTGTATCTCCAGAAATATCAATGTCAATTATCTATACTTGTTACTTTGTAACTATAGTAATCTCTGCCATAGTATGAGCCAAATGTTTATCAGTTTGTATTTAGAAATATCATAGGATGTTCACCTTTTCATTCTCAACCATTTTTTCAGTATTTTGATTTCATCAATTCTTTGTTGCTGCTAAAATGTAATTCCTATTAAGATTCCAATGAATCAAGTTGGCATTTTATTGTGTCTTTCTAAATACACAAACTGTACAATCTTCTTACATCCATTTATGAAGTGTTCAACAATCTCCTCCTGTTGTTTGCATAACTGCCATTTACTGTCATGCTGAGTTTTCTCAAATTTAGCTTTCACTTCAATTGCACACAACTGTTCTTGAGATGCTAAAAGGAGCCTTTTCTTTTGCTTCTTTACTGTGCCTTTTTTAACCATTGCTATATTATTATTATCATCATCATCATCATCATCATCTGTGGGTAATCCACAGTTAGATTCTCAGTCTAATACTGGTGGAAATAATTCAAGTCCTAACCAAGGACCTAAGCATTATTAAAGAAACATCTAAGAATATAGGCAGTTCAAAGGAGTATTGTTTGTTTGTTTGTTTTTGTAAAATTAAAGTATTTAGGTCTGATAAATTCAACATTTCCAGATATCAATGTAATCCTTTAGATATAATCAGGGATAATCAGGGATGATGATGGTGGTGGTGATGGTGGTGGCTTATTACACAGTAAGTTAGATGTTTAGACTGGATTTGGCATTATTATCTACCTGTGTAGTCCTTCCCAAGGACCTGGGTTAAGCAGATGTTGTTTGATGTATTAAAGTGTTGGGAAACTGCCAGTCAAGCTGGAAGGAAGGGTCAAGTAGGAAATTAGCTTTGAGTTCTTGTGCAGTCACAAAATGAGTAAGCCTGACTCCTCCCTTCCTCAAGATGCAAAAACCTTATCTACTTATTCCCAGAGGAAGGCAAGCAGTCTGGTGAAATTCTTGTAAAATAGGTAGAAGTCAATAGGGCTGCTGACTTAAGCTACTCAAGAGTGACTCTGGTTGGCATAAAGGTATTGCTGCAGGATGTAAGCTGTTCCAAGTAAAGCTGCCTTTTGCAATTGACTGGTCATGGCTTTGTTAATGCCAATGGTCTTCAAGTGGTACTCCTATTGCTTTGGGATTGCACACAAGACACCTGTCACTATTGGTACTACCTTTGCTTTCTTTGGCACAATTGTTCTATTTCTATTTGCAGGTTTTTGTATTTTGTTATCTTCTCCGTTCTCTTCTAATGTCTTCAGGTACTGCCATACACATTATCCAGACTTTTTAAAATCTTTCTTATTGAAATTGCTAAGCCAAGTGCATGTGGAGGTTCTTGTATGTTTAAATTCTAAAATACCAAAGCACTTTAGCACCTTCATTTTCTATTACTTCATCGATTTTGTAATCCCACCAGTTCTTGCTTGCAGGCAAGTGGCATTTCTTGCTCATCTTCCAAAGCACCATTCATGTTATTCTGCCATGCCATTGTGTGTAGTCTATGTGATCTTGCAGCAGCTAACTAGGTGAAAACCAGCTGTTTCTTCAGCTTCTTTGCAGGGATGGTATTTTCACTCTGTTGCTGTCTTCTCAATTCTGACTTTTTATGCATTTGTTCTTAAGGCCTGTTCTCGTGCAGCCAGAATTAGCCCATCTCTTTCTTCAGGGTTACTGCTCTTAACCATTGCCAGGTCTAGTTGTCATCTGCTTTATTTTCTTCTTTTTTATGTTTTAGCCATGTAATACTTTGCCTTGCCATCTCTCTTTTCTATTCTTCATTTGGTGTTTCTTGTAAGCCAGTTTGGTCTCTTCGGTCCTCAGGAAGCCTTCATTGTTTACTAGCTTCAGTACATCTTCTTCATTATCCTTCAAATATTCTTCCAATGCCCTTTTTCTTCTTCATTTGTTTAGTATACTTGCAACATCCCACGCCCACTTATTTTCCTTGGCAAGTAGAATCTGTCAATGTTGTTCTATGGATGAAGGACACAATTCATTATCATTCTTTTTCTGGTCTTCCTATCCAGAGCTTTTAGTTCTGTTTGAGTAGATTCCACTATTCCAGCTATGTATCTAATGAGTGGAATTGCCCAAATGTTAATTGCCTTGATGGCATTTCCTCCACTGAATTTGGATTTTAGGATTTTCTTCACTCACTCTCTTGATATATTGACTTCAGTGCACTTGATGTTGATGTTGTCAGCTTGAAGGATGCCCAAGTATTTGTAATGATTGTTTTCATCCAGACTCTTGTTTGTTTTCATCCAGACTCTTGATGTTTTTTCTGTATGACATTTTGATTCCTTCAGTTTTCACTATTATTATTACATTTTTAGTCTGTATCATTTCTCTTCTTCAGAGTATGTTAAGATGGGTACCCATATAAATTGGATAAATAAACTAAAAACAAATAAACAAATGTTCACCAATTATTTTGCTGGAGTTTTTTTTCTATAGAGTTCATACCAAGTTGTGCTTATAAGTTTGGGAAGAGGAATTAGTGTCACTTTGTTTAAATTTTAAACAAATCGCTCAATTCTAGACCCATTTTATTTGTTAGTGGGATGGAAGATGATAATGTTTTAAACTTTAAAAACACAAGTGATTGCAGGGGGGGGAGATAACCTGATAGGCAGTGAGAGAAACAAACTAGTGTAGAGAATAATTGCTGCTTATTAAGGATTAGGTTAGGTTAAGTTGTATGATTCTTCTTCTTTTCTTGAAGGTCTCAAGTGATGGCGCTCCCACAACCTCTGAGGGCAAGCTGTTCCATTGGTTGATTGTTCTCCCTGTCAGAAAGTTTCTCCTTATTTCCAGGTTAAATCTCTCCTTGTTCAGTTTCCATCCATTATTCCTTGTCTGGCCTTCAGGTGCTTTGGAAAATAGCTTGACCCCTTCCTCTCTGTGGCAGCCCCTCAAATATTGGAAGACCGCTATCATGTCTCCCCTGGTCCTTCTCTTCACTAGACTAGCCAAGCCCAGTTCCTGTAACCGTTCTTCATATGTTTTAGTCTCCAGTCCCCTAATCATCCTGATTAAGAACTTATGGATGGGCTAACACTTCAAACTAACCCAAAATTTGTTTGTTTGTTGTTAGAATGTTGTGTGAATCCAATATTTTGGTTTATGAAAAAATTCACACAGTTGTTCCATGCCAGCTTAACTCAGTGCATTATTCCCTTTCATTCCTTCATAGCTGACACATCCCCACCCAACCCTGCCTCATACTTGGAAAAAGGACATATCTCCTAATACAGTATTGAATTGAATTTGCCCTCAGATCATTTTCTAATTTAGCTTATGATCCTTCAGTGGGAATCAGAGATATTTTTGGAAATAAAGACTACTGTTATTATTTTTCTTTGTAGCATGGTTACACCTGTATTCTTTAAATTAATTTATTTACATAAATGTAAAATAAAAATGAAATATCAAGTGAGGAACCTTGAATATATCTAAATATTTGAGGTAGGGAGAAAGGCAACAAATCTCTATGTATGGACCAAGGTATGTCTTTGAAAATGGACTTTCTAGGAAGCTGTTTCAGATGGTGTAAGTAGTAAACCTTAGGGGCCGTGGTGGCTCATGTGGGTAAAATTCTGACCATTGAGAAGTTGAAGGTTGGCAGTTCAAAACCCAAGAGCAAGCCATGTGGCAAAATGAGCTTCTGTCAATTTGCCCTAATCTTAGTTTGAAAGCATGTAAATACAAATAGATAAATAGGTGATGGGCAACAGTGATGTCACCAGCTAATCTTTCAACCAACCTTGGTAGGTACTTCCAACACATAGTAGTAGCAGTAGTAGTAGTAGTAGTAGTAGTAAACTTGCTAAGGTTACACAAAGCATAGTGTTGGTGTTATGTTCATAAAATGATAACCAGAGTTTATCTATACCAGGGAAACCCAAGCTAAGCCTGGATGATCAACCAAAAAAAACAGTTTTATTGTAGCAGTATTTAGAGCTAGTCTTCAGTGTTCCTTGATAAAGCCAAATAAGCCAGATCAAAAGCCTCTTGCTCTGCTCACTGAATTATTTTGAAATTAGAAGAGGAATAACCCATAATTAACATGTCCACTTACATAGCCCTAATAAGCACCAGAGTGGCTTTTATTCTGAGTGAAGTCTGATCCCATAGGAAAAAGTATTGTGTATTAATCTTCAATCCTTGAACTTAATGAACACACCCAGCTCTAATTAGTGTACTCTTATTAAAACTCATTAAACCATTTTTGGTACCCCATCAAGAGGAGGATAGAGGGGTCCCAATGATCTAAATGCTAAATGCTGGGATGAAATTGAAAGACAAAATCCTCTCTGTTCTTTATATGGGGACACTGAATTTTGGAATGAATATATATTTTTCCCTTTGATCAATTGCATGTTAATACTCACTGATCAGCTTTGATGAAGAACAAGATACTAGGGTTCAACTGCAAAGGGAATATAACTCTGAGCTTGCTGCCAGTTGCATGCCTGATATTTAAAAAGTTCTTGCTTTTGGATAAATCACTGGGATTTTTCTTTTTTCTAATGTCAGAAAAACAAATGAGCGCTATGTCCCAGGCTGAAATCAAACTAAAGAAGATTTGCATTCTAACTGGCTGTCACAATGGATCTGCCTCTCTCAACTAACCTGTAGGAGATTTGACAAGAAGGTTGTTTCTACTCATGAGCATCTTAAGAGTTACCTTGCTCAAATTCAAGCCAAGTCTGAAATATCCCCAAACTCTTAGCCTATTGATCTGAATTCTCCTGCTTATTAAATTCGGGAACAGGAAAAGTCAACTTCCTTGAGTCATAACATATAAGGTTCTTGATTGATGCTATTTGTGTTGCAAGTGGGAATGCTGAAGGAAAAAGTGGAAAGTAGCTCCATGGAATTAGGTGAATTCCCAACAGCATCATTTGGGTGATTTGTGATCCAGAGCATCAACTGCTTCACACATTATATTTATTTGGATTTTTTAAAGATACATTCCATATCTGCTAAGAGAACTGTTATAGAATGTGTCAGTAAATGTGTTTCCCTGTCTACAAACAAGATATGGTGCAAATCAAACAGCTGGCATTACGTAATCTTCCTTTCTTGTGTACATAGTTCATACATAGTCACCGAAAATAAAGATTCTCACTTCTTTTGTTACTTCTGATTGAAAAAAACTATTGATAACTTGACCTGGGGTACAGGCCTGTTCCCAGCCCTAAAGTACCAGTGCTAATTTAGGGTCATAGCTGCTGCTTGGGCTGAGAGGTAAGGCGTAATTTCCACCTCTACTGATAGTGTAGAAGCTCCTGAATGGGAGACTGTCTATGTGCTATTACTGTGCTGCTGAGATCATTTGGTTGGGACACTGGGGCAGTGCCCAAAGCAGGACAACAGTTTGGTAATCTTGGCTGAATTCCAAGCTAAGCAGAAATATTTTAGCTTGTTCTTTGTTATGCTGTTTTCCTATTTGAGGCAGGTTTTATGCACTTTAAGCATTCTGTTTACCTGAGTTTTTATTTCCTCTACTGAATTAGTATAGAAGTATGCTTAGTAACCTTGTTGTTTTAGCCTTTTTGGTTTATAAGAGTTGCATAGAACGGGTGCCAGTTGGTCAAAGTACGCATATCACAATATTGAATGGGATTCTGCCAGAGATAGGCTAGTTTAGTATGATGCTTAGGAGTGTGGGAAGCAAATCATTTGACCGTCTAATTTTCCCTGTTTACCCCCAAGGGAGGATAAACCATAGGCCACACATAGCCCTCAAGCATCCATTTACAGTCCCCAAACACTGTATTTTGGAAGTCTTTTGCAAACTGCAAACTGCCAGCTGCCAGGAGACTGGCTTGTAGCTAACATATGAAAAAGATTGCCTGCCTATGTCTATGCTGATAAGCTTTGTCTTTCTTTTTAGTAGAAACTGGTGATACCAGGGGATGAACTAGAAACCTACAACATGCCAAGCCTATACAAGGAGTGTCCAACCTTGGTAGCCTTAAGATTTGGTGGAATTCTGGGAGTTGAAGTCCACAAGTCTTAAAGTTGCCGAGGTTGGACACCCCTGGCCTGTACACTGGGCTCTGTCCCCCAGCCCTTTCCTCCCATGCAAAAATAGAATGGCTAAGGAATATTGGAAACAGCACTGAGGGAAGGGAGAACATTCAAAGGATACATGCAACCTCCACTCCAACATGCTTCAGGTTTGTCTGTGTCAGGTCTGAATTATTGCTAAGAGAGTGTTGAGATATACTCCTCCTGACTAAATAGTCCAGTGCCAGGATTAAACATATTTTACAGTTTGGCTCGATTGCCTACTGGCTCACGAGAGTCAGGACAAAAGAAGGTGGGAAAAAGCATCAAGGTATAGTATCAGGTCACTACCTGAATTTGCATAATGGTTAATGGAAGGAAAAAATATTACTACTGTTGTATAACTCACAATGTCCATTTTTATCTGCTGTTTTCAGGCAGGTTAGTTTGATATACTGTATAGGACATGAGATCTTAAGACAGCCTTCTAGAGAGATTGGGTTACAGGTCAACTTACAATTGTTTATTTAATGACAGTTCAAAATCATGATGGCCTTGGAAAGCGATTTACAACATGTCCTCACACTTACGACCATCACACCTTCCCTGAGGTCAGTTTATCACATTTGGGACCCCTGGCACCAGCCTTATATTTAAAACTAGCTGCAGCATCCTACTGCCACATGATTGCAAGTTGCGTCAGTCTGGAAAGCAACATCGATTGGGGAAGCTGGATTCCCTTAACAACCATGGTAAAAATGGTCATAAAATCAAGTCTGGTCATGTGATGACTTGCTTTATGATTGCACTGACTTATGATGGAAATTCCAATCCCAGTTATAGTCTTAAGTCATGGACTACCTATAGTTATGAACCTCTGAGAGCATCCACATTTGCAGTGCACAAGGTTAAAGAAAAGTGCCTTGGATTGGGAGGAAGGAGAAACTCTTCAGTCTTATCAATGCCAGAGTGATGCTAATCATTCAGGTCCTCTTTCACACCCAGAGCCCTTGGCTATGTTGTGTCCCAAAATCCCACCCAGTCAGCTGGGGAAGACGGAAGGCAAAAAGTTCAAGCTGCCTGGCAGATACCAGATTGGCAAAGGTTGATGTGCTACGAGATGTACAGCCCTGAAAGCTGTGCATCTCTCTTAAGAGGCTGCTGTGCAGTATTCAATATGCAGAGGGTCACTTGGCTGTTTAGTTCAGCAGCACAATCCAATGATCCTTTCACTCTTCCAGATTGAGTTTGCTTTCCTGTTTGTCACTCAGATCAGTTTTTCACCTCGAGGCACAGGGAGACACAGCTCTTCATCAAATTGCAGCCATTAGCAGGGGGCACTGTGACTATTTATCAGGCCTTTTAATCATTTTTGATCGCAACCTACCTCTGTCTCTTTCTCATTCGTCACCATCAGACTCCTGGAGCCAAGCACCGATTACTGAGACATTCACAGGGCTGGCTAAGCAATCAGAGGCTAATGGGTTCCAATTCTGTAACGTGAAGGATTCCTCCTTGTCCCAACACACTGGGGCAGACCTAATGACTTTCAACCATGTCCCAAAGTTTATGGAGCTTCTCAGTCATCCAGGTCATGGTTGTCCTAAAGGTGGTTTTTCAAAAGGCAACCGGGCTGTTAGAGAGAAGACGTAGAAATTAGATGAAGAAAGATTGTTGCTATGTATGAACTAAATATAAAGATTAGACTTGTGACTATTTAATATTGTTTTAAATTAATTTATTGTTATGTTTGGTTTTAATTGTGAGCCGCCCCAAGTCTTCAGAGATGGGGCGGCATACAAGTCTAAATAATAAATAAATAAATAAATAAATAAATAAATAAATAAATAAATAAATAAATAGATGGTTTATAACTATAAATACGCCAATATAACCAACAGAATTACAAACAAGCTAATATAATATATACTAATATAAAGAGAAATTTTTAAAAATTGTTCTGTTGCACCATTACTATTGTTATTAGATATACGTATGTTACTATTTCTTTTTGTTCTTTTTTTCTGTAGTGTAAATGATATTCCCTGACAATACACTGTATTCAAAATGTTTATGAATAAAATAAAATTTTAAAAAGGCAGCTGGGCTTTGTTTTTCCTTGAAGACATTCCACTTCTCATCCAAAATTCTCAGGTGAGAAGTGAAATATCTTCAAGGAAAAACGAAGTCCAGCTGCCTTTTGAAAAATAACCTTCGGGACAATCATGATCTGGATGACTGAGAATCTCCATAAACTTTCAACCATATGTTGCATCTGCCCAATGAACCCTTCCCCCATTCCCCCCACTGCCGCTCTCTTTTCCCACAGAATCCATTCACCTCTGTTTTCCTGCCATTAGTTCTATGCAAGCTAATCAGGCTCATTGAGACTATCAACCCTAGCAGGACACTTTCATTCAAGCTGTTCTGATAAACAACTGTCCTTAGATATCTCTCCAGGGAATTAAGCCCAGTAGGGTTTTCCTATCGGTATCCTGAATACATTATTATGCACAATGAAAAGCAAAAGACCATGCTGTTCTTCTGCTGGTAACACTACTTACTTTAGAGCAGTGTTTCTCAACTTTGACAACTTTGAGATGCATGGACTTCAATACCCAGAATTCCCCAACATGGCTGGCTACAGACAGACAGAAGCTGTAGATAGAGGCTAGCAATCATATGCAAAATTACGTGTCTCCTGCAAAAGAAACCATGTCTCATACCAAGAAACCTGAATTATGTGATCATTCGAACTGAACCTACAATGTACTTCAAGATTTTGCATTGTTTATTTGATTTCTGTTCCTAATCATGTAGAAAACAGGACCAGCCAGTGGAAATCTTACAAAAGTATATCTGACATTTTATCAAGCATCTTTTGTATGTTCTCCTGCCTTTTGTTTTATTTTGTTTTTTGTATGTATGAGAGCTAGAAACTTAAATCCCTCCTGTCACACTTTTGTATTTTTTGGCTGGTTGCATGGAATTCTCTATTGCATCTAGCCCTTGACGGCAAAAAACAACAGCAGGCTGAGTTTTCTGCAGCAAGAATTTTTGGATCCAAACATTGATATTTTAGAAACTCAGCAAGAAAGACAATGTGGGAAGGCGAACAATGAATGTACTGACAATAATTTTATTCTCAACCTCCCCCCGCCCATAAACATATTTGCCTTTAAATTAGCAGGAAGCTGAGCAATGGACAACAAGTCCATAAAGGCAAATAGGAAGGAATCATTTTTTTACTATTTCAGCATAGAGCCTTCATCATAAATTTGCCCATGTGTTGGGGGGATTCATATATAACAAGAACAGCAAATATACCACCTTGTTCCCTTGTTTGTTTGTATATTATAATGCCCACTTCATAACGTTCTGATCCAGCCTTCTGTTTTCGCTTCATTTACTCTCATGCAAAAGTCTCTGTAAGAACTCCTTTAGATGAATGTCCCACCAGGTCCTATCTAGTTTCTTGGGTTAGAGTAGATGTGGAGGTCATGCAAAGATAGTAGAGATAAGTCAACCTGGCATTTGTAGCTATCCCTATTCCTACTTACATGTCCTTTAATAGTTGCCAAGCTTCTTGCTTCAGCCGACTTTCTAGTTTTGCTTAAGATCTTTTAATTAAAAATAGGGAAGAACTGATTTGCCACAAATTGTCAGAATCATGTACATTTCTGAAAATGACACAGGGCCTCCAATGTTTTTCTTAGAAAATAAAAAGATTGGTGGCTGCAACCAAAACTCTTTGCTACCTAGGAAAAAAAATACAAAACTAAGCTAAGACACATCCTAGAGCTATGATGGTGAGAAAGATGCTGCATAGTTAGTAATGTTATACATTCATCTACTATATTTACTTTCTAATTTTATTAAAGGTCATGTTCATGATGGCAGTTATTTTATTAATAGGTAAGTGTTTCATAAGAGCACTCTACAACTTTCTTCTCAAATTCCACTTGTCCCCTGGCATCAAAAGATTGGCTGTTTCTGCTTCATGGAAAGAGGAAAATATGAGAGAGGGTGTGATTTTTTGTTGTTGTTCCACACTTTCTGCATCCTTTGGCCATTTTGCAAATCATTGATTTGTTCTCTCTTCCCAGCTGAGGTTCAGAATCCAAGCCAAAAAACAGAAAGCTCCAGGCAGCAGGAGCCAGAGGAGGAAAAGTACCAGAACAAAATATGTTAATAGAAGTCCTCCATAACCCCAATTTTATGTGAACAATTCCCCCTGTTTAAATTAGTCTGAATTTTGTTGTACATTTATAGGATAAGCCTCCCCATTAGGGAGGTGGCTTTGAGGCCTCCGTCATAAGATTGAGATCAATAAAAAATATTATGAGGGAGGGAGGGAGGGAGGGAGGGAGGAAGGAAGGAAGGAAGGAAGGAAGGAAGGAAGGAAGGAAGGAAGGAAGGAAGGAAGGAATACCTGCGTAGCTTCTATAAGACCTCCCTTTATGTAAGCTACTGACAAGTAGACCCAGAGCTAAGGGTGGTGTATAATCAAGTGGAAGTCTTGGAAGTTCAAATTCTGCTGAAGGGTTGAATGGATAATACTTACACCCAAAGGGACCCAGACTTTATTTATATTTATTAAGAATTTTCATATAATAAAAGCCAAATCAAAAGAAAAAGAAAACCAAAAGATGTACAAGAAAACAAAAAGGAAAGGAAAGAAATATGCTATATAACTGACTTCTGACCTTCTTTATAACAGATAATTGCAATCTTATTATCGCTTCTACTTCTTAAGTATTTTACAAAGTCTCTTTTCCCCTCATTTATTCTGCATCTTTCTTAATCTTCATATCTATAAATCATCCTTTCATTTTTTTTGGCCCTTTGTACTTCAGCAGAAAGTACATATAAGGGTTCCAGGCTTTGAGAAAAATGTGTGTTGCTTGTCAGGGCAGTTTCATCATTTCTGCAAATTCTGATATTTTCACAAGGCATTTCTCCACTGAAGAGCCCAATAAAGGCAAATTTAATGATGTAGTGCATCCTATAGTCGGTAGCTAATTTAACACCTAAAATGATATAAACCTCCCTGAAGGGGAGATAGTTACAAGAAATCTTCAACTAACAACCTTAACTGGCACTAAGCGGTTGATAAGTGAGTTGCAACCAATTTTACGATCTTTTTTGGCACTGCTATGACTGCAGTTGTTAAGTGAATTGTGCAGTGTGTGCACACACACAACATATGTATATGTTGTTGGTTTTTTTTGGTCTTGATTGGCTGGCAACATTGCATTTCGTGTATTGGGGGCATGGCTTGGCTTCGGGTGAATGGCCAACTATCGTTTATTAGGAAGCTAGGTTTCATCTGGGTGGCTGGCTGGGGTGTGTTTGGGCTGGAGATATCAGGGGGTGTCTGTTTGTGCCCAGGTGTTTGTTTGGCTTGTGGTGTGGAGAATTTTTTGTTTGTGAGTGCGGGCTTCCAGATAATTGACAGTCTGGTGGAGCCATCTCTTCTATTCATGCTTTCAGGTCATTTTTCAATCTCTATGGCTTCTCTGATAATTCTGTAGCTGGGGTTTTCTATAGTGGCTAGGATTTTGGTGCCATTGAAGTCGATGCAATGACCTGTGGCTTTCATGTGTTGGACTAGTGAGGAGGTGTGTTCCAGCTTTTTTACTGCATTTTTGTGTTCATCAAGGCGGGTACTTATTCTTCTATTGGTCTGTCCGATGTATGTGGCAGGGCATGATGCGCAGGGGACTTTATATATGTCTTGGTTTTCCCGGTCAATTTTATCTTTGGGGTTTCTTAGGATGGCTGCTATTTTTCTGTCTGTTTTGAAGGCAGTCTTGATGTGATGCCTGTGTAGTAACTGATTTTGTCTGTTGTACCTCTTATGTAGGGCTTATGTATGGAATAGCTGTCCTGCCCTACATAAAAGCAATACATGCTTGCATATATATATATGGTGTTTTCAGCTTCGTGCTTGTGCGAGCAAAGCGTGATCGGAGCTGCCGTCTCTCTATAAATACTGGTGGGGGGGTGTGGTGTGCTGGCCCTGTTGTAAGGCTGGTTGGCTGTTGCTTCTGGCTGGTTGGCTGTGTTGTTGCTTCTTGATTGGTTGATGAGTTGATGTTTGCAAATTGGTTGGCTTTTTCGTAAGAACCTGTGTGAGACGGCAGCTCCGATTACGCTTTGCTCACACAAACACAAAGCTGAAAACACCAGCCTGAAGATGGCGAGTGGGACCTCGTCAAAACGTCGCCAAGATACTCTCAATCTTACACAGGATAAGACCCAAACACACCAAGACCTGCATACCTGTACCCGTGAAAATCTACGAAAACAAATGTGTGTGTGTGTGTGTGTGTATGTATTGCTTTTATATGCAGGACTGTTTTCATCTGAGAGACCCAGCCAGACTGACTTGGGCTGCCCCTTTGCTTTAGTGGAGAAATTCTCTTCCCCTGCCCCATTAATACAGGTAATTGGGCCTGTGGGTTCTTATCTCCATGGTCTTAGAGCACCCAAGCATGTGGGGAGAGTGCTTAAAATACTTCCATCCTTTGGTGTTGAGACTTTTTATATATATACAATCATTTCTGTTTAGGAAATAAATCTTGTTCCTTACACACACACACCAAGTGACAAGACTGAAAGGAAAAGAGATATGTGGAATGAACATTTACCTCTCTGGGAGGAAGGAGATCCTTTTTAGGTGGTTTTTCATTTAGCAATCCCTCAAGGATGATGAGAAGATGTGAGAACCGAGAAGCTGACTTGGCCGGTGACTCTGACATCTTCCCAGGGTACGATGGCATGCAGACACTTGGCTCCACTGGCTAATTGTGGCCAGGAGGTAACATTAATGGAGGTGAAGGTAGTTTTTAGCCCTCAAGCTTCTATGGGAAGAGAAAGCAGGGCGGGAATACTAGAAGCTGGAGATTAGGTTCACAGTTCAGGCTGAAATGATCAAATGTTTTGCCTGGATCTAAGAACCAAAGGAACCTTGCTGTTTGACCAAGTGACTTAGGCCTATTGAAGGTAGAAAGGAAGCATCAGATCTTTCTCTTTTTTTAAGTCTTTCCCACTAGCATGTTCTGATGTTTTTAGTTTGCTGGTTCTGTTGGTGGGTAACATCTCCTCAGCACTTCACTTTATATTTGACTCCCTCAACATTACACTCATTAGAATTTGCATCTTCCAAACACAAACTTTTCTGTGTTGTTTGCTTCCTGCTTTATTGGCTAAATGGAAGCGTGCCTGCAGATGGAGATACACTAAAAAGAATACATAGCTCCCAGACATACAAAGGAACACAAAGGGATTTTAGGATTCATCTGTAACCCTGCCAGTGCAGGCGGCCTTAAGAAAGAAATCATTGGTTCCCTTTTACTTCCTTGGTGCAAATTCAATGATCTCAGCTTTTTCCTCCAGTTTAGTTCACTGGTTCAGATTAAAGCTGGGGTGGGGGACATACCCAACCATGGAAGAAAAGGAAAATAGTAATGGCCTGCTTTTGAAAAGCAGACCCAGGTGGTAGAGTGGTGGGAGGCTATGGCAAAGCATTTTCAAAATCTTGCCAATAAAACTGCAAGAACTTGTCCAGGTACTCACCATTGATTCAACACTGACTGAAAGGCACACACAACCCCCCCAAAATTTATTTATTTATTTATAATTGGACCTGTATGCCGCCCCCTCTCCGCAAGGACTCGGGATGGCTCACAACTAAAAACACAACAACAATAAATATTTTAAAAATTAAATCTAACAAGCCCAATCGATAAAAGCAATTAAAAATAAATTAAAAACCCCAGGAGGTCAGTCCAGCCCAGCCTGTTCAAACAACCAGGTCTTCAGATTGCGGCGGAAGGAGCGAAGATCAGGAGCCAAACGGAGCTCCAAAGGGAGTTGATTTCCACAAGGGCCAGGACATTGGCACGACAGCACATTGTCTACGGCACCTCCGCAGAGGACCCAAGCCGTGAAGGACTTTGAATGTTAATGCCAACACCTTGAATCTCACCCGGAGAGCAACCAGTAACCAATGCAGCTCGTGCAGGAGGGGTGTAACATGGGAGTATCGGGAAGCTCCTATCACAACCCACACAGCCACATTCTGCACCAGTTGAAACCTCCGGATGGTATGCAAGGGCAGTCCTAGATAGATGTTTTTGTAGTCCATTCTATAAATTCTTTGATTCTTGTCAAGTGCTTTTAGGATATTATCTGTAATTATTCAACTCTCCAGCTTCCATGGTTCTGTGTTCCTGGGACTCTGCACAGTACTTTTATTACTTTCTAGCTGGCTGTGCCTTTTTTCCTAACTGATGTTCATTAACCTACCAGCAGTCTCAACTAGAAGATCATTTGGATCTGGATTGCTTAGAGCATATGAGCAAAAGTTTGAAGCATTCTTACAATTAGGCAATTTTCTTTGTAAAACTCTGGGCTATGAACAGGAGTAGCCTAAGGACTCGTGGTCCTATCGCTTTCTTTTTTAAAGGTAACCCTTTGAGTTCAGAACATGGCTTGTTCTGCTGAAATATATGAGGTTTGTATCCAGCAATGGCTTTACCTGGACTGTTTCATTTTGCAATCCTTGAACCTTCAGGGCTGGATTATTAATGCTGCTTGGACGGTAGTGTGAAGGGGAAGGAAGCAATTAGCAAGAGAGCTGAAAGGAAATATTTGCTATGCAAGGGAATAAAAGGCCTATAATTTCCCACCCAACTTGCAACAGAAGAGGGAGAACAAGAATAATTACCATAATAAAAAAAAGAGCGATAGAGCCAGGCTCCTGACAGTATTTCTGTGACAAAAAGAGTTTAAGGTGGGCAGATCTTAAATATTGGGCTGAGATGGAGATGGAACAAATTTGCCAAAAAGGTCCACACCAACACTGATGTGGCATCAGTACTTGATAGATCAGGGCTGTCAAACTCGCAGCCCACGGGCCGGATGCATCACGTGCTGGCCATGCCCACGTCCAGTTTAGCGAAGGTGGGAAAAGTCATGATACGTCACTGACGCTGCTGTGATGACATGAGTTTGACATCCCTGTGATAGATCACCAGACTGATACCTCAACTTACAACTACCCTCAGGGCTTTAGGGAGAGCAGCCATGCGCAACTTGGAGATACAAATAAAGCGATAGATGCAATTCCTCAGGCCTCTTGAGTACTAAGTAAAAATTAGAGGAGCAGGACGGAAGCCCACACCAAAAAGGAAGCTGATATCAGATCCATTATGACTTGATTAAAATTTCTGTGAAAATTATTATTTTTTCAGCAATTTCATTAAGGATCAAAATTTAGCGCATTTGGCTTCAACTAGGGATTTACCCACACATCCTGAGTGACATATTTTCCTCCTATTCTCAAGACATTTTGCAATCCGGAGACCCTCTACCAGGGGTGGGATTCTACCAGTTCGCACCTATTCACTAGAACCGGTTGTTAATATTCTAAGTAGTTCAGAGAACCAGTTGTTAGAAGAAATTACTGGCCTAATCCTGTAAGGAAGGTGGGAAGGAAACATTCTGGTGTTGCTTACAGAAACTGCCTCTCCGTTAACCCTTATTACATTCTTGGCAGGACTAGACTTCCTGTCTCAGGAATGTTTCTGGAGTTTTTTTCCCCTTCTTTGCTGGTACTTTGCTTGTGTGGAGTGACCATTCAAAGTTACAATGGCACTGAAAAAAGTGACTTATGACCATTTTTCACACTTACGACTGTTGCAGCATCCCCACAGTCATGAGAGGCCAGGTGAGGAGATGCATGCCTCGATGTGAGTGATATTGAGTTGGCCATGCCCAGCCAATAACATGAGCACCAAGCCATGTCCACCCAGTCACATGACCACCAAGCCACGCCCACCACCTCAGCCACACCCACAGAACCGGTTGTTAAAAATGTGAATCCCACCCCTGCCCTCTAGCATATATTTCACCATTCCTCAGCAACATGGCTAGTAGAGCTGCTGCCATCACATGAAGGCCAGCAAACCAGGCTTGGCGAGGTCTAAGAGGGAGCAAAATGACAGGGGTGATTTGGCCTGAGCAGCTCTTTGGAGTTACTGCAAAGAAAGAGCAGGAAAAGAGCTCTTTATTCTCCTTCAGTTCTGCTCACCAGAACTCAGCCATCTCTCCCCACCTTGCTCAGTTTCCCTGCAGCTGCTTTTATTTTCCATTTGTGCCAGGTGGTGAGGAGGGAAGACACCACTAAAGACACCACAGGCTTTCCGCACCTGCCTCTCCATTCTTACCAACTGATTGTTGGCTGACAGCTTGCTATTTGACTGATCACTCTGTATTATACTATTTGGTGAGTGCTATGTGTACCTTTACTGCGCTTTGTGGTGTGACTGTGGGAGAGAGGGGAAGAAATGAAAAGCAGATTATGATAAAGTGTATGGACTAAACACTCAAATTGTAAGATAAGTAAAAATTTACTGGTGAGGCCCAGCTCTCCGCTTACAAATGGGAATATCCATATACATCTGATTTCCCTTTAAACTTTAAACTGAAAACAAAAGAAAAGGATATAGCTGTGTAAAAAAGATGCTTGTTCTCTCCAGCAAGCACAGTAAAAATAGACACAAAGGCATGCAGTTCCTCATCTGTTTTGGAAAGTAGAGGTCCTGAAGTCACCAGGCCTCCTTCACTTTGAATTTCTGATCCAAATTCAGCCTGCTTCAGCAACAGGCTGGCAACAATGTGGAAGCACTGTTGTGAGGATGTGTCCTTGACAAATGGTAGAAGGGACATCTTTGAGCCAAAGCAAGCATCCTATGCAAATGTCAGCCCTTTGAGGTAATACAAAAAGGAGCATTAACATTATCTTTATTATGAGATTACAGTAGCAGAATCTCACAAGTCTAAAAAAAATTCTTTCCTCCTTTATTTCTACTTTCCAGAAAACTAACGAGTAGCCCTTTTGAGCTGTTTCCCACATCTCCTGTTTCTGTGGGCTGAGATATCAAAGGTGCTTTTTCAAGAGGCAACTTTGAAGATGTCTTCAAAGAAAAACTAGAAAGTCCAGTTGCCTCTTGAAAAAGCACCTTTGAGACAACCATGACCTGGATGGCTGAGAATCGCCATAGACATTGGGCTGAGATATATTTTGCATGACAGTTTTCTAGGCTGCGTCTCTTCCTTCTGTCTCCCAAGGTCATTCTCATATACCATCCAGTCCTTGATTTACAACCATTCATTTAGTGACAATGCTAAATGTTACCACAGCATTGAAAAAAAGTGACTTATTACAATTTTTCACACTTACAACCATTGCAGCATCCCCATGGTCACATGATCAAAATTTGGATGCTTAGTAACTGGCATGTATGGTATGATGGTTGCACTGTCCCAGAGTCTTGTGGTCACTTTTTGTGACCTCCTGACAAGCAAAGTCCATGAGGAAGCTAAATTAACCTAACTACTGTGTTATTAACTTAACAACTGCAGTGCTTCACTTAACAACTATAGCAAGAATGGACATAAAATAGGGCAAAACTCACTTAACATTTTGCTTAGTAACAGAAATTTTGGGTTCAATTGTGGTCATAAGTCAAAGGCTACCTATATAGCAAATGAATTGTCATCTGATCCAATGCCACCTACCCCCCAACAAAGTGTTCTCAAGATGTCTTGAACCATGTGTCTCTTCATTTTCAAAGGCCAATCTGTACTGTAATGATGGACTTTTAATTCATCACAACTGAAAAGTATGAAACTGAAGACAACTGATGTAAGGTTTGAGCACCTTGAACTGTTTTCCTCAAAAGTTCAACCAGACTTCAAATGCAGCTATGAAGGGCAAATCATTTCTCTGGAGATGTGAGGGTTGTTTAAATGTTTACACGAGATCCCTTGTGTCTTTTCTCAGTTAAAAATACCCCTTATTGCTCTGTGTGTTTGCTTTGCGAAAAAATGCACGCCAGTGAGACAGACTGTAGTCTGGAGAGGACTGTTTTAATTGGGCAAATGTATAAAGGGGAAAACAAAACAAAGGCAGGCAGGTTAAATAACTTTCTCAGTTATCTCTGCTATTTCTCCAGAGAAATGAATGTGTGCATACACACATACACTAACTGCCCTTCAGTTGTGGGGAGAAAAATATCCAGGAAGTCCATCTCCCACATAACATGCAGTTGGCTAATGGTTGTCTCAGACTCAAAAACTGAAGCAAGAATAGTGGCATTTTGGGGCATGATCTATACAGGCACCACATGGCTCTAGCAAAAGCTTGTGAGCCCTACAAAATGTCATTCCCCCCCATTCATAGCTTACTCCCACGGTTTTGCTGATTATTGGATTGCTTGCTGGCTTCAGTAGGTTGGGCTTTTTTTTGTTCTTGAGGTAGATCTTTCTGTGGGATTTTTTGTTTGACTGGACTAATGGAAAAAAGAATGCAGTTGCTGTACTTTGATTACAGAATGGGACAACTCGCCATGGCCAACTCGCTGCAGGACATCTTGCGGTGGGACAATTTAACAATTCTATTTAATTATTTAAAATAAATAAAAAATATTTTAATTTTTGCCACTCACATTTCATTCTGCCCCTCCTTGTGCATCATTTCTTTAATGATTCTATTCCACAAATTCTTTGATATTAGTGTTACTGTTGTCCCGCAGCAAGGTATCCTGTGGCAAGTTAACTGTGGTGAGTTGTCCCGCAACGAATTGCCATGGAAAGTTGGCCATGACAAGTTGGCCATGACAAGTTGGTCGTAGTGAATTGGCCATGACAACTTGTCTGTAGTGAGTTGGCGATGCCAACGTTGCCATGGCAAGTTGGCCATGCAGAATTGTCATAGATCTTTTGACTATCAGGGCTTGTCTTTCTGATGTCATTGAGAATGCTGACAGCAATACCATGTTAAGAATTTCATAGTCCTTAATGTTCATTAATGAGTTTGATTTGGGGATTGTTGGACAGCTGCTCTTGACAGCAGAATCATAGCAGAAAAGCAGAAGACATGTTACACCACAGGAAGGTACTGGAAGAAATTAACATGGGGAAATGAGGCAAAGTTTCAGTAGTTTCTCATCCACAGGCTGCACTTTGGCAATTAGCCTTTCTATTGGACAAAAAAAATTAAGTCAGGACCTGAATGTGGCAATAAACAAATGTAATCATGTTTATTGGGTGTGTTTCTAATGAAGCTGCACAAAGTACAAATGGCAATAACAAAGTGGAAATGATCCTGGTTATTCAGCCCACAGAAAAGAGAGAGTATGGATAAGGAACAGAATTTGTTCAAATTCCATCGAAGTACAAAGTTATCCAATTCACACTTCCTGACTGTTGCCAAGTTGGAACTGAAATATCAATCTTAAGTTTTTCAAATGTGAAAAATATCACAACCCAAAAATATACACACCAAAATACATTATACTGGGGAACATGTCAATGTTGGGAAAATATCAGATCTGGGTAAATGCATACAAAATTTTGTGTGGAGAAATGTTTCATAAATTTTCCAAAGGATTTTTTTTTTAAATGCAACCTGGATGTGGCCGAAGCAGCTCAGAACCTACTTAACTTGAAAAAAGGAGACTCAGGGGAGAAAAGGGACAATTGAGAGATTCTTTCCTACTTTCAAATTCTTTTATCAGTAGCTTTGACAGGAAGTCCTCATTTAGAATGTAGTTCACGGTAAAAAAAAATCTGTAGCATGCGCCAATGAAGCGGTATTTCAGAAAACTCTGTCCATGAGGAGGAAATATGCTTTGAGTTATAGTCCAAACCAAAATGCAGGGAATATAATAAACCTGTTTAAATGGAATCACTGCTGGGGAAACATCTATTGTACTCCATCTGTATGGACAGTTCCTTTGGCAGCTTGAACTTAAGGTCTTGACCTCCTCCACCATGATTCTTTCCCATAAAGTAAACTAGCACATATAGCAGACATTTGTACCTCTTTACCACTGGGTTCTGCTGCAATGCTTGTGTAAGGCAGTAAAGTCTGTCACAAGTTCAGTGGGAATCTTCCACATTTTTAATGCTCAGGAAATGAAATGGTACTGGAATGTCTCTTGCATAAGCCATTTTTGGTAGTTATATAACAGCATGTTTCTCATATCAAAAGCCTTTTATTCCAGTATGGCTTGCTTAAGGGAGGCACTATATGCTTATTATCCAAATCTGCTTTTTGAAAATGTTTCCCCCAATGAGTACACAATTTCATGAGCGAAACCTGAGCAGGACTATCCATAGTTTATTACCTCTGAATTTTGCTTAACTGCAGCCTGCCTTGACCAACCTGTCTTCAACCTACTCATCTGCTCTTCTGGGGTTGTGTTACTATTGCTTCCCTGTAAGCATCAGTACCTGGGACACAAAAAAGAACTTTTCTGCAACAGTGAGTAGGAAGCTGACAGGAGATAATTGCTAGATCATTCCCCCACTTGTCTCAGGGACTAGCTTCTTTCAACACTGATTCAGTTCCATTAAATATGTGTAGAATGGAAATCCATTTCAGGTGCTCTTTCTTTCTCTTCCCTAAGTTGCCAAAAACAGCCTGTAAGCACTAGCTATGTTAATAGTGACATAGAGTGAGACTGGCTTTTGTTAGACTGGCATTGTTTGATCACTCAGTTGTGTCTCACAGCCAGATATCTGAGGTAGTTAGATGGTAAAAGACCGAGAGCTGTAACTATGTGGTTGCATTCAACAATGTGCTCTCTTAGGTTTAGTCCTTCCTCTGCATCTGTACCTATCATCACAAATGCCTTGTATCTCTGTGGGGATTGTTTTAATCAACTTCCAAATTCTCTCCCTGCAATGCTCTGCTATGTGCACCAACGATGCACTTGCAGCAGTGGTTGATGGAGATTTTTTTTTTCATCATCTTTCTCCTTCCTGTTCAAGGAAATGAATAACATTACTATCTCGTTAATCTTTCTTCCAAAATCACCACCATCATTTCCACAGTTTCTTAAAGAAGGCTACCTTGTATTATTTCTTGCCATGGTCCATTAGCTATGCAAAAGAGAGCAGTACTTTTTCAAGATAACTTCATTGGGGCTAAAGGAAGAAATTTGTTTTCATGAAGAGACAAGTTGATGTTCTAACACTTCCAAGTTTGGCATGCTATATTACTCTCTGGGATAATAGCCATGCTGCTTTATCTTAAATAAATTCTTGTATTAGAGGAAAATGAGCATTTTTTTACCCTGATGGTAATGACATAGTTTGTTGAATATATCTTAGATCCATTTTGTTGTCTTTTTTTGTTCATTCATTCACTTCCAAAACTTTGTGACTCAATAGGCATCATTTCAGTAATATTGCCAGCAATATCATTAATTTTTACAATACAATAATGAATGAATTTAATTCATTAATTTTTACAAATTCAGATTTTTAAGAAAAGGCTTATGTTCCACAATCCAAAGCAAGCATGAGAGAAGAAAGCAAATATCATTCAGCATAATAAACATTCTTGCAAATATGCACACAGTGGTAGAAATGGATACTCAGAAACAAATTATTTTAAGCTCAGTGGTGCTTAATTCTTACTAATTCTGTCTAGGGTTGCATGCTCTGATGTTTTATTTACACAATCCCTGGCCAGTGGAGCAGAATATGTGGAAAAGGAGGCACAATGGGGAGGAGTATGCCTCAGAGAGGGTATGAATGACATGTCAACAATATGGAACCATCCTACAAAATGAAGAGAAGGAATGCCAGCTGCAGTTTCAGCAGGTCTCAAGATCTTCCCATGTCAAAGATGATGCCAGCACTAGCCACTACTTTCCCAGACCTTAAACCATGAAATTTCTCATGAAGCTCTAAATCCTGTGCCATTTCAAGCAAGGAAACTCATTGCACATTTACCTCTAGGTGAACTGGAATGTTTGCTTGTAGACATACCTTTAAGAGCTGAAATGCTGACCCCTAAATAAGAGGAGCTTAAACCTGCTGTTTCAAACAAGTATGTGCCTTGTTTTACCCCTTACTATTCCTTCTCTGATTTTTATGGCAGATATGAAATGAGTAAACCAGGACCACAAAAAAGCAATAAGGTGTTTTTTTAAAAATCAGATGATTAGAGATTATGAATAATGATGCATACTCCCTTAAATGTCTTGAACCAATGAACAGGCTATGGGGCTCCTTATCTGGCCCTTCCTTTTCAGAAGGTATAAATCTCAAAAGATATTTCCTTTCTCTTAGTGTCTTACTAAGTTTCTCTAAAATAACATTTCTTTGAGCACTAAAGTACAGTTGAAATCAATGAAATTATTGCTGTTCAGATAGAAGTATAATTTCAGAGCAAAGAGGTTTAAAATAAAAGGCATCCATAATTTAAAAGCTCTGGTTGAATAAATAGGTCTTTATCTGGTGCTGAAAAGGATAATGTGAGTGCCTGTCTCTTTAATGACTGGGCAATTAAAAGAGGAAAAACAAGTTACATGGGCAATCACAACCAACCATAAGACTACATTTTACCAATTAAAATGAAACTCAAACTAGGGGGCATCCACCCTATCTCAAGGCATAAGAAAACAACCAAGTGTTTAATGATTTTCTGAATATCATTAAGGTGGGAGGTTCATGAATCTCAGAGGGGAGTATCAGGGAACAAGACCCTCCACAGAAAAGGTCCACATACTGGGTTCTACAAGTTTACACTGTTCAGCCAGTGGGATCCAGAACATACCTGGTCTTATTGAAAAGGCATTGAAACTGGACACTTATAAGTGTGGTTGTAAGGAAGAATTTCTGGGAAGATTGTTGTAAAAGCAGAACACCTTGGCCAAAAAGGTCCTGTCCTGGTCATTATTAGTCCCACTTCATTGAAAGGAGCACTGGGGGCAGAGTTTCTATAGAAGTTTCTAGGGTTCAAATACAGTCAGAGACAGAGATAAGAATAACCTGGTCCCAGGCTATTTTAAATCTTAAAATAACAGCTTTACACCAAGTCCAGCAGTAAATTGGGGTCAATGCAGCTGACAATCCACTGTGCAATGTGATCAAAATACCTAGAGGTATGAAGTACGCTGTTTTTATTTCATTTTATTTTGCAATACACATTATGTGGTTACATTTTACTTAATTGTATATCTTACTATTTTAAAACTGCTGGTTTAAAATGTGGGAGTCTACTGTTCAAAGGGAGTGAGGGGCGGTATTCCCTCAGACTGATAGAAGCCAGTTGTTTGAGCCTCAGTTGCTCCTGAGAGTTGGAACAAGTTCAGAGCAGCAGTTGTGTGGAAGAGTGTGACACAGAAGCATTAATCTGAGTTAGCAAAAAGTGCACACACCTCACTTTTTCACACCTTCTTACAGAACACTCTTGCTTTTACAGAAAAATCCAGAGCTAATAGGAAAACTCACAAACTCTTAGAACTGTCATTTAAATCATAACCAGTCATCTTGGGAGAGATGGAATTATTTGAATTACTTTTATAAATACAGGAATAAATACATGAACAAACAAGTAAGGGAAATGGAAATAGAAAGAAAGGAAAGAAGAAAGGAAAGGAAGGAAAAGAAAAGAAAATATATACCTTGGAATTTAAATCCTTATCAGATTATTATTTCTAAATAATTCACTTAGTATTATGAATGAGCCATTTCTTCATATAATATAAAACAGTTTTTGTCTATTAGACGGGCCCACAAAAACTATTATCTAGTCCATTTCTAGAAACTAGTCTCCCTACAGATCACTCCATTTGCATCCACCAAGCTCAGGATCCCACCGGTCTTTTTTATCAGTGTGTGGATAAGTGAGTTCCTCCCTCTAAAGGCAGCCAGAGGAGGATCCTCAAAATTTTGGCTGGAGAGGGGAAAGGAGTTGGGAGTCACATGGTAAAAATAAAACTATTTCCAAGTACTTTATGTCTCCTCAGAGTGAAAAGTGACTTGATGGCACATAATATTGGAGAACCAGATATGAGCTTTGATAAAAATTGTCCAAGTGGTTGAATGAATGTAATCTGAGGGGATAGGAGAAATACTCCGTCAATTGTTGTAAATCCATGATGGCAAAACTGTGGCATGCATGGCGGAAGTGGCACGCAGAGCCATCTCTCCAGGCACACCAGCCGTCACACGCTGCTCTTCCTGGTTCCGGCATACACATGTGCACCAGCAAGTTGTGCCTTTGCATGCGCGTGAGCACTGGAACCCGGAAGAGCAGCTCCCCGGCATGCATGCGCATACTGGGAAGCTGAGCTTCTAGTTTACGGTATGCGCATGCACGCTGGCAAGCTGGTTTTCATGTAGGCAAAAGCTGGAAGACCTGGTAGCCAGCGTGCATGCCAGGGAGTTGCTCTTCTGGGCTTCTGGTGCTCCCCCGCATGCGCATACATTCCCGTTTCGGTATTTGGTGTCGAAAAGGTTCGCCAACACTGCCATGAATGGATAGGTAGGAACAGAACAAGAATATTCAAGAAAAATTGACTGGGATATTTGGAGACCTAAGAATGAATGAGAATGGAGACTGTTTGGTGAGTATCTGCTTGGGAAAAAAAACTTATAAAATATTTATTCAAAGGTATATGTTAAGCATAAGTGTGTGATGAGAGGTTCCGTATATTGAACAGACCATTATAAGATAGTGTTACAGGCAGATCTTCAGCACAATTCATAGGAAGGAAAATCAAAGAAGTGAAAGAAATTAAAATGAAAATAGAATGACTGCAAGAAGGGGATGAATTCTGGTGTGAAAAAATATTAGAAGACAGAGGCTACTGTAACCTCTCAACTGAATGAATAGAAAGCAGGCAAGGGAAAAGGATGTTAAAACAGCTTTCATTTTCACAGAATAAAAAGAATTATGTTACGAAGTGCAGAAATGAAAAGGTGGAGTGATAAGGTGAAAGAGCTGAGTATGAGGAAAAACACTAAGAGAATGTGTGTGCCAAAAAAATTCAACAGATATTGTATAACACAGAGAGAGAGAGAAAGATAATTGCAAAAAAAATGAGCAAGAAACAGTTAACGAGTCTTCAAATACCTGACCGATCATCACACAGGAAGAATGGGTTATTCTCTGTTGTTGTTGGCAGGACCAGAAGCAATAAAGTTAGCTTTTAAAGGAAGATATTTCAGGCTATGTACCAGGAAGAACTCCCTGTCTGTATGAGCTGTCCACCAGCTCTAACACATAAAATGAAGTTCCCATCACTACAGATCTTCAGATCTACAGATCTTCAAAAGTGTTTAGATGTTATAGTGAATCTTTCCTGAGCAGAGGGTTAGACAAGATGACCTCTAAAAACCCTTCAAATTTTATGATTCTAATGCAACAAAGACTATGAATCTACACCAGCCGTGGGCAAACTACGGCCCGGGGGCTGGATCCGGCCCATTCGGCTGTTCTATCCGGCCCGCGGAGCCGAAAGAGCGGAGGCTTCTCTTGCTCTCCCAGAAGGCTATGTGAAGTAATCTAACTTTGAATTTATATTAGTTCACACAAACACTCCATCCATGCTTTTGTTCCGGCCCTCCGGTCCAGTTTAAGAACCCATTGTGGCCCTCGAGTCAAAAAGTTTGCCCACCCCTGATCTATAATGTAGTGCACCTAAGATAAGGTAACTGTACTTCATAGAGAACAGAGTGAACAATTGCAAATTACATATTCATTGTGAAAATGTAGCATAATAAATGAATTCGTATAATTTGGTAGAATATTTATTAAAATAGAAAAAATGAGAAATTATTGACATTGTGTGTATGTTTGTTGTTGAAATAAGTGAAAACTCCTGCATAAGAGTGCTTGACTATTTTGTTATATGGAAATAAATAAATGCTGAATGTGGCAGGAGAAACAAAAATTAAATTATGTGGGAATGGAGGACTTAAGTAGTATGTGATAAAATCAGAAGAGAGGAGGTCAAGACTGAATGGTTCTGGAGTGACTGTGAACTGAAAACAAAAGTGTTCAGTAGAAAGGAAGTACTCTGAAATATTCTCCCTGAAAGAGAAAATAATAAAATTCAAAACAAATATACAAAAGAAAAATGAATGGGTTGAGAAGATACAGGTGAAACTCGAAAAATTAGAATATCATGCAAAAGTTCATTTATTTCAGTAATGCAACTTAAAAGGTGAAACTAATATATGAGATAGACTCATTACATCCAAAGCAAGATAGTTTAAGCCATGATTTGTCATAATTGTGATGATTATGGCATACAGCTCATGAAAACCAAATCCACAATCTCAGAAAATTAGAATATTGTAAAAAGGTGCAATATTCTAGCCTCAAAGTGTCCCACTCTAATCAACTAATTAAGCCATAACACCTGCAAAGGGTTCCTGAGCCTTTAAATGGTCTCTCAGTCTGGTTCAGTAGGAATCACAATCATGGGAAAGACTGCTGACCTGACAGTTGTGCAGAAAACGATCATTGACACCCTCCATAAGGAGGGAAAGCCTCAAAAGGTAATTGTAAAAGAAGTTGGATGTTCCCAAAGTGCCGTATCAAAGCATATTAATAGAAAGTTATGTGGAAAAGAAAAGTGTGGAAGAAAAAGGTGCACAAGCAGCAGGGATGACCTCAGCCTGGAGAGGACTGTTAGGAAAAGGCCATTCAAAAGTGTTGGGGACTTTCACAAGGAGTGGACCGAGGCTGGAGTCAGTGCATTAAGAGCTATCACACACAGATGGATCCTGGACATGGGCTTCAAATGTCGTATTCCTCTTGCCAGTCTGCTCCTGAACAACAAACAACATCAGAAGCATCTTACCTGGGCTAAAGAAAAACAGACCTGGTCTGTTGCTCAATGGTCCAAAGTCCTCTTTTTTGATGAGAGCAACTTTTGCATCTCTTTTGGACACCAAGGATCCAGAGTCTGGAGGAAGAATGGAGAGGCACACACTGCAAGATGCTTGAATCTAGTGTGAAGTTTCCACAATCTGTGTTGATTTGGGGAGCCATGTCATCTGCTGGTGTTGGTCCACTGTGCTTCATTAAGTCCAGGGTCAACGCAGCCGTCTACCAGGAGATTTTGGAGCACTTCATGCTTCCTTCCGCAGATGAGCTTTATGGGGATGCTGACTTCATTTTCCAGCAGGACTTGGCACCTGCCCACACTGCCAAAAGCACCAAAACCTGGTTCAATGACTGTGGGATTACTGTGCTTGATTGGCCAGCAAACTCACCTGACCTGAACCCATAGAGGATCTATGGGGCATTGCCAAGAGAAAGATGAGAGACATGAGACCGAACAATGCAGAAGAGCTGAAGGCTGCTATTGAAGCATCCTGGTCTTCCATAACACCTCAGCAGTGCCACAGGCTGATAGCTTCCATACCACGCTGCATTGAGGCAGGAATTGCTGCAAAAGGGGCCCAAACCAAGTACTGAGTACATATGCATGCTTATACTTTTCAGAGGTCCGATATTGTTCTATGTACAATCCTTGTTTTATTGATTGCATGTAATATTCTAATTTTCTGAGATTGTGGATTTGGGGTTTTCATGAGCTGTAAGCCATAATCATCACAATTATGACAAATCACGGCTTGAACTATCTTGCTTTGCATGTAATGAGTCTATCTCATGTATTAGTTTCACCTTTTAAGTTGCATTACTGAAATAAATGAACTTTTGCACGATATTCTAATTTTTCGAGTTTCACCTGTACAACTACAAAAAGGGGGGGGGGAACAGATCACCTTGAATTCTGCTAGTTAATTAATTCCAACATTTGCATGCCACTTTCTTGAACAATTCAAATTTAAGACTATTCTTGGTAACACTTTTTAAGGTTGTGTTTGAAGTGTAAATAATAATTGTTGCAATTGGTTAATTTGGCTGACTTGAAGACATGACAAAATTATAACAAAATAGTCATGAGTATGTCAGGTTCCCAGAGCAGAGGCAACAGGTTTTTAAATAATGCCATTTTTCTAATATTACATCTCATTACCTTTTTGGATTAATTGTAACCCTGATTTTCAACGATCAGCTTCCAGAGTTAATATTCAGGACATTGTGGGAGGAGAGCCACTTTAATCCACTGTAATCAGAAATCAAAGAGAATCTGGAGAGGATATGAATCTGCCAGGCATAAAGGGGCAGTGCATGTTCCATTACAAAACAACAAAATAATAGTAGTCCTCAACTTACAGCAGTTCATTTAATGACTGTTCAAAGTCACAACAGCACTGGAAAAAAGTGGCTTATGACCGTTTTCCACATTTACGACCATTGCAGAATCCTCATGGTCACATGATCAAAATTCAGATGCTTGGCAACTGGTTCATATTCATGACTGTTGCAATGTCCTGAGGTCCTATAAACACCTTTTGTGACTTTATGACAAGCAAAGTCAATGGAGAAACCAGATTCACTTAAGAACAGTGTTACGGTATGTAAGTATATAAGCGGTATATAAGTCTAAATGCTATTGCTATTGCTACTGCTACTAATTTAATAACTGCAGTGATTCACTTAACAACTATGGAAAGAAAGGTACTAAAATGGGGCAAAACTCAATGAATGTTTCCCTTAGCAACATAAATTTTGCACTCAATTGTGGCCATAACCTGTAATAATAAAGAGCATAATTTCCTATGCTCTTTACCTCAAAGAACCTCAGCATTTTTGTTCTCTTAGTCATTGTGGATTGTAAAGCCATGCCCCACAATTCTCTCTTGATACATGACAGGTATCCACATTATTCCTGCCCAAAAGGAGTCTTTCGTAGCACCAGGCTTATAGGCACTCCTGCTGATCAGAAAATCCAGGAAACTCCTACGTAGGAAAAGCAACCCTTCCACACTGCCCTCAAGACACACTGTACGGGCATGTCCATGGAGTCACAACCTGAGCTTGAAGGAGACTCTTCTATTTATGCCACTGCTTGATCAGCCTTTAAGAATAAATATACCCTCCATGAAAAGAGGTGGGGGGAGTAAAGATATCCTCAAGTTGAGCTGGCTAAACTCCTGGTGACTTCATGAACACATGTAAATAAAAAATAAGAAATCATGCACTGGCCTTGGAATTTCTTACTTGGTCTCCTGTCCAAGGACTAATCAGGGCTCAGCCTCCAGACCTAGACAGGTCTGTCAGATGCTGCCATCTGTTGAGGTTCCTTAAAGTAAAGAGATTAGGAAACTCTTTTTTTTCTTGTGATGTATTTTTTGCTCAGTCTCATCTCTTTCGCATGAATCATGATTACTATTCCAGGGTTACAGATGAGACCCTGAAGGTGAAGCATAGTGGCGCACCAGAATTCATCCCTCAGGGAACCCTATTGAAGTGAGACAGAATTCCACTTTTCAGATTCAGATCCAGGCTGCCCCTTAAAAGGATCTGTTCCAAAAGAACCAGATCCTCCCCACAGCATTTCTCTGTTCTTGAAATCCCATTAGTGACCAGAGAAGCTTTTGACCAGCTAGGTTGTTCCCTGGGAATTCTTGAATAGGGAGAGATTCCTGCTTGGGCAAACTGCATCCCACTGCTTCAATTAGCATGATACTTTAAATAAGACCTGTCGTTTCCTGGTGTGGGTGTGGGTTTGTCCTTGCCTTGTCCGTCAGTATTTGGCAATCATCGTTGAGGTTAGCAGAAGAGCAAAGGGGTCCCCGGACATCAGTCTCAGGAGCTGCAACATTATAGCGGTTTCTCCCACTGGCATCTCTGACCTGTTACACCCACACACCCAGCCACACACGCTCGGGGGGTGGGGGGGAATACTCCCTCCGAACTGCCAGCAGTTCTTGTCAATGACTCTGTGCCTAATTGCCGGGGTCCCAGAGAGCCAAATAAGCCACCGGTGAAGAAGTCGACGCTACACGGCTCCTAGCTCGGACGCGTGACTAATACTAGCCAGCCGGGCGGGGGTGGGGTGAAAGGGAGACGAGCGGAGGGGAAAGGAGGAATGCCCTTGCGGGGAGATGCGAAGGAAGGAGGTGGAGGGCGGGCAGAGCGAGCCGCGCGTTGGTTCCCCAGCCAGGGAAGCTGAGGAGGCTGAGCCTGCAGGATCCCCGGCACCAGGAGCCGGCCCACTCCGTCAGGCAGCGCGGAGAGAGACGGGCAGGCGCGTCAGGGTTGCAGGGGAGTGATTGGAGCGGTACCGTCAGGCTGCGGGAAGAGCGGGAGGCGGGCTTTGGGCGCCGCCGGACTGAAGAGAGCAGCCCCTTCCCTCTACCGGCCGCGGGCTTGCGGACCGCTCTGGGTGAGTGGGCGAGCGGGTCAGGCGGGAGCCTCGCGCGCGGGAAGAGCAGGGGCGGGGTGCGAGGGGACGGACGGAGGGTGGTCTCCAGCCGCGGAGTGTCCATGGGGAACCCGCAGGGCCAAGAGTCGCCTCGGGAAGCTCGCCCTGGCTGGGGTGGCGGCGTTTCAGCGTTTGGTGGAGGGAAGTGCGGGAGCTCGAATGTTCATGCCGCAGCTGCGAGCCTGAGGACGAGAGGTTTCGGGGCTGGCCCCCGCGAGCGCTCCTCGCCTCAGCTAAGCCCTGAGCGGGAACTTACAGTGCGCGGGCCGAGTTCTCAGAGCGCTCCGGGCAGGGTCCCCGCTTGCTGCCTGGAGGCTGTGCTCGGAATCGCCCCGCCACAAGCCGGGAGTTCCTGGGGAGGAGCTGTCCCAAGTTCTGGACTGACCTCCCTGCTTCCTTGGCAGAAGCAAGGCTGACAGCCTAGCAGGGAGGCTGAGGTCTCTGCCCGTTACCCATAGCGGATCGGAGCTGCGAGCTGCCTGCTCTGCATGTTAATAAGTCGGCAGTGCGGATGGTGGTTGGATAATGCGGGATGCGGAGAGGGAAGGTGGAGGGCAACTGCACGGTATTCGCCATGGGGGAGGAATGGACCAGGAGAACTTGCAGAGTGAAAACTGAAGGAGGGGGAGAGAAAGGGGCTATATGGTGTGCAGGGCAGTTAACTTGCCTACAGCGTGTCACAGGTAGGCTTTCAAGTGAATGAGAAGGCACCTGGTAGGGAAGGGTGGATGGACCCCCATGAGTATTAGGAAATGCTGCAAGTCCCCAGAAAGGTTGATACAGAAAGGTTGATACTCCACCTACAGCCTGTCTACAGGGCTCGGCTGGCTGCTCTGCCAATTTCTCCTTTTGCTCTGTGCACCTGTATTCCCCACAATTCCCTCCATCGTCCTGGTAGTTTGGAACCGGCCAGTGAAAGGTGAATCACGGAAATAAATGAGCAACTTATTGTGTCTGCTCATTGACAGGAAAGCAAACTCTCCTTGGGATAATCTCCAGACAAGATATGGGACAGGTGGCTAGTGAGCAAGAGGTAGAAACAGTTCATCTATTAATCCACCTATCTCTCTAAGAACCTCTGAACAGCAAACAAAACAAAAACAAATTCATTTTTTAAAAAAAACAGATAAAACTGCATCAATGCTTGATGCTCACAGTAAACCACTAGACAGATATGTCCATGCCAGAACTCCCCTACTAACATCCCAACCCTAATGGCCTTAGGGTCATTAATGGTCCCATATCTTCCCAGTCATGTGGAAGGGCAATAGGACAGGCTGGCCATATTCCAGAGGGAAGGCAGCTCACAGACAGGAAATAAATGCTGATGATATTCAATCCCAGGCCAGCCAAAGGATGCTGCCAAGACTAACTGGCTCTGGATGGGGAAGAACCAGTTTTGGCACAACCCTAACAGGATTGTAGATTTCAGCATCTGCCACCCCCAATCTAAATCCAATGACTATCCATCGTTTGAATGTGGTTACGCTCCTGTACTAAGTGCACAATGTCTCTGAAGTGTGTTTGTTGGATGACATTCTCCAAACTGCAGTGGACTGAAAGGCCAGTAAACCCATCCTCAGGATCATAGAGACAAGGCAATGGAACAGCCTTTTCTGCACAAAACCAAAACCCTGGAAAATGTTCTATGGGTTTCCGTCACTTGCTCCTCTAGCTTAGGAAATGGGACCAAATCTGGGGTGAGAGATGGGGAGCTTGTGTCCATACCTTTACTCAATCCGATAGGGAAAAGGAGACTTCCAGCCATGCCCACTTTTATGTTTTGCCCAGAGCTGCTTGTGTTTGACCTCCCCCAGGTGGTTCTTGTTTTTGGAGATCTCTGCTCTCCGTCTCTTTAATTCATCTGCCAGAGAAATAATAAATATAATTTCTCCATTCTGTCCAGCTTGGTGAGAAATGAGCCCTAAGGTTCCCAGTAGTATCCTTTTCCTTCAGTCAGTGAGGTTCAACTGGTGGGTCTGAAGCCATCTGGATTCTCGGACTCCTCCAGTCTACATCTCTTCTGCTCTTGCTACATGGTTCCCTTGTTTTCCTTCATAGTGGACTGCCCCCTCCCTCTTTTTATCTCTGCCTCCTTCCAGCAGTTGGAGCAACTGGTGCAATATCTCACTTTCAAACTCCACTTTGGGATATTAAGAAAATCAGTAAGAGAAAGCCTCACTTGTCCCTAGCGAGGTGGTTCAGAGATTCAAAATTCTTCAGTTTTCAGCAGAAAAACCCCAAAAGGCAAATAGGGAATCTCTCCCTCTCTGTTTCTATTCTTTTGTTAAATGTATGTATGTATGTACCCCAAGTATGTATCAATGTATGTATATACCCCTGTGTGCGTATGTGGATTTTCATATTTGACACTCATAAAGGATCTTTGAGTCTGTCAAATGCAACTTTTTTTTAAAAAAGCCATGGAGTTATATGTTTCTTTTTTTATGCCAATATCAAGTGATACCTTGAACTAGATTTTTGCATGAAATATTCCAAGGAAAATCAATTCTATAGTTTCTCTAGGCTGGTTTTAGTTCACCCTCTTTCCCATTTTCCTACCTAGAATATTTTTTTGGAGGGGGGGGAGATTATTTCACAAATATGCATCTCACACAAATCTACCTCTTTCGGTAATGGGAAGGTGATCTCTGTACCATAGAAAGGTGGTAGATTTGCTCAGATACCTGCAGAGTTGCTGTATAAAACAAATAGATTATATTTTGTATGCAAACAGTTCTCTGAAGCACAAACTATGTATACGTTTCATATAGCTTGTCTCTATCATATAGATCAGGGGTAGTCAACCTTTTTATACCTACCACCCACTTTTGTATCTCTGTTAATAGTAAAATTTTCTAACCGCCCCCCAGTTCCACAGTAATGGTGATTTATAAAGTAGGGGACAAAACCCCTACCGCCCACCATGAAAGCTGGAACGCCCACTAGTGGGCGGTAGGGACCAGGTTGACTACCATGTTGTGGCTTTCCAATTATTTGGGGCACCTCTTCTGGTTTCTTACTTTAGTAGCAAGTTAGTCTTATAGGCGTCTTTACACTTGTTTTATTTTGTGCATATCTCTCTTTTCATGTATTTTACAGCACATGATTTGTAGATGATGTATAAGTGAGGATCCTGCAAAATGTTCCTTAGCATTCCTGTTCAATCTGATGTGGCCATGCGCTACTCTTAGAATATTTTATAGTCTTTTATTTTTCATTAACTGCTATCACTGTTTAAGAATAACTAGGCATCAATTGTGTGCTGGGGGTGCATGTTATCATAGGAACTCAGGTGCCTCTTGTAAATAATTTCATAGAAATATTGGGCTTTATTTATGTGAAACAGAACTTTCCGTCTTGGAGTTTTGAGAGGAAACTCAGAATGGCTTTGGATGTTAATGTCACCATTCACACACTAACTATTCATACTCTCTGAGGATTATTAGCATGCCCACTTACCATAATCCTTTTGATGTCAAAATTGTTGATGTGTAAAATTCATTCAGTGTATCCTTAGAGC
The DNA here is from genome assembly GCA_009733165.1 of Naja naja. Taxonomy (NCBI): domain Eukaryota; kingdom Metazoa; phylum Chordata; class Lepidosauria; order Squamata; family Elapidae; genus Naja; species Naja naja. The sequence goes on along the minus strand of CM019149.1, from coordinate 87,862,968 downwards.
CCCTCTTTGATTACCTTACCTTTTCCGTTACTGTGTTCTAATATTGAAATCAGGGCTGAGATATAAAAGAATTGAGAATCTGTCCTGAACCTTTACTTACTACATGTGTGCCCTGTTTGACTTTTATAGATACAAAAACTACAGTCCAACCTTTATGCACCTGTTAGATGTACAGTCTGTATATTTTTTTTCATATAGTATCACCTGAGTACATTTATAAAGACAAAATGCAGCGTCAGTGCAACTTAACCATATGTTTGTTTCTCAGTAGTAAATAAAGCATGCTTATATAATACAGATAGACTTTAAGTTCAGCACATGAGTAAGCAAGGAAAACAGGAGTCAGCTCTCTTTTAGGGAGTAGGAAGCAGAGCCTAAAACAGGTGGGTCAAAAATTATTTTCATATTCTGTGCATGCATTTAATCAAAATGGTAAAGAGGGAGCATTTCAGCTGCGGGATAGTTTTAATTGTGGGATATAATAGCTGGTTTGGCAATGTAACATTTGTTGATGCTGCTTTAAAATTGTTAAATCTGTCTAAGAATGTTTTGCTTGTCTTTTTCTTTGTGATTTTTTGTTGGTCACATGTTTGGTGCAGTGCAGTGCAAAACATGGCTGTGTCAACTAACCTCCAATCTACTTATTTGGTGTCAAAAGTCCAAATCCTGCTGGCTTTTTGACTTTCATTGCTTCTAGACTCTGCAGTGGAAGTTTCCATAGGAAAGCTAGACAGATGCTGAAGGATGTTGCCACCTGTGGCTCCTTTGAGATTAGAAATCGGTATCCAAATGGAATTTCATTCACTCATTCACTCTCTCGCACACACAATTCACACAATATACAAAAAGGTGACTAGTATTTCTAACTCTCTCAATCATTACAGAATTGAGATGGGATTGGAAAGGATAAGCATATAGTTTTACAGGGGGGAGGGAACCCTGTTGTGTTACCTGGATTTCTGAAAATGGATTTACTTGGCTAAAATATATATATAGTAGGTAGCTCACAGTATCTGTGTGAAAGAATTTGGAAATTGGTTGCCTGCTTAAGGTGAGCTGGTCACGTGCAGGAGGAAATACAGACCATATCATTTTATATACTGTCAAAGTAAATGACCCTCACTAGAAATACATGATAGAATGTTCAGTACAGAGGCCCACACATAATAGCATTTTAATGATTCATGAATCTTTAGATTGAAAGTCAACGTAGATAACATTTCTTCATGGTTCCCTCTTACCACCTGTTGCTTGATAGTAATGTAAATTTACCAACTTCAACCTACTCAATTGAACTTACCTTCTTGTATTCTCCTCCCCCACCCCTCTGTGCATTATTTAGTCAAGTCTCTTTAACATAAATATGTGTCCATATAAATATCACATGTTGGAAAAAGCTAAAGACATTTAAGGCAGTGAAAGGTGTGCCAACAGGAAAAATGAAAAGGGAGAGTCATATTTTTCACCTAATTGAGAGAAAAGCAGGTGGAGGAGGAGGGGGTGTTTGATAGATTAGGTGTGAAAGAAACTGTGGATGTATATGTCTCTTCATGTGTCCATTTTGTGCAAGAAAGCATGAGCATATGGCTGCTGGTAGACACCATGTGGGTGGGAGAAAGAGAGAACTGCATTGTTGGGAAAGAGAGTGTGCATGTATAGCCAGTGAGAATAATTTTAAAAGCCTCTAGTGGTCTGAGTAACAGTGAAAAATTATGTGTGCTTGTGCAAGAAATGGAGAGAGACCATAAAGAAATGTATCTATTAAAAAAGGAGGGAAGAACATACTATAAAAATGCAAATATTTAATGCAAGGGTGTGTTATAAACATGAAAGGGTATGTGTAAACAATCAAGAACGTACCATTACTTGCAAAGTGTAACACAGCTTTTTCTTCCTTAATGCCTTCTAGATAGATGTCTTAGAGTGCAATTCCCATGATCCCCAGTCAGGCAGGCAGCACACCCATGTTATGATGGTCTCGTCCCATTTAAATATCAGACATCCGAATCAAAGGAAATCTCAGTTCTAAGAAGGTGTTTTCCTCAGGCTCCTCAAACCTCAGGGAGAGGAAAGGGTTAAATTTCCACCATCTGGAATTATAATTGTCATCCATCCTTGCACATATTAAACCTAATTTCACTCTTTGTGGGGTTTTTTTCTAGAAACATCTTTGTAAGAGGTCTTAAGGTTTTGTGTCTTGAAGGCACATTGAGACATGCATGCATAGATGGCGGGGAGGAAGCAAGCATGCTTGTGTATTTAACAGGGCAATGCAGATAAAGAACACAACAGCAGAACTAATTTCTGAATGTGTGTGTAGCAGCCAATGCAGAAGAACTTGGTCCCGAGGCTAGGCAATTGGCATTCCTGGCAGATCTACACAGGGACTTGTTTGACTGTCATCAACTCACACAGGATGCAAGCTGCTGAAGCTCTATAGGTGATTTGTTGAGGGAAGAGGGCTTATTAGCTTGTTGGTTGAAAAAAAAACCATCTCTTTTGCTTCATGTGTCTAAAATATTGTTTCTACCCAAGTGTCCAAGGATGGATGGACAGGAGCAGTTTATAGGATGTTCCATAAGATCTTAGGGTTTATTTCTCTTACTGTGATGTTCAGTCACTGTACATGGATCCTCACTCTGTCCTGTTTACACAATATGTAGCTGCTACTTCTCATTCTATTTATTAGCACAATGAAATATCAGTGGAGAAAGACATGTCTTTTATTTTTCTTCCATTCAGTCATGTCTAATTTTCAGACTCCCTGAACTAGTCCCTGCAGTTTTCTTGGCAAGGTTTTTCAGAAGTGGTTTGCCCTGGCCTCCTTCCTAGGGCTGAGAGAAAATGACTAGCCCAAGGTCACCTGACTGGCTTTGTGCCTAAGGTGGGATTAGAACTCAGGGTTTCCCAGTTTGTCGCCTGATGTCTTAACTACTACACCAAACTGGTACACTCTTTCTAAAGAGAGAGAATTCTCCTTAGGAAATTTTGGCTCAAAGTTAAGTTTAATTATAGGTTTGCCAAATTTTTGCCTAACCCCACCTTCCTGCACAAAAGGGCGTATTTGGGAGAAAAATAGTGTCAAATAAAACATGTTGGAACTAAAATTGTCATATCTAAGATAATTGGGTTGATAAAGAAGAACTTGATCCTGTAAAGTTCATGGGATACATTAGTTATTACATTAATGAATTATTTAAAAAGCCACATGTTTACTGACTATTATAATTTTGTAAGCCTTTATAAAGTTTCTTTTTGACCTAATGATATTAGAAAAGAGGAATTGCCTTACAAGGTGCTCCCTGAATTGAGACCACAATTTCCATAGCTATGTAAGATAGTTGTTAAAATTGAGTTGCACCCAATTTTATGACCTTTTTTGCCACTGCTGTTAAGTGAATCACTGTAGTTGTTAAAGGGATCACACAGTTGCTGAACTAATCCATCTTCCCTATTGGCTTTGCTTGTTGGAAGCCAGCTGGGCAGGTTACCTGGAATGCTGCACCCATCATAAATACATGCCATTGCCTAGCATCTGAATTTTGATCATGTGACCATGGGGATGCTGCAACAGTCATAAGTGTGAGGACCAGTCAAAAGTACCTTTTTTCAGTTCCCTTACAACTTTTAACAGTCACTGAACAAACAGCTGTAAGTCAAGGACTACCTCTATAGGCTAGTTTCTTTATATTTCTGTGCTGCAATGTTGTTTCTATATCATGCTTACCCCATCCCTTCTTTTTTTATTTTTTGTATACAAATAGTCCTAGTTTATTTAGTGACCATTCAAAGTTACAACAGCACTGAAAAAAGTGACTTACGACACTTTTCACACTTACAATCATTGCAGCGCTCCCATGATCACACAGTTGCTTGGCAACTGGTTCATATTTATGACGGTTGCAGTGTCCCAGGGTCAGGTGATCACCTTTTTGACAAGCAAAAATCAATGGGGAAGTGTTTCACTTAACAACCATGTTACTAACTTAACAAATGCAACGATTCATTTAACAACGGTGGCAAGCAAAGTTATAAAGTGGGAGAAACTCACTTAACAAATGTTTCACTTACGAACATAAACTTTGGGCTCAGTTGTGGTCGTAGCTCAAGGATTATCCATATAAAGAAGTCCAGTCTTCTTTCTGTATCAAAGCAAGAAGGATTCTAATCAAATATGTCAACTAGCTGGTCACGTTTCCCTGAACTAAGCCGAAGTATTATGCAGTTCTCAAATGAGAATTTTGAATATTTGAGTCTTCAGAAAAGATTGCTGTGACTCAAAATCTCACATTTTGATCACATGAAATTAGACAAATAAAAAAGGATCACCTTCCGTGCCTTGCTTTTTTCATTTCTGTGGTGCATTATTGATTAGTTTATAATTAATTTGTCTCTCTCCCACAATGTGAAAAACACAAAATACAAATGTTTCTGATTGGTGAAAAGAAAGTTGCATTCAGCCAGATGGTCTGTAGGCTCAGAATATATTAGCCTGTTTTATTTGCCATTAGTGGGCAGTTGCAACAAATGAGCTCATAGACCCTTTCTGTCTCCAACAGTTATTATTCCCTGGCTTATTATTATTGCTAGGATTTATCTTGCCTGTTACTCAATGGGAATTATTTTATGGACCTCATTTTCCAAGCCTCATTTATTACGATATAGACTATCCCATTGATAGTATGCACACATACATAGTGGGGGGGAAAACAATTCCAGATCTTCTCCTACACCCTATTGGAATTCCATTCTCCTATGAAGGTGATTCCTTCCCTCCACAGGATTCTAAAAAAAATTAAGTTGCAGTTGTCCGTGCTTAATCTACAGCAGGGTTTCCCAGCCTGAGGTGCTTGCACTCCCTAGGGGTGCAAGACGATATTCCAGGGGGTGCGAAAACCTGGATTTAGAAGTTTCAAAATTATAGCATATATGCATATAATTATTTATTTTTGTAAGGAGTGCGAGAATATATCAGAAGCGTTCTAGGGGGTGCAGGGTATAGAAAAGGTTGGGAACCCCTGATCTAAAGGAAGCCCATTGCTGTTCATGAGCCTGTCCCTCCAGAATACAGTGCTTGCAGACCATAGCTTAATAATCCTACATCTCTTTCAAATCAACAGAGCACACAGGATGGTTTTCTGCTGAACATTACTGCAACTGGCTCAGATGAGTTTCCTCTTCTTTGGACTGACTCTGTACCAAAGCATTGCATCAGGGACAGATAGCCCGGAACTACAAATACTGCTTTTGTGGTGGGGCTTAAAAGCACTGTAGAGAATAGAGCATTGATGTTAAGTGTAACACAGAATACGCCACACTGCTAACAAGCCATTATCTCCTGTGACCTGCACCGCTGCAGTGTTCTCTGCCTTCCAAAACGATCCTAATTACTAAGAAACAGCAGTAGCTAATCTATGGTAGACAGGACAGGATCAATTTTGTGGCGAGGCCGCCTGAAAGTCAACAGCGGGAGGGGGGGAATGCATACACGCACATGCATCTCTCCCAACGTGATGTAAAGAAATCAGTTCATATTTTCCATTTTAGAAACTAGCATAGAGAGATATGGGTTCCACACCTCAGCTCACCACAGCAATTACAGGCCTAAGTGAATTGTCAGCAACAGCTTCCTAGAGATAAATAGCTACCTACATTTCAAGATTAGAGCAAATGAGTCAGATTAAGCTGCCTACATCAGGTGGTGTTGGGTGTCGTCCCCAAAAAATAATCAGGCCGCATTTTTACAAATGGAAGTTTGTAAATCTTGGAGTGACATAAACATTCCAAATGATAAAGAGAGCACTGGAGAACAGTATAGTTATATGGCAAAGGAGACTGATAAAATCAGATTTTTCTTTTGCCTCCATTTTACTTCTAGTTCCGTCAAACATATTTTGGGGGGATGGGGGGGAATGACAATTGAAGTATACCTTGAAGAACTGAATGGCATGCATATTGTTGTTATCCATGTAATTATTTTGCTAATTCTGCTGACTGCCTACTGCCAGCAGTTCAGCAGTTCGATTCTCACTGGCTCAAGGTTGAGTCAGCCTTCCATCCTCCCGAGGTCGATAAAATGGGAACCCAGATTATTGGAGGAAACATGCTGACTCTCTAAACCGCTTAGAGAGGGCTGTAAAGCAAGGTGAAGCGGTATGTAAGTCCAAGTGCTATTGCTATTTTGTGTTCTTCTGGATCGCACATTCCATAATAACATCGCTACAGTACTGCATGAACCAAATACTGAATCATATGGGCAGCATATAAAAACAAAGTCGTTTAACCCCATTTTACAGCCCTCTCTGCTCAGAAGTAAGTTCCACTAAGGTCAGTGGGATTCATTCCCAGTTTGCAAACTAATTAAGTTGGGCGTAATCCCTAGTCGGTTCCAATGTAAAAGCAAATTATTTATTTGCTTCAGTGTCAGGAACTACTCTGAAACAAAATAAGATTGATGAAAGATTAAGGATCATTTTGCATAAAACCCATATTTAAAATGAATTTTACCTAATAAAATACAATCCTGGTGTTTGGAGATTTTCCGCCCTCTTTTTCTACTAAGTCATATTGTGGAGGAAGAAATGAACCCAAAATATATTGCCTTATAATATGCTTCTTTCTGTGGTGTAATAAATATGTAAAGAATTATCTGAAGTACCTTTGAAGTATCTTAAGATCAAGCCTTCAAAACTATGCCCCTATCATTTCTATGATTGTAGGGCAACACTCTGTTCAAACCTGAGTGAAAATGGCACACAAAGACTTTACCTGAAACGAAAACTGGGGCAGGGGTTTGTGAATATAGCTCCCTCTTTCTTAAAATCATCTAAACTTTGCTCATGGCGTATATTAGGATGGAGCCTGGCTCACATCTAGTTCTTAAGATATATCACATACGGACAGTTGCTTTCAGGCTGCTCCAGTTCCTCAAAGATCTGTTCCTAGAATCAGCTGATCCCTGGCAAACTATCTCTGGAGAAAGGCCAAGAAAAAAAGAGTATGGAAAAAGGACTTGCATTTACTTACTAAAGTCAGCTTATCATGCTTAGGTAGTTGAAAGCGATCCAGCCACCCAGATCACTGTTGCAATTGGCCTCAGGAAAGAAAATAAAAAGGACAGGTTAGAATTATAATAAATACCAATGAGAACTAGTTTTGTATGTGTGTGTGTGTATTTGTTTTTATGAACTTTCCAGTTTTATATCCAGAATTATGTTTTAAGCCCTCTGGGGAGTAAAACTTTCTTTCATAATTCAGGCTAACATGAACTTACTTAGGACTGATTTCCAATAAATTGCATAGGATTTCATTCGGAATACGCATACACTGGAGCATGTATCTCATTCTCTGGAGAAGGTACCTATTAAATGCTCCCTTGGCTCTTAGCAAGGCATTTCCTGAAGAAAGTAATCAGCAGAAAAGGTATTTATGGTGTTTAAATGGAGCGGTATAAACCTGTTCTTTGTAGTTGAGGCTACTTTCATTTTCAGACTCGGGGAAGTGGGCAGAGGCTGATGAAAATTGGAATATACAAATAATCAGGGATAATTTGCTATCAAGACACAGAAAATGCCTAATAAGGAAATACAATGGCACTCATAAATTCTTTATAAAGTCTACGTATGAATTGCAGGGTATCAAGTGTTTTCATGATTGAATCTCCTTCATCACACCCTCAGATCTAACTAGCAACCATCTTCCCAGCCAACATTAGATATGGGCCAGTCAAAACTAGAGACATAGGTAGAAGTCAATCTACAAAACATGAAGGTTTGCAATACTTTTTATCAAAATCATTAAAAATAATTTTTTATCAGTGGTCAGCTCAATTTAATATTAAAACATCAGTTGATAAAATAAATACATTTTAGAAAGTTGGCTATATTTGCTTGTTGCAGCAAAAACAATTATTAGTTTCAATTTTCATCTATGGGGCTTAAATAGTAACAAATAATTCATGGCATGAATTTTTGTCAGCAAATGCTAACTTTGTTTGAGCCATGATAGCTCCTTCATGGTGCTTGTGAAGTGTCAGCATGATCTACAGAGTGCAATTTCATAATGGATAAGCTGCCTCTGTTCTTAATGGACAGTTATCAAATTTTAAAAGATGGGACATTTTAAATTCAAGTTTAGCTGAACAGCACTTAGAGGCAATTTTAATGCATTTTTATTACAGAACTCAGAGGTGTGGATGTGCATTGCTTATTTGCTTAATTGCTGCATTTATTCTTAAAAATATATTGCAGGAAACATCTCTCTAAAAAAGATTCAAGAGGCAGCGTTTTAAAGAGAGTGTAATTCATTGTAGTTCCATGGTTGAAGTTTTATGCTTGTTCACAATTTGCAGTTTTGCAGTCCTGTTGTATTCATTATCCTTGGTACTAGAAAAGCAACAGGTCCAAAGAATGATGGATACATTCATAAATTTAAATGATTGTTGTTTTGACTTTAAAAAAATATTGAAGCTATGCTCATTTCTGTAAAAAGGATGGATATGACACCATAATATGTTTAAACACACCTAAAGTCTGGTACATTTGTGCCTCTTAACAGCTCAGTTATTCTTGCATTGCTAGTCATTATATTAAGTTCCTCGCACTGGACTTGGGCTTCTGAAGGAATGGATAACTCACTGGTCAGAGCTTAGTTAAACAGTCACTGAATTTTTTTCACTTCATCCTGCTGATTTGATTTCCTTTCCCTTCCAGGTAGCCCTTGACTCCAAGCTTTCTATCAGCAGCACTGGATGAGAATTCTACAACTTCCTAGAGCTCACTAACGTGGCCAGCAGTAATGGATTTTGTGATGAAACAAGCCTTAGGGGGTAAGTTTGCCTCCTCACAATATTCTCTTAGTTTTACTATTCTAAGTTAAGACTGAATTTCTGGTGGAAGCAGACAGCTTCAGCTCAGGCATGTTGGTGGGCTTCCTTGCATGACAGTCTACTTCTGGTCCTTCCTCTTTTCTGTAGAATTAAGATCAGGACTTTGACTTGGCCATTCCTTTCTTCTTCTTTTACCAATCTTTGGCAGTACAACTTGTGTGTTTTGGGTCATTGTCTTGCTGCATTACCCGCTTTTTTGAGCTTCAGTTCAAGGACAGATATCCTGACATTTTCCTGTAAAATTTGGTGGTACAATTCAGAATTCATAGTCCCATCAGTGATTGCAAGCCCTGGTCCAGAGGCAGCAAATTTGGGTCTCTAGGCCTAAATCATGATACTGCCACTACAGAACATTCTTCCAATTGTCTTCTGGCTTATCCACATGGTTTTTCACAAACTGTAGATAGGAAAGAATGTTCTTTTTGAAGAGCAGTGGCTTTCTTCAACCTGTCTGCCATGCAGCACATCTTTATTGCTGTGTGCTCTCCTGATAGTGGGTATCACAAACACTGACATTTGTCAATGCAAAAGAGGCCTTTCGTTCAGTAGACATTACCCTGGGGTTTTTTGAGATGTCCTGAAATATTATACGCCATGCTCTTGTTATGATCTTGGTTGGTCATCCACACCTGGGGATGGTAACAATGATGATGCATTGCCTGACAATGGGGACAAACACTTTGGGAATAGTTTTGTAAACTTTTTCAGTCTGATGGGCATCAACAGTTGTTTTTCCAAGCTCTTCAGAAATCTTTTTTCAAGTGGTGACACACTTCTACAATCTTATCTTACAAAGCTCAGACTTTTATAGTGAATATCTGGAATTCTGTTCTTTAAATAAGGCAGGACCTCCCATACTCATAGTGCTTATCAAATTTGCACAACTGGAAGTAAAAGTAACTCATTCTTATGGCTGAAACATACAATTTACAACAGAGAAAGCCAAAATAATTATCCTGGTAAGGTCTCAGTTGATATCTACTACAGAATGTGAATGCCCATAGATGTGATTGGAGAGTTTCAAGGCCTATAAAAAAAGAGGACTTGGCCACAAATTATCCATCTCTGCTTTTGAGCTTCTGAGAGATCAAGGAGGATCCCATTTCATCATATCTTCATCATAAAAAGTCTGTAAAGTAGTGGCTTTCAGAGAAAGGACTGACTCAATTTTATTGCATGCGCTCCAAAATCAAATAGGATTTGAATCTGTATTTCTGAGTCTCAGCCCAATTCCTTAACTATGCTGTCTGATTAGTTCTTGGACTTTACTTATTGCTAATATAGAAGTTTTCTCTTTTTATTTTCTTTTCTTTAAGAAGATAGAACTGTCCAGGCATTTGCCCACAATAGCACAATCGTGGGTATTCATTCCTAAGTACAAAGGTATTGCTTATATAATATTGTATTCAAGCTTAGACAATGTTGTCGTAATGGGAAAACCAAGACAAATATGAGAGAAAGAGAGAGAAGCCCTTTTGAAAAATACAGTGTTCTTCTTCAGATGTCTAGTGACATCTGAGCTCCCCCTAGAGATCCGCCATGGAAATTTGCTAATTGTCTCAGTGAAAATACTGACTTCTCACAACTTCTCACAAAGAAGATTTTTGGTTCTGAGAGTCTGCCTTGGAGAGATACTTATTTGTTTGCTTGCTTTTATCCTGCCTTTACTATTGTTATAAATAACTGAAGGCAGTGAGCATATCTAATACAACAACAATTCTGTGAGGTGTGTTCAGCTGAAAGAGAGTGACTGGCTCAAAGTCACCCCCTTTCAGGCCTAAAACATTCATCTACGTTTCCATCTAGAAAAGAAAATGCAAATCACTGGTCCTGGTAGACATTATAATAATGTCTAGCAGCTTTCAGGAGGTTTTTTATAAGGTTAATGGAGAAGCTGACAGCCGTTTTGCCTGACTGAAGAAACTTCACCAGTCAATCCACCATCTCTTTATTTTTCTCCTTGATAGTAGAAGTGGATAACATCAGCCTTCTGGGAAATACTGAAAAGAAACAGGATTTCCCACAGAAGTCCCTCATACTATGTTTTCAACCATGCCATATGCAGGGGCCACGAAGGACATGGGTAAAATGTTGGGAGGAGAAGAGGAAAAAGACCCTGATGCCCAGAAGAAGGAAGAAGAACGACAAGAAGCCTTACGCCAGCAAGAGGAAGAGCGTAAGGCAAAGCATGCCCGCATGGAGGCTGAACGGGAAAAGGTGCGGCAGCAAATCCGTGATAAGGTGGGTCACCTTCCTGCCATTTTTTCAACTAATCTCTCTGTCACTAAGATTTTGAGGGTGTGGTTTGGAAGAAATGGCAAGAAAAGGATAAGAGAGTAGGGAGACTGAGCTTTAGGAAACGGGAGAATTTGATCATGATGGCCAAGACATGGCTTCTTTTTTTAAAGTACAAAAACAGAGTTTTGAGAAGCCACTCGATCTAACCTGAATTATATTTGAGAAATGCATTGATTACCCAGAAAAAATTGCATCTTTTAAATGGTTGTTGTTAAACTATAATTCTGAGCATCTCTCCTATTGAGCATCCATGAAGGAGCAAGAATTGAGCGGAATAGACTTGCCTCACACATCTTGATGTCATTACATAAACATGCCGTTTTCATGGTGTTTCACAATCAGTGTCATCATTTTGACTTCTTCATGCCTTGTTACAGAGGCTGCCATTCCTTATTATCGGCCATGCATCAGCTGCTGGGGGTTGTAGTTTAAGGTACAGTAATTCTACTCCAAGGCTTGACATTTGGATGGCCACTCTAACTCCTTCATGCATCAACTTTTTAATAAAGGGGGAAAGAGAGCCAGAAATTTTGTCATATAACTTTGTCATATCTAATATAGCCTTCCCATGGCATAAGGTTTCTGTCTAGCACGGGCTAGAGCAATTACAGGAGATGGGAATATTGCAAAACTCAATAGATAATATCCCTTACAGATACAGCATCTTGGACAATTATCTACAGCGGGAATGGAGATCTTCCAGTCCATGGGATAAACCCTTCCCAATTGCTCCATCTAGCCCTTAGAGACCCAAACAAGGTCCCTCTCCTTCCTTGAACCCCCCCTGCTCTCTCCCTGAAACCCTGCCCCCCATCTGCCTTCCCACTGAAGGGCTGCAACTTCAGGTCTCTATTGCACTTGAAATGTGGCTTCCCCAAAGGGGAACAATGAAGATTGGGCAAAGATGGCACCTGGGCAGCCAGCACCTGAAGGTAAGAATATAAGATCAGACCAAGGCCCATTTTAGTCCAGCATTTCCATTCTCAACTAGATGTCCATTGGGTGCAGCCAGCTACACCCATTCACTGCCCTGTGCTTTAGAAAATACATGGAACAACTGACTTCCTGAAAGATACCCTCAGGTGTCAGCTTCCTGAAAGGGCTTCTGACACCTGGAAATGATTCCTGCCCAGGAACAGGGTGGCATCCAGAGAATGGGAAGGGAATCAGTCCACAGCCATTAAGTCATCTGCTCTCTGGTAAGGGATCGAATCCTGTTTTCCCCCTTGACTGACAGCATTATGCCAGCAGGATGACCCTGCCTATTGAGAACAAAGCCTCACAGTTTGGTCCCTCTTCACTGAGGGAAAGTGAATTAAAGCAACAAGGACTCTTGCCATGAGCCCTTGAATCTATTTGTACCCTACTGGAACGTCCCAGCATTGCTTGTTTCTCGCTGCAGTCGTTCCAGATGAATGAAAGAGAAACCCACCTGCACACAACATGGTTACACTCATTCACCTCCTAAACATTATTCCTTCTTTTTCTTTCTACAAAGAACAGCCTCTTCTCTGTAGCTCTTATTCCAGGGCCAGCTATAATTATTTAAAGAGCTTCTGTTTAGAGTCCGGCAACTAGAGGTGAAGTGGTCTCTGCCAGATTACCATCTTAGAGTTCCTTTGATGTGAACTTTCTTTATTGTTGCTAATAATCCTTAAATGTACTAACGCTGGCCAGTATTCAGCTTCTTGATGTTAAGAGAAAGGCTGCTTTCTGCTATTAGCAACAGTAATTCATTCAGCTGCATACTAAACTCATTGGTTCAGTGCCCATCCACTGTTCCTTTTTACATTTTTTCCTTTTCTTTGAGTTTTCTTTTTTTCATCTCCAGAAGGCAGACTTAGGAGCGCACCCCTGTAGAAGTGATAGTCTGTTCAGCAGAGTGATATGATCCACCCTAACTTCCAGGCTGGCTCTCCCACGGGATTATACTTGCTCATGAATGATTTTTCTCTGACTGCCATTTCTCTATTTGCACTGCAGCAAGAGGAGAATCATTCATAAAGGTTTGGAGTATGGTCTTAAGGGGCATGTAAATTTAATAAATAAATGAATTAGCTTTGGACGAGGCATGAGCCATCATATCCTGCACTGAATCTGGATGCTGATAGAATGTTCTTTGGCATGGTGGCACAGTGGTTAGAATGCAGTACTGCAGGCTACTTCTGCAGACTGCTGGCTGCCTGCAATTTGGCAGTTCAAATCTCACCAGGCTCAAGGTTGACTCAACCTTCCATTTTTCCAAGGTTGGTAAAATGAGGACCCAAATTGTTGGGGGCCATAGGCAGACTCTGTAAACCACTTAGAGAGGGCTGTAAAACATTGTGAAGCAGTACATAAATCTAAGTACTATTGCTATTGCTATCCTCCTTTGCTATTTTCTATCACTCCTCTCCTCTGGGCTCATTTGTCTTCTAAGAGAATACAGGGCACCGAAAGTAACTAAATTTCAGTCTCTGTCATTTACCTTTTTTAAAACCTTAAAATTAAGGCAGCAATAGCTTAGCATGAGCAGGTTCTGTTGTCCCCTTAAATAATTATGCAGAGATGGGAGAATTTGAGCCAGTGGTCTTTGCTCAGCCTTCAGTGTATCTGCCCTTTTTTAATAACACAGTTTTTTTAAAGTATTAATGCCTGGCCCTTCTTTACAGACAGTGAGCTCAGTGAAGACAGACTCCAATTCATCCCAAGTGTTGCCTATTCATTCATTTCCCTAATATCTTTTAGGCCAATTTCTCATTCTGTAGCACCAAGACAGAACCAGCACTGATACGATTACTCCATCAGTCTTCTGCATTGTTTGAATGCTGTGGAGTTTGAAGTACTCCTATTGAGCTCTTCCAGAGCAAATACAGCTTGGAAAACAAGGGTTGGATGTCAGATCTGATACCAGAAAAAATTAAAGGGAAATTATCCCAGCTGTAGGAAGTAATTATAGAAATGTGAGTTGAAAACATTATGTGTAACAGGTGCATCAAGAAAAGATAGACTAGAAATATTGTACACATAAAAATGCAAAGCATCAACTGAATTGGAAGGAGTAAGAATGGAGGAATGCCCAATAAGAATAAGTTTCACTGGAAGAAAAGACCACAGAACCTCCATATTGATATGGTAGCATACCAAATGTTGAATGAAGAAGAACTAACTGGAAGGGGAAATTGTCTTCATTTTTTGTTAGTAAGCTTCTTAGAGGCACATCCTCCAGGAAAGTTCTTCTGTTTTTCTTATTGTTACTGAAGACTTGAACATGAAAGTACCGTCATATATATACATATATATACAACTTTGAATGGTCTCTAAATGAACTGTTGTAAGTTGAGGTCTACGTGCATAGGTATAATTGCATGCAAAATTAGCATCAATTCCACAAAACCCATTTTTTACTAGATGACAGGGTAGGCTATCTCTCCAGAGTTATTCCCTTTGCCAATCACAGCCCCCCTTGTGGCTCCAGTCATCTTCAGATTATTAACAGGGGTGCTGTAGGTCTTCTTTGTTATCCACCCTAGAAATGGTAATATTAAGGCAATGTGTGCTTATTTGCAATTTCTCAAGATATTTCTCCAGAAGTAGACAGGGCATTCGTGGCTGCCAGGGACCAGCCCGTGGTATGTTTTTACCTGGGGCAGATGAGAAGGCTGCAGGTTATGCAAAGGAACACATTCTATTTTGCACTTGTTTAGGTTCGGTATGTTCCTAGCCTTCTTCACTGTGTCATGAGAAGAGGGGGAAATGTTATTCAAGTACATAGCACCCTCAAACACTTTAGCCAGATATCCAGTGTAGAACTTACACTATTTAATCCACCTTCCAACATGGGGCCTTAAAGTCATGTCAAACTACAACTCTTGTTGCATAGTCATGTGGCATGCTAGCTATGGTTATTGTAAGTCATCCTTAACTGTGGGCAAGGAAGTTACTTTCTAAATGAATGAAAAAGCATAAAATACTTTTCCAGATTTTCCATTAACGCAAAAGGTAAGGGTTACTGTTACCTCTGACTCATTCAGGGTCCATGTGTTTTTCCAGTACTTGATGACCCATCTAGATTCTGTCTTAGCTTCGACAGTAAGGGCAATAGAAGGTGCAATTTTTGTCTCACAATTATCGGTAAAATTTAAAGGTCTTTCCTATACAGTGTTCCTATTCCAGATGGTAACCCTGAAAACAGACTGTATTACTATGGAAGCAGCTGATGTCATTTACTGGAGCAGCTGGTTAATCTTCAAAAGCCTCAGGGATTAAGTCAATGCAATCTTAATTTAAGACACCTATGACCCAAGGCCCAGTGGTGTTGCAGTCAAGATCTACCTTCTCCTGCATTTCTCTGAGAAGTCTTGTGTGTCTCCCCCACATAGTATGGCCTGAAGAAGAAAGAGGAGAAAGAGGCAGAGGAGAAAGCAGCCCTGGAACAGCCCTGTGAGGGGAGCCTGACACGACCCAAGAAAGCCATCCCAGCCGGCTGTGGAGACGAGGAAGATGAGGATGAGGAGAGCATTCTGGATACGGTGCTCAAGTATCTGCCAGGTCCATTGCAGGACATGTTCAAGAAGTAGCCACCATACCAGCCCAAATCCTACCCAGAGTTTCCTGGTGTTGTCGATTCAACACTCGGTTCAGGCTTTTGGGTGGTGAAGGGACTTTCTTTTGGGGTTTCATGGGGCATTTTCCTTTCCAGTTTTTGTTTCAAGGGGAGACTTCATACATGTCTTTGTGCCACAGGCCTTTCCCAGGCCTTCTTCTCGGTCCCCAAGAGAAGCACATCAGGCACGGGACGTACTCCCTCCTCTGCCCCCTTGCTATCATCACTCTAGTCTGCTGGGTTCCTTGGAGCCACGGGCTGGGCACTGCCAGGAGTTTTACCTCCTTCCCCTCACCTGGGCTTTTTCTTCCCAACACAGAGCTGGAGTGGAGTTCTGTGGTGCCAAAGGGCCAGCTGACTAGGAAGTCAAAGCAAAGCAAAAACAAATGGGAACTGGGACCAAATTAAATTACGCAACCTCATGGGGTATTGGAGGAGGGGCCACCAGAGGGAGGCCAGGCCCCTGCACAATCCTCTGAGCCTGCCTCCTTCCCCCATATTCCTTAGCCCTGTGCTGACTGCCAAACAGAGATCGTGGCCTCTTAATCTCTGTTCTGCTGTTCCTGCCTAATTCATGGGGGCCAAGGTAGCCCCTGCACATTCCATCTCTGACCAAGGGAAGGACCAGTTGGATACAGATGCACATACACACACACACACATGCACACATACACACTGATCTCAATCCTCACTTTAGGGCTATTGGCAAATCATAATGTTGTCATATGCTTGGGGAGGAAGAGCTCATTCTTGAAAAGAATCAAACCCTACCACAAGCCTAGCATGGAGGCCCACTGCAAAAAATTGTAAGTTACTAGTAGAAAAAAATATTACATGGGCTGCTTAGGGGGCCCTGAGGGAGAGGTGATTTTTTTTCCCCCTTCCACCATCCAGTAGTAGTATTTTATTCAAAAAGTTCTCTTGCAGATTTTTACAGAGTAAAAAAACAAAGCATGAAATCACACTCTCCTTCCCATGCTGCAGAAAGCAATGGATGTGGAGATCGGTTTGGAGATCAGTTGACCAAAATGAAGACACTCGAGGGAATGGGATGTGTTCATGCATCCAACCGAGGATCCCTGCTTTCTTTAGGAGGTTGTAGGAATGCACTAACACTTATACAGAAAGCAGCACAGCCTCTCAGGCCAGGGAGTTTCAGTTGTCTACTAGACCAAAGGGTCTATGTTAAAGCCAGTAAGCCCATCCCTGTCATATCTTGATCCTGGGACACTGATAATCTCTTTCCCAGTGGAAACATAGTGGCCAACACAAATATTAGCCGAACTGTTCTTGTATCCAAGGTAGAAAATGTTTCCTTTTCCTCTTTCACTGAAGTGTCTAGAAAGACTACAGGCACACATACCCAGACACACATGCTGATTCCAAAGGATGGGTCCTTCATGGTCTGTGAGAAAACGTTCCTACTTTTCAAGTTCTGCAACCCAGTGTGGTCTGAGAGTGCGGTGGGCACTCAACCCACACTCCAGCATACGCCAGTAGTTCCCCTTCACTGCACAGTTGTTGCATTCACTCCGTGGCCGATTCTCCCCATTGTTTCTTCAAAGCCACAACATTACACAAAAAGGGGTGGCTATGAGACAAGGAGGAAGCCCCACTGCTGATTTGGCCTGGTGCCCTCTCCCCAGTGCCAACAATCCTTGGCCACTGCTGAAAACAAAATCAAACGTCCATCCTTCTGTGGGGAAGTTTTGTAGTTTTCATTCTTGTGTTTATTTGGGAAGAAGGAAGGCCTGGAATATTTGGTAAATTTCTGTCCCTTCTACTTTTGTTTGGGGATGGGGTCAAGTTTGAGTTTGGGAGTTATCTCCCTGCATCCAAAATCCACCATTCTTTCTTTCTATCCTTCCTTTCTTCCTTAATAGTTAAAGCCATATCAGTTAGACTGCAATACTATCAACGCTAAAAACTCTGCAGGCTGCGCTCTGTCATGCTGTATAAAGGAGCGTCCTGGGGTCAGGGACCACCCCCTTACCCCCTTGCCTGCTTGTCTGTGTCTCTGGCCGCCCAACATGTTTTGCATAGGTATCTTTGTAACAGGGTAAATCACCCCAACACTTGTTATCTGTCTAATTGTCTCTGCTAGTCACTCATTAGATGGTCATCGTACAGCCCCATGGAGCTGGAAAGAAAAGGTCCTCAGGCAAAATGAAAAGGGGACCGGGTTGGAGGTGGTAAGCGGACAGCCCATTAGCACCTGTTTTGTCCATGTAACGTGAGCTTGTCTGCAGTCATCCCATAGGACAAAAGAGTGTGATTGTGAGAGTCCTGCAAAGTTTCATGCTGGTTGCTGGGCAAGTCAACTCTGTGCTAAAGTGGCAGGACTTTGCCAGGGGAACACAAGCTGTTTATTCTCTACATAATCCTCCTGGATGAATGTTGAAAATTGCAATAAATCCACTTTTCACTTGGGGCAAAGGGCTGTTGCTGAAGCCAGCTTCCCACACTGTGGTGACGCTGTTGCTCTCAGTTGACAAAATTACCACTGTACCCATTGTTTGGTATTTAGGCAGACAGAAGTAAGTACCAGTTAAGTCTCTGGACCCCACCAATCTGGGAACCCCATTCTGAGCAAGAACAAACCCCCACCACCCCATGTCTTAGAATACTGGAGGGACATGAAATAGCAATGCCCACAGAAGTGAGACAAAATTAAACCTAACTTCATCATGTGTGAATGTCAGTAGGCCATCCTAGCCCCATCTCAAACAAAAAAATATACAAATCAGAAATCCAAGCCTCTTCCTCTGCTACCAGGGTAGGATCAGAAGCCCCAACCCACAGGAGAGACGTATTTGTGCTGCAGCTCCTCCTCATTTCAGCTTCCTCTTCCCTGCTGGGAAGGAACCATTTTGGTTCCCCGTGATCTCTGACCTCAGACCTCTGATATTATTATCAGAGGACACTGATTATTATCACTGGGAGGAGCTGCGGGACAGAGTTTTCAGGTCACTGAGTAGCCAGGAGAAAACTCTTAATATTTTGCCTCAAATCTTACTTAATGGAGCTGGATCAGCTTCCAACTTGAAATCTACATGAACTGCAGAGAGTATGTATGTTTTATGTATGTATGTGATGTGAGTGAGTGAGTGAATAAGAGGAAGAATAGAAAGAAAAGAACAAGAGATAAAAGGCAAAACAGTTCAGTGATGGCTTTTGAACAATCTCCCTCAACCAGCTTTTCCCAACTTGATGTCCTGCAATTGTGTTGGGATTCATTTCCCTGAGTTTTCAAATTGAATCTCACCATATTTGGAGAATTCCACCTTATCTTACATATAAAGGTTAAGATATCCTTCTAGGTCCCCAGACTGATAGGTATCTGTAGATGCCAGCTGCTTTTGCCAAAATGATAACAGCAGTGTCATTGTGTTTAAGTCCCTTTTGGACATACAAACCATATGACATGCATATATCAGAAGGGGCATGTCCTGTGTCATGGATCCGCTTTGCTCAGATTGACCAATTTGACTGAGGCTGAGGATTACACTCCTTATGGCTCCATCACTTTTGATGGCCAAAGATCGTGCACAGAAGCCTTGCCTACAATGGGAGGTACACATGTATCACACACCCTGATGCATTTGCTTGTCATTGCTATGAATGAATGTTTATATGTCAGAGAATGACCATTTGTAAGCATTCATGGGCGAAAGGTGAATGAGAGAGAATAGCATATACATAGCAAGAAGGCGTGTTGAGTGTTTCTTGCATTTCCTCCAAGTGCATGAGTGAGAACACAAGACAAATCAGTGGGTCTATCTGTCTATGTGCTGTACAGGCCTTGGGGAACAAGTATGGCTTGTCATGAAGCCAGGAGAAATGTCTGGATCTGTTTTCCAAGAATCAGTTAAAATATGGGCTATTTTTTTTCAAATGGCTTCCAGAATAGGACATCGCTTGGGAATTCACTATTGTCACAGAGTAATTGACTCCAGCCTTCCAATGCATCCTGTCCCCTCCTTGGCTGGTGCCCAAGAGTTAGTTGTCATATGCATGGAGTTGCTCTTCTCTACTTTCCTCTCACTAATCTGTGTTGAGGAAGTTGACTGCACTAAGCCAAGGGGACGTATGAACCATTCTGCCTTGCTTGTGCCATCTGCTTTCTAGAATCATTGGGCCTAATTGGCTAGTCCTCGTCCCACCTGCAACCACCAAGGGCATCTATCACAGTGATGCGACAAATGGGTTATATGGGCAATCCAGTGCAAACACAGCTCCCTGCAGGCCCTTCAGGTTATTGCTGCCGTGTGGGGGAAGGCTGACAGGCAAACTGTGTAGCTGAATCTGAGCCAAAGGGTTACATGATTTCTGACTTTAACATGTTTTAACCTGGGCGCTGGCAGGGAGCTGGTTACGCTCCTTTCCCGGTCTATGTGGGGTGAAAGATGCAGGCAAATGGGGCAGGGAAGACTTGAAGGGCTCCATCCATCCACCCTATGGTGACCATTCTGCTCTACCTAGTCTTTGAAAAAAAATAATAAAATAAAGAAGTTTGTACATTGCCCTGTGTCAACTGTCTCTGAGATCCAACCAGAAGAGATTCTGGACACTGTCGGCACAAGCACGGCTTCATAACACACAGTGAATTGACCCAGCGATGCACCTGGGGAGAAGATGGACCACAGAGCTAGAAGAAGCCTGGGGCCAAAGGTTTGCCTGTCTGAAGAGGCTACAGAGGGAGGCTGTTTTTCTGAGAAGGAGACACACCAGAGATGGAATTGAGTTTAGAGCTGTGTGTACTTCAAAGGTAAATCCTGTGCTAGTCTAAAAAAAGCTACTGCTGCTTTAACGAATCAAATAATTGCCACAATTAATTAAGAGTCACATTAATCATTGACTTTGCCTCTCAAGGTAGCAACAGCAGCTTTTTTTTTTCTTTTTTTTTTCAGGGAGGGGAGGCTGGGGTGAAGCCTTGAAAATATCTTGAATGGCACAAAGGTGTTGTGGTGGATGCTCAGGTTTTAAAGCCACCTTCAAAGCCTTTTGTGAAATG
Organism: Naja naja; assembly: GCA_009733165.1. Lineage (NCBI taxonomy): Eukaryota > Metazoa > Chordata > Lepidosauria > Squamata > Elapidae > Naja > Naja naja. The sequence goes on along the minus strand of CM019149.1, from coordinate 87,842,184 downwards.
TGCACATCTCTAACTGGGATAGTGTAATAGGAACAAAAAACTAAGCAAAAATGGAATTCTGACAAAGAAATTTAAGGACCCTGCAAACTTGAAAGGTTTCCTGTGGGAAGCACTTGACCCCCTTCTACCTTTCTTTACTAGAACATGGACAGCATCCTCAACTGGGTCATAAAAAGGGATATTTTCTCTTCCCCAGTCTTTTCTATGCTGAAGTAACAGTAGCAAGAGTGTGCATGGGGACTCAAGATGGCAGCCAAAACTATGCAATCAATGCTCTGTGGTGCACATCAGAAAGGGGCGGAGCTTATTTACTTATTTATTCATTTACAAGACTTGCGCACCTGCCTGGCTTCCTGTCTCATATAATGATTCTAGTTCACAACAATTCATAAGAAACATAGTTAAAGACAAAGCACCCTCTCTCCCTCCAGGCACCAGGCCAATCACCTTCATAGCTCAAACACCCTCCTAGCTGGGTGCCTGGGAGAAGAGCCAGGTCTTCACAGCCCTCCAGAAGGTTAAACATGAAGGGATCCCTTGGATCTCAAGTGGGATGCTTTTCCAAAAGGCTGGGGAAGGAAAGGTTTGCATCTGAGATACCATCATCATTTAAGAAAGGGGACCTGGAACATACCGACCCTCTCTAACCTGTTAAGATAGGTCAATACCCTCAGGGAGAGGTGGGCCTGTGGCATGTACTCCCTAACCCAGTCCCCATCTTTTTGCACCATGTGACCTTGTACGACATACGGAACCAGCATGTTGTGCAACAAGGTCACATGGTGCAATAAGATTGGGACTGGGTTAGAGACTTCTGTCTTCATTGTGAGTTGTGTTGGGGAGGGGTGCAGGAAGGAAGGTTCAGCCAATCTCATTGTACACATGTACTCTGGCAATGAAGGTTGATTGATTGATAGGGTTTTAAAGGTGATAACTAGCATCTTGAAGCAACTGTAAACCAGTGCAGCTCACACTGCACTTTGGGTCAACTGCAGGGCACTCAAAACTGCACATGCCACTGTATTTGGACCAGTTGCAACTTCTGGATAGTCTTCAAGGGCAGCCCCAAGTAGAAATTAGGAGGGGGAGGATGGGGAGGAGGAGGGGGAGGAAAAAAATTAAAATTGAACACAGCAATCTGCCAATCTGCTATCCTACCTGGCTCCTTCATCAGCAATAAGACATCTATTGATTGATGCTCCAGAAGCTGCAGTGAGAGTCCATCCCTGAGAGACCTAGCTGGCTAGGGAAGTAATTTCAACACTTCAAGTGCCCTTTCCAGTGATGCCAGCTGCATAGGTTTTCCTAAAATTGAGAAATATGCATCTGATATCTGCTGCTGCAGGGGTCCCCAAGACCCCGGGCTGCAGCCCGATACCAGGCCACTGCCCATTGGGAATCAGGCCGCACAAGAGGGCGGGCAAGTGTGCAAGTGTCAAAGCTCCATTTTCACAAGCAACAGGTGCACCCACAAGACCATCCCTTCTCCCCCACCCCAACCACTGCTGCCAGTCCACATGTCACCTAGCCTTTGAAGAAAGGCAGGATACAAATGAAATGAATAAAAAAATGCATTTCTGACATCCTGGACTCATGCACTTTATATTAGAGATCTCAAAGTAATAGTAAATATATTAAGCAATACTACTGCATTGAACTCATCTACCACAAGTTCTTAAGAGAAAAGATGATTACTAGAACAGCAGTCCAAAATGTGTTTACAGTTGGCAGCATCATATCATATATGATTAATGGATTGCAGTAGCAGCACAAGATGGGAATTCAGCAGTTTAGCATACAATTTATGTGACACTCAGTAGGCTCAATAGCAACTTTTGCTGAATTAGGGCCGTCAAAATCCATTGTTTGTATGCTCTAATATGTGGGTGAGCAAATTGTCCCTGTGGCCTTTAACATCATTCATGAGAGATGAAAAGGAAGTCACCCCAGGAGGAACAGACTTCAGAATATAATCCTGGTAACCACAATGTGTTCATGACAAATTGGCACAACTGGGAACAACGCTGGTTCTTCCTGGCTCTGTGCTAGAGTGTGCGGGGTCTGACTGTGCTGGCCATATGCTTGCTCAGAACTGGCAGAAAGTAGAGTCATTCTTCAACATTATCAGAACTATGGAAGTGATAAAACACCAAGGAAGTCAACAACTTGCTCAATGCACGTTTGCTGCCTCAACTGTTGGTTGACCTTACCTCTTCCTGTTCCTCAGTTCTTATTACACAGGTCAGTCTCACTATTAATTACAACAATTTTTGAAACCATACAATTGGTTGGACAATGAATTCAGAGCCTAAGAAAGCCTAAGAAAAATCAACATGTGTAAAAATGGCATGTAATTTGTAGACCAATATTGTGACTGCTTTCTTTTTATTCCTAGGCTGAGACCAAGTTAGGTTCCTTTGAACCAGGGGATACCAGTTCCTGCCATGACCTTTTTTAATCCATGATTAGCTACTTCTTCTGTAGACCTTTTCCTCCCTAGCCAGAGATTCCAAATCTGTTAAATATGACATTTCACCCTAAGTCAGATTTATAGGAGGTGACTACGTCGAGTCCCTCTAGGACAGGGGTGGCGAACAAGTTTGACACAAAGAGCCACAATTTTAAACTGTGAGAGTCAGAGAGCCACACTTCGCTGGCCCTGCAGTTGTTTCGAGGATGGGAGGCGGATGACATTCATCAATCTCTCCTCAGAGATCCCTCCTCAGAAGCAGCATAACAAAATCCAAACTTGGCAAAGAGCCACAGTAGAAAATAATGATAAGAGGCAAAGACGCATTCATTTTGGCCGGAAGCTCTGACTCGAGAGCAGTGTTACCACCTGCTCTAGGATGTTCTTGACAGGTACAGCATTCTGTAACAAGTCATTTCTCTCAACTTTCCATATATTACATTAAGATTATGAGTATAGAGAAGGAGAAAAGGAGTATATGTCAAATCAAATCATATCAAATATATTTATTACAATCTATGACCACCCTTTACAATAAAAGATTACAATAAAAAGGGAAATAGTTTAATGAGGAGTCCTTGCAGAGGCATTTCTTGCAGACATTTCATTATTCAAACAAGGTAACATCAGTGCTGCTACTCTGCTTATGATGCTTTTCCCCCAACATACGTGTCGAAGCAGCTCTTCTGCTAAATAAGCCAATCTATCTACTTTGTTTACTCGGATTGGAATCAAAAGCTCTTTTTCCTCCCTCAGGAGCAGTTTTTGGCAGATCTTAACAGTAAGACAACAATTTAGGCAATCTGAAACTCTATTCAAATTACTGTGTTCATTGAGTGTGCATGGCTTCTATATAATTTAAGGTTTCCTTTATTACTGATAATTCAAAACATACAGGTGAATAAATGACAACACTGATTCCTAAGTTTATAGAATATTTTCCCAACTACACCTATGGGGCTCCTGTGGAAAAAAAGCAGCCTTTCATCCTTTGCATTAGGCTTGTATGGTAATAAATAATAAAGTAATAATAAATAAATCAGTAATAAAGGGTACTATGTTCACTTTATGGTGGGGAGGGAGAGACAGACAGAGTGAGCTACTTCACTCCTAACCCTATTCACCTATACAAGGACAAACTCCATTGAACACAGTGGAACTTTCTTCTGCCTATGTTTGTCATGCCTGGCATATTAATGTCTTTTAGAATTCTGCACATTTTCATGTGAACATTTATTAAGACAGTGCTATAGAAAATAAACGCATGGCTTCTCTACCTTTTAGTAGCTATGCAGAATTTAAAAAGCGCTTACAGCTCTATTACAGATCAGAACAGAACATGAATAAGTAGCATGATGAAATCCAAAACATCTGAAGTAAAAGTTCCATCAGTCCCAATCGATCAGGCTAATAGGGGGCTGTGGTGGCTCACATGGTAAGACACTGGGCCTGCACACCGCTGAGGTCGGCGGCTCGATTCCCGTGAGTGAATAAACCGTGTTGGGAAAAGAAAGGCGCCTCCCCCGATTACCTACTGGCATTCAGGCATCCCACAGGTAAAGATAACACCACCTGAAAAAAATTCCTTTCACAGAGGCAGCCAGCCACAAACAATGGAACAATGAAGCTCAGAGACTCCACAGTTCAATTCTGAGCTGCATATGTTCTCTTCTATTGGAAGTTTGTACTTTTAATTATTGAACTCTTTAAGATTACAGGTTGTCATGGTAAAAAAGTTGTTTGAAAAAGTAATATGAATCTATGTGTTTACATCCTGTCAACACAATATAGAAACGCTGTAATGTATGACATACAGGTTTAGTAGAATGTAAAATCACCTATAGATTAACTTAATGGTCTTTTTTTTAAATTCATATTTATATGCCGCCCTTCTCCGGAGACTCAGGGCAGTTTATAATTTTTGGAGTGCAACCCAATGCGCTCAGCAATAGCCTTCATTCCATTGTATATGCCTGCTTATTACTAAGCGGCATTTTTACAAAGTCAGCTTATTGCCCCCAACAATCTTAGGTCCTCAATTTACCTACCCCGAGAGGATGGAAGGCTGAGTCAACCTTGAGCCTGGTGGGATTCGAGCCTGCACTAATTGCAGGCAGCTGGAACTAAGTGCTAGGCATTTAACAGCCTGCACCACCAAGGCTCAGTTCCTGATGACTTCTTAAAATTTAGAGGATTAAAAAAAAAAAGTTAAACTGAGATTTATAAAGTTCTAAATCAGATCTCCCTACCAGATATTTTTAAGGCATCTAAGGTCCCTGCTGTGTTTTAAATAGAAGTTAGGATCTTGCCTGCTAGAAATCACTAATAATGGAATCTGACAAATTGCTTGTCCATCGAATTCCAAAAATGGAAACCACTAAAAAGAAAGTGCTATCCATCACTCCTGCCATATTAACTGCTAAAGATAGTGGTGGCTAACTTAATACACTAGTATTTCCACACATACAAAATGGTAAATACTTCATTGAGTTGAACTCAATTGCTGGGAATTATGTGTCCTTGCTGGGATAATTATATAAAATAATAATAGAAAATAATCAATTGCTTCCAAGGAAAGTACTATATACTCCTGATTATAGTGTCTTAACTATTTGCTTTTGCTGGAGGAATTATTATATAAAATAATAATATAAAAATAATAGGGAGACAATTTGCCATTACTTTCTTCCAAGATATTTTTGACAATGTACTATATAGCTCCTGGAGTTCATGGTAGTGTCTTAACTATTAAGCAGGCCTAAAGCTTTTGAGGGAAGGGCTGTAGATCAACCAAGGTTAATTAGTTGCTGTCACTGCTGCAGCATTTATCACTGCCGATTATTATATCATTTAGAAAAAGCCTACCGTGAGGTTGGTAGCATCTACCATCAAACTGCCTGCCCCCATTCAACTAGACCCCAGTCTCCTATTTATTTTCAGTTCTTCTTTTGGACCAACAACAGATGTCACAGAGCACCTGGGAAGCTATTTGTCAGACCAGGATTTTATGGTTAATCTTGACTTCCCTGCTGCCACTTTTTAAAACCCATATTTTCCAGATGTGTTCCCAATTGCCTAACCTACACTGAATCCACACTTTTCTAGATGTTGTCTCTACACAGCATAGCTTCTCTTTGAGAGAAACAAAGTTCAGAAAGTGGGTTCAGCAGTTAGGTCCTGATGCATAACAGTTGAAATACCACTTGCCTTGCTCCTTACAAATCCTATAGAAGAAAAGCCACAAGCAGAGCTAAGGGGTCACAAAGGGGCCTGCCTGAGCAGAGTAGGAAACTCTCCTGCTCTTGATCTGCAAATTTCCTGAAGGCAGCATCAGGACCTAGGCAAGGACCAAAGGAGAGAGGATAATAGCAGCTCTGGGAAAAAGGGTTCCACCCTATTCAGCTTAAAATTAAGTAATGGCTGTGATTAGTCTCCTGGAGAGCTGCGGCAGTGGGCTGCCTGCTGAGATTCCTGGCAGGCCTCTGGTACCAGCCCAGCTCCAATGTTCCTATAGCTTTCCAAATAGCCTCTTCTGCTGGCTCTCCTCCGGCAGCAACCAAAGAGGACAAAAAACTAGATTTTGTTTACTCGGGGTTATGTGTAAGTGAGATATGAAAAGTTCTTTCATTTTACTAACTCATGTCCTTCTGGACTTCCTAGATACATCTCATGTCTATTAACAGAAATGGTACATTGGATTTCATAAGTTTAAAAAAATCCTACACACTGCCTTCTCGCCTATAAGCAGTAGTGTGTGGTGGCTATCACAGAAGTTATGAAAAAGAGCCTTGGTGGCTCAGGCTGTAAATGCCTGCTCTTAAGATCCAGCTGTCTACAATTACTGTAGGCTCGAATCCCACCAGGCTCAAGGTTGACTCAGCCTTCCATCCTCTCGGGGTAGGTAAATTGAGGACCCAAGATTGTTGGGGGCAATTAGCTGACCTTGTAAAAATGCGCTTAGTAATAAGCAGGCATGTACAATGGAATGAAGGCTATTGCTGAGCCATTGGGTTGTGCTCCAAAATTGTAAGCCGCCCTGAGTTCGGAGAAGCATATAAATGTAATTAAAAAAAAAACCAGGGAGGAGATAGAGAATGGAGCAAATGCTTTGCAAATCAACATTCCCAAATTCAGTGGCTATCATTCCCGGTTAAAACAATAAAAAAGAGAACATAGAATTATTTTTCTTCTCTGAGACCTAGGAGAACTTAAGGACTGACCTGCTGTAAATAATATTTCATATAGCCACATTGCATATGAAAGGTGCCAAAAGTTAATACTGTACATCTTTTTTATACTTTTCCAAAAATATTTAATTCATACTAGACAACACATGACTCACTCTGTTGTTTATTTTTAGCTTTCACATTTCTGCACCAGCATCTCCCTCTTTTCTTTTATATATAATGTAACCTGGCACCCATTTCTCCACCCTTCGTGACTCTGAGCAGAACCAGTGAACCCTCTTCCTCCTCCCCTTTGGCTGATCTGTGGAATTGCCGACCACTTTGACGATTGGAGTGGGAACTAAGTCATAGGCTGTGAGAAAAACTGCATCCCTGTTCCCCATCCTGGCATATTCCTAAAGGACCCCTCCCTCTAAGGAACAAGAGGGCTCACTTGTCAATTATCAATACCCCCAGCCAGACTTGGCCAGCAGATATCCGAATTGCTCCCTCATCCTTCTCTTGCTGCCCACCACCATTAAGAAATTTCAGGTTTTGGCTTCAGTTCCAAAGCAGCCTATTGCCACTCATCCATCAGGCCTTGCCACCAGTCAATTTGGCACAGGGACTACATTGAGGTGGAAAAGAAAGTGGAGATCCATCTTCCCTTCCCTTACACCCTGGGAGGTGTAATCAGAAATCACGATCACAGGAGTGCAGCCAATCACAGTGATGCCACAACTTTGCAAATAAAGCTGGTGTGAAGATGCCTGACATCACATAGGAGTAATGGGTGCTGAATTTTGGACACATTCTTTAACTTAGTCCATTTGAGGTACCTTGATTTGAAACTTGTTGCCCTGTGATGCATCATTTTGCCCAACTGAAGGTTATAAGCAGGAGAGTTTTAGTACTATATTTTCATGATATTCTCAGGAGTCTTCTCCAATGTTTCATCTCAAAGTTGTAAAAATGATCATGCAGATTAATGCAAAGATGCCCAAAATATTGTCTTCAGCTTGGCCAAAAGCAGCTTACAGATCACCTGACCAGCACGGTGTCTTTAACATATGGAATAATAAGGGGCAGAATGAATACCATTGTCAGATTACCTCCCTTTGATTCTATCTGAAAGCCTGAACTATTAAGGGTAACTATTAACTGACGTATCGTGGATAGTTCTAGTTCATGACCCCCTTGGTCAATTTAGAGTAAGAGTCTTCATGATGAATAGGGGAAAAGCCAAAAGCGTCTAGCAGGTTACCTCATTTCTTGAGAGGGCTCTCTTTCCTGCAGGCTACAGGCTTAGCGTCCCCATAAGTCCTGGACTGCATTTGAACTCATCACCTTGAGGAATTCCTCAAAAAATGTCACTAATATTTCCTGGCAGAGAATAAACATTGCAAAAACGGAAAGTGAACTGAGATTGGTACAATACTTGCAAAGCTCTCTGCAAAGGCAACTGCATGGAACATTTATCAATGCAACTATTATAGTAATGACCCAGCTGAATGTGCCTGTGTGCTTTCAATGTCATACAAGGGCACTCTGGTACAGCAGAGATGAGCTCAAATGAGAAAATATATCCCACCACAAATCTGAGGACAGCAGTACTTATCTCATTTACTCCATATGCCACTTGCTATGCTAAGGGAAAGACAACTTCAGGCAGTTTGGATTAAATTCGCAATCCCGTGCTTTGAGCCACGCTGGCTGGTCCAAAGGAACTTTAGACAGAAAGAGGAATAATGGGGTGGCAAACTAAGACACCCAAAAGATCTGATTCAAGTTTCAAAATGGAGAGTGAGAGCTGGTCAGCTTCATGCAGAAATCATGGAAGATATCAAACATTTATTTCTTATAGTAAACAGGCAACTAGAAGCTGAGCTCATTATTTTCAAGGTTTTTCAGAGAACTTACAGAGAGGTCATGGGAACACCTGTTGATAAGTGTGTGATAAATGCCATTCACTTTGTATGGCTGAAGCCACTTTCACAACGCTAATAACACTGAACAGTGGGTTAATGCCTTCCAGCTTAAAAACCGAACAACTCCTTGTGCATGCACAATACAAAGGCCAATAATTGGAGCTTGTAATTGTCACAGGCTGCAGTCCTAGGCTTATTTCCAATAAACTGACATTTGATAGGAAGAAAAATACAAAAAGCAACCGCCAATACAGAGGTTTCAAGCTGAACCAATTAGAATAATAACAGCCAAATTGTTATTTTATTCCATACTCCAACTTAAGCATTACACTGCCCTCCAATGGAAGTAATAACTATTTCCCATCAGGAAGACAGAAAGCCAAAAGAAGAAATATGCTTAGAAATTCATTTGTGAAGAAAAATATGGAATGGAAACAACCCAATTTAAACTGGTGAGTTTCCTTTTCAGTATTCAACTCAAGACATGCTTGCTTACCTATTCCAGGTAGGTAATCTACTGTATTGCTCTTCATTACAAAAAAATCCAGGTTAGTTTACTGCTATAAAGAAAGCTTATTGCCTTAAGATGTCTACATTGTATTCATTCTGTAATTTCTGTATGTATGCAGCAGCATGTCAGATTTTGAGTGAGGCTCAAGGGCCTAATTAGAAAAACAATCTTAATAGCTCAGGGAAACCTGCAACATGAAAAAGGGAACAGCACAAAAGCCTGTCTCTGTAAATTAAAAATAGTCCCTTGTGTATTTGCATGCTCTTTATACAACCCCCCCCCAAAAAAACTCCATCAAATTGATGCTGATGCTGATTATTTATAAATTGAACAATATTTCTACTTTGTCATAATAAATCAATCTAAACCTACATCCATCTCATGATATTTAAAGCACATCTACGAACACAACCATGCACAAAGATGTTTGCAAAATGACTCAGCCAACTACCTTGAATTGGACCTGGAAGCAAACTGGTAACCAATGGAGTTCACACAACAGTGGTTGTGTGTGCCACCTGAGGGCCTCCCAGAATTGTGCATGCTACTGCACCCTGGATCAGCTGTAGCTTCCAAATACTCTTCAAAGATTAGCCTGATGTAAAGTATGTTGCAGTAATCCAACTGAGACATATGTAGGGCATAAATGACTGCATGCAAGGGCCTCAGGAGCCAATTGCTTCTAACTCACACTATCTAATAACAGTAACACCTTTTTGTTTTTAATTTTAGATGAAAAAGATTACTGGGAGAGTTAAGTGTGTATTTTTGTGTAAATGAACTTCGTATCTGGCACCAGTCACAAATGGCTTCCTCTAAAAAAAGATTTCTAAACTAAGTAAATGCAAATTCTGAGTTCAGAGGCATTTTATTTGAGGATTTGGTTGTAGCTACTGAAAAACAAAGTAGCTACTGCAAGCCTGATGTCTCTTCCCATATCTTCTAGTATTTTTACTCACTAAACCTGAATAAAAGTACATCCTATTGTAGTTAAAAAGTGCTACCCTAACTTATTTTCAACTTTTTTTCCAGTAATTGCCTCCACTATTTTCTCTTATGCAGGCAAAATTCTGAATTGATTCCAGTCATCTTCACTAACATTAGCACTTCAGAAAACCAAATTGGATAAATTATATCATGACATCAAGCTCTTCCACAACCACTCTTTGTCTGGATTTTCTACGAATAATGAAGGAAAGGGCTTTCACATTAGGAAAACGGAGCTGAGACACCAGAATTGGAGCAATAATGGCAAGACTGAAAATATTAATACTGCTACATTTCTTTTCTGAAAACAGTTTTCCAACAATGCAACTCTTTTGATTGAAAATAAAAAAATGCAGAACACTTAGATGAGCTGTACATAATCATCCATAACAGCTAGCTTTGTCAAACCAAAGATTGATCCAGTCAATGTCCTGTTTCTCACTCATCAACAAGCTGTTTCCAGAAAGCTTTCAATCAAGGCAACAACATCCCTTAGCCTGGCTTTCTTTGCCTCTTTGAGTGCTGCTGTAATCATTCCACAGAAGATGAGAGGATCAATATTCTAAGAATGTATGATTTTTCCCCCTAGAAGTTCAGTAAATTGCCCTTTAAACCACAATACACAATATTTTAGCAAATATCTTTATCTGAGATACAAAAACGGGATCATACAAAAATTAGTATCGTTTTCCAGCCTTGCTCCTTTCATTATCCTAAGGTTAAAAAAGAATTAGACACATACATATATACATTTTCTCAAAAGTTAAATATGAAAAGGAGAGTTTCAAAGATGGCTAGAAGAAACCACCATAATTCTCAACCAGAATTTTCATTCTCAAGACACAAGAAAATGACATTGATGTATAATCCATGTTCAAAGATGTTTTTGCCTCTGATACTCTCACTTAAACAGAGGATAGAGACTGTCATGATGGAAGGATGCAAATGCATTGGCAGCTAGAATACCGATAGCTCCCCTGTAATTCTGCAATCAAAATAATGAATAATCTATGCCCTCCAAAGAAGTCCAGATCATTTCAACTTCTCCGCCTTCTAGGACAGTTAACAATGTGCAAACACTTTTTAAAAACCAAATTCCCAGACAAGGGAATTAAAATTCATGGCACTATTCTCTGCCACAAAGAAAAACAAACCCAGAGGGGAGTTGTGTGTCTTCTGAATGTTCGACACTGGCTTAGAATCATAAATCATAAATAAAGTCTCTAGCAGATTTATTTTAAGAGTCATTGGCGTGACCAAACAGCTTCACAGTGCCTGCTTCTCTACTGCTATCGTATTTGCCGTCTTTATCATCACAAGCGTAGGCTAATAGCGGGTGTTTTGGATGCCAGGCAACTGTGAAGGTTGGGGACTCGCACTGCACTTCCCAGAGCTTCTCCCCTATAAAACAAAGACATAATTAGATACTGCCTTTGGGACAAACTAACATAGCTCAGACCCTTTATCCTATAGACAAGAATGCAAGTTGGGAATTACTGTACTGTTGAATTAATGTTTCTTTTAGTCAGAATTATAAGGGCAATTTAAAAAACCCACTCAAGAAGAAAACAGCAAGATTTTCAAAACAGGCAAGGGTGTCAAACTTATGGCATCATGGTGGTGTCACATGCTATATCAGGACTTTTTTCTCTTTTGCTAAACCAGACGCGGGCGTGGCCAGGGCGTAATGCATCCGGCCCATGGGCCAGGAGTTTGACAACCCTGGCTTAAGGCATACAGGAATATTCATGTATTTCATTCATAGATATTATGCTCGCCTACGCATAAAACTCTGCCAGATATACAGTATTTAAACTGAGACCAAAAGTCATACAATACAAGATAGGGAAAAAATAAAGATACATCAATGTGTGCACATATTTTACTAGCCATTCTTTAAAAAATGTCTTCATTCAGTTGATCTCTTCTCCTAATAAAAGTTAAATTACTTTCCAGGTAGGCAGCAAGAAAGCAATACTCACCAGTTTCTACTTCAGCGATATCAATGAAGTGATCTTCGGAGGCTGAAGCCAGCATCTTGCCATCACAGCTAAAGCTCAAAGTCCTGACAGGCCAATCAAGTCTAAGATCAGGAAGCAGAGAAGGAAATAGAGAAATACAGATTATAAGAGGCGAGATAAGTGCCTTTGGGTAGCACTAAACAGTCTCGTTTGTCATTCTTAGAATCTAATCTTTCAAAAGAAGAAATGTTGCCACTGATCATAGACATGTCATTTAAGTACAATAACTAATTTTTATCTCAGTTATTAATAACGTTTTTTTAAAGTTATCTAAGGCAGAGATCACAGTATCTTGCAGTAATACATTTTGCAGTGTATGATTTTTGTTCTTAATCTACTGCCAACTGGTTTTGTTGAATTATTCCTATTTCTCATATTATTAGACAGAAAAGGACAACTCTCGCTAGTTAGTAACTATGCTACCTAATTTATATAAGGTATAAAATAATAGTTTACTCGTTGGTATCTTGGTCTCTATTTTTTCCTAAGAGAAAACTCTTTACTTGACCCCATACTGCAAATGTAATTACACTTCAATACAGGTGGTGCTGTACTTACAACAGTTCATTTAGTGACCATTCAAGTTACAATGGCACTGAAAGAAGTGACTTATGACCATTTTTCACACTTACAACAATTGCAACATCCCCATAGTCATATGATCAAAGTTCAAATGATCGGCAGCTGACTCATTGATGGGTCCTGGGGTCATGTGATCACTATTTGTTACTTTTGACAAGCAAAATCAATAGGTAAGGAAGTCACTTAACAACCATGTTACTAACATAAGAACTGCATTCACTTAAGAACTGCGGCAGGAAAAGTCATCAAAGGGAGGAAAACTCACTTAGCAAATGTCTCGCTTAACAATAGAAATTTTGGGCTCAATTTTGATCATAAGTCAAGGACTATTGACTATGAGCACTAAGATGAGGCATTCCTATTTATTTTTAATACTTCTTTCAAAATTTGTTTTCATTTTTTTAAAATAGATTTTATAATGTTTATAATGTGTTAGAAAGTTTAGATTTTAAACTTTAAATCATTTCAAATACCCAAACACACTGTCTTTCTTAAAAACAAAGTAGGATTTATTTTTTAGTCAACTTACTACAGATATGATCTACACAATAATAAATCACAGCAGCAGTGAAAGAACAAGAATGGAATTTAAATGGTGTAATAAATTTTACATTGAAACTTTCCTTGTTTTCCATTATCATCATCATCATCATCATTTTTTCAAGATAACTATATCATCACAGACCCTAGGATATGCTTCCACTATATACCATTAGACTATACTGCATAGTTCACATATTGCACTATTGCATTTCTATAGTGCATTCTTCCAATTACTTTGCACTTAGCACAGTATTTTGATTATAAATGTTTCATTCTATTAATCTCAGAAAACTATCAGTTATTTATCTACAAGCCTAACATCTGGAAAAGTACTTTTTAACACTTTTAATACAACTCACCTAGAAAAGCATCGTACACATACCAGCTCATCCACATCCCAGAGGCTAACCAATGCATCAGCACTTCCGGTAGCAAAATACTTGCCTGTTGGATCAAACTTAATACAAATGCAATTTGAGGGGTGGGCATTAATTGACTGAATGGGTTTCAGCTCTGGGTAACTGCAGAAAAGAAATAAAAACAGTTTATTAAATCCACATACAATTCACTGACTAGGACATACTCTGAAATCTTGTTTAACAATCTCTAAATGTAAGGCACGCTCCTTATTATATACCAGGAACCACAAGCTGCATAACTGAATAGCACATTGTACTTTATTTTAGCACCAAAGAGTTATAAGCAAATATAAAAGAGAGTGCATGATCCCTTTAATACATTTTTAAAAAATTAAAGGCAGAAAAGTTTGTAGTTGATAAAGGTTTATGCTACATCAATATACGGATCTTTAAGATACCACAAGATTCTGTTCATTTTGCTGCAAAAGGTATGTCTCTCCTAATCTGGAAAGACTGCTAAAAGGCAAGGAAAATTGAGATAAGTTTGAAAAGAAGGGAAGTTGCTTCATGGTTTGCACACATGAGGAAATGAGAACACACAGGATAATTGCCCTTATATAAGTCAATTCAAATACAAGAAGAAAATTTGTTTTAGCATAATAAAGATCTAATAGTGAAATTCCTCTTCTGCTAGCAAATTGGATCCTGAATAATATTCTGGATCCAATATCCCAATATTCCTCAACTGGTTAAGTAATAAACTGATTAAAAAGAGGGGAAATAGAATATTACATTTTTTATTTAGTTTTTAAACTACTTGACTAGTAGTCCTTCATTGGAATACCTTTCATTAGTGTCAAAATGGAGCAGAAAATTGAAACACAAATCCCTACTTGGCCATACAGTTCACTAGGTGGCTCCAGAACCTCCCAGATTATTGCTGAGAGAACAAAGGGATATGTTCATGTGTGTCATCTCACATTCCTTGAAGAGCAATTAAAAATGAATATCTAAGCTGAAGAAAGAAAAATGTGGCAGTGGCCACCATTAAGTGGTGAAGAATTAAATTCATGATACTTTGAATTTTAATATTAGTACATCAGGAACAATAAATGGAACAGAAAGAACTCTTATGAGGAAACAACATTCATGAAAATGGAATGGTATTTATATTAATGCTGGGTTCCTGGTACTCTCTGAACTTGATTGTTATCTACCAGGCCAGCGTGCAAGGAAACAGCCAAGCTCAGAGAGCATCAAGAACTCAACAGTTCAACCTGAGCTATATATATTCTCTTTTATTTGCTTTGCATTGTACAATCCTGAAATAAGATGATGAATTAAGAAAAAGCTTTGCAGATGCTAATGGTATCACTGAAAACCTCATATGAGCTCCAATTAGAAGTAAAAGTGGAAGGCAGAACAAAGAAAAATTATCTATATACAAGGCTGCATCTATGTATAAGGCAAATATACTTTTCCATCACCACTTAGATCAAAAGACACGACAGCCAACTCACTTGCTGTCCTTCGTAGCAAAGGCCACGGTGAAAGTACCTGAGGATGTTGATGCATCCGTTGCCATTGGTGAGGAAAAACATATTGTTGTCATTATTCCAAGATATCTCATTCACCTCAAACTTGAATTGCTCTTCAGCTTTGGACCGATGTGTCTTAGCATCAATGAATGTGACAACATCATCTTTATTCCCTACTGCAATAGTCTGGCCATCAGGGCTCCAGCAGATGTTAATGTTTTCCCCTGTAAAGGAAAAAAGGGAAAAACAAACCTTCTGATTTACTACTTGCAGCAAGAAAAATTTACATAGGCTTTTGTATTTCTACGGCAAGGAAGATAAACAGAAAATACAACTTTATAATATAGAAATTATTAACTAACGATTTTATAATACAACAGTACCACTATTATGCATTTCAGATTTGACCATGGCCATTTATCTGAAGAGAGAGAAAAAATGATTTGGTCAAATACCACGAAAAACAAGTTATTTCTCCCTTAAAAGCAACATATATTAAAATCATGTGTTCATAGATATATTGGTCACTTTATATGATGATCAGGAAGCAACAGAATTAAATCTGGAGTAATTTTGTCCCCAAGATCTCTTAATTAAGAAGAAAAATACCTTTTGTATTCACTGTGGTAATGCACTTAGTGGTTCGAACGTCCCATATACGAATGGTTTTATCACCAGATGCTGTGACAAAGAGATCTGGATTACTAGGATGCCAACACAACTGATCCACACTATCTCCATGACCACGATAATTGTTTTCCTTGACCTGAAGGGCAAAAAAATACAACCATCTTCAACAAACTCTTCTGCCCTTCACAATCATTTTATCACATACACTTCATCATAATCTAATGGTCAAAAAGGCCCAGCAGAGATTATACTAACTGAGATTTCTCAAGAAACAACAACTGAATGAAAAATTGCTGATGACCTTCTACTACTGCACCATAGAGAGTATTTTAACTTACTGCATCTATGTATGGTTTGCCAATTGCAATGGTAGATAGGACAGGGTTAACATCATTGCCCAAAGAATCATTGGTGTCCTCCCCCCTCCTTGGAAGAGTTTTATAGCTCCCACTGCCTTAAGTTCAAAACATTCTTACAGATCCATCTCATTCTGGGCACCCTTTTTTTAATTATCATCTGGCAGACAGTACAGGACAAATAGGCTGAAAAACAGCTTCTATCCCAGAGCAATAACTATACTGAATTCTACTGTATAGTGCAATATTAATGCAATATCAAGGGTTTTCAATTCAATTGTATAGCATGAGAAGGATGTGTGTTTGTGTTTTATTTATATAGTTATGATATACACTGAAGATGGCATTTAATTTCGTTGTACAAGGTGCAATAACAATAAACTAAACTGAACTAAACTAAATGCTACTATATATCGTTGACTGTGCAGGATTTGATTCAATAATTCTCTATATGCACTTTGACAGAATTATAGAACAGTTGATAAATAAGGTAGAAGGTACTCTACTACCTTGCCCTACAGTGTTCCTCTGCAAACAACTGTTTCATATGGTTTAAAGATAACAATTAATTTAGTTTACTGATATTAATATGGAAGTGTCTTGTTGTCACCTTCTAGGATGGTTTTCAGCCTCCTGATTTATCCTAATCCAAATATACAGAAGAATTACACTTAAAAATATCTCAGAATCAGATATAAACATTAGATCAATGAACTGAAAACAAACATGCTAGAAAGTGAATATTGGTAACAACGAATTTGCAAAAAATATCAGCTATCATTTTTAAAATCTTATAAGGTGTTTCTGAAAGTGCGACTTGTGCTTTGTAAACTGTATAGAAAACAGAGCAAAGGCCAAAAATCTGAAAAGCATCCATTTTTATTTGAATACTAAAAAGAGGCTTTATTAAACAATTAATAAACAATTGGCTTTATGCCACATATCAGTTAAAAAAACGTTCAAGATTTCACAATCCACGTTGCAACCATATTCTGGAACAAGAGCTAACAGATGAACAACCTGAATTCAGACGAAGCAATCACGCTGCTCGTATCCATGGACAGTGGATCAGATTGCTGGCATCCGTGGATAGTGGAAAAATCAAAAGTGTTCTAAAAACACTTACTCTATTGATTATATTAAGACTATTAGACTATATTAAGACTATCAGAAACTCTGAATAGTCCTTAAAATCATGTGTTCATGGGTATATGAACCATCATCGATGACCCAAGCAAAGGAGTTTTTATGGACTCAAAAGAAGACTTGATCGCTATTGATAAGCCGGACAAAATGATCTGCTGCCTCCGTTACGAACATCCAAAAGCCACCAACCAATGGAACCAAAGCGAGTCCCACCGAATTCAAGGCAGGCTGATTTTCAATCCGTTATTGTCGCCCTTTCCCAAAAGGTGCGAGGGGGAACCACCATAAAAGGCTCCAATTCCCACATCGGCCGTCGGGAGTCCAATAAAGCCGCCACGCTCTCCAGCACTTCTTTCCACTCCTTCCGTCCCTTGGACTCACCAGCCGATCTTTATCCAGCACGAAGACGCTGGCGGTCTTGTCGAAAGAGCCGGAGGCCAGACGGTGGCCGCAGCAGCTCCAGGCCACCGAGTGGACCTTGGCTCCGTGCGCAGGGAATTCGCGGCTCCGCGTGTTAGCCCGGAACTTCTCCTGCATGTCCCTCACGTAAGGAGAAACAGCCATGGCAGCCCAGCCCGGCTCAAGCCAAAAGAAATTTACACTTCCTCCCCACTTCCCCGCCGAACCACTTTCCTTCCGAGTTACAAAGGTTCCACTTCCGGTATGTTATTCAGGGGGCAAGAGCCTCTCGAAGAACGGGTTTCTGAGCGCCGTAGAAGTATAAAAGTGCAGAGAGGTTCTTTACCACCGAGATATGCTTTTACTAGTATCGCTTGGCATCTCTTTAATGCATCCCTTTATCTCTTGAGTGGTGGAACTTTCTCTTCATTGATTCTCGGGAAGGGGCGCTGTGGCTTCTAAAGGAAAAACGTCAGCTCGTTTAACTGAGGGGAAAAAATAGAATGCCGTATTTTACGATAAAATTTAGAATGCACAGCGAGAGATTTTGTGACCTACTTTTTATACCTACTACTCAACCTAATTAATGCCGCCCTGCTTATGACATACACTATAAAGTTTAGTTTATTTACCCTGTTTCCTATCAGAATAGCAGGAAAAGAGGAATAGAATAGAATAGAATAGAATAGAATAGAATACTTTATTGGCCAAGTGTGATTGGACACACAAGGAATTTGTCTTCGGTGCATAAGCTCTCAGTGTGCATAAAGATATAAGTGATGAATCATGATCATAGTCATCATAAATACATCATGAATCATAAGATACAACACTAATAGTCATAGGATACTCAAAATCAAAATCATACTAGAAAACTAAATAAAACAATAAAAATTGTAAGATACAAGCAACAAGGTTATAGTCATAAGTAGAAAAGGAGATAGGTAATAGGAAAGATGAGAAGAACAGAAGTAATACAGTCTTAATAAATAGTTTGACAGTGTTGAGGGAATTAGTTGTTTAGCAGAGTGATGGCATGTGGGGGGAAAAACTGTCCTTGTGTCTAGTTGTTCTGATGTGCAGTGCTCTATAACATTTTGAGGGTAGAAGTTGAAACAATTTATGTCCAGGTTGTGAGGGGTATGTAGATATTTTCACAGTCCTCTTTTTGACTCGTGCAGTATACAGGTCCTCAATGGAAGGCAGGTTGGTAGCAATTGTTTTTTCTGCAGTCCTAATTATCCGTTGAAGTCTGTGTCTGTCTTGTTTGATTGCAGAGCGAAACCAGACAGTTATAGAGGTGCAGATGACAGACTCAATAATTCCTCTGTAGAACTGTTATCAGCAGTCTGAGCATTCTGACTTGGCACAAAAAGAATATTCTTTGTTGTGCTTTTTTAATGCCAGTTTTGATGTTTGGAGTTGTGTAATGGGTTTCAATAGGCAAGAAGCAGAGCAGCATAATACAAGGTTTATTGACTGTAAACTGGAATTGAGGAACAGCAGGCAAAGGCCTGTAATTTTACACTCTGGGGCTACAGGGCCTTAATCATAATTCTTGAAAAAGCCTGCCCAAATATGACTGTTCTAAGTTTCCCTCCAAAACAGTTGGAGTTAACAGTTGGGGTCATCTAAAGGTTAGTCTCACTTTAGCAGGGCCTAACACAATTTTATATGCTCAATACATAACATTAGGTGTCCATTTTAACTCTTGAGATATTGTAGAACCTAGAAACTTGAAAGTCTCTACTGTTGATATTGTGTTGTCTAGTATTGTAAGAGATGGTAGTATAGGAGCGTTTCTCCTGACTACCATCATGTCTACTACGGTTTTGAGTG
The DNA here is from genome assembly GCA_009733165.1 of Naja naja. Classification (NCBI taxonomy): domain Eukaryota; kingdom Metazoa; phylum Chordata; class Lepidosauria; order Squamata; family Elapidae; genus Naja; species Naja naja. The sequence goes on along the minus strand of CM019149.1, from coordinate 87,822,709 downwards.
TGTTTAGTTCAACATTGTTCCGATTGCACCACAAGCCTAATTGTTCAACTTCCCATCTGTATGCAGATTTGTCATTGTCTCAAATGAGACCACCACTGTTGTGTCATCTGCAAAGTTCAGTACTTTAACAAGGGGTCTTTTGAGATGCAGTCATTGGTATAGAGAGAGAAGAGAAGTGGAGAGAGCACACAGCCCTGGGGGTTGCTTGTGCTAATTGTACAGGTATCTGATGTGATTTTGCCTAGCTTCACCTGCTGCTTCCTATCTGTTAGGAAGCTTATGATCCACTTACAAGTGTGGTCAGGCACAGCTAGCTGATTTAGCTTAGTTAGAAGAATATCTGGAATGATGGTATTGAATGCCGAGCTGAGTCTACAAAGAGGAACCTTGCATAGGTCTTCGGAGATTCAAGATGTTGTAGGATGTAGTGCAGAGTCATATTAACAGTTTCATCTGCTGATTTAAAATATCAGTTAAAATAAAATAAAATATCAGTTGTAAAATATCAAAAAGTGGGAAGTCATGTCCATTCACCAAAAATAGATCCTTTTAATTGAAACGATGTTGGTTTCAAAGCCACCGAAACCTCAAAAATCTGTGCCTGTGCAGGAAAGTCAAAAGGGAAATAAATGAAAAATATTGCTAAGATTTTCAAGAAACATCTACACATATATGGAAGTGAGCAGTTCACCAGGCTTAAATTCCAAACATTGATGTATATGTAAGTCTGATACCTGCACTCTGCCAAACGAAAAAAGTTAGGGTGCAGAAGTTTTAAATTATTGAAATAGCAATCTTTGATGTGGCCAGGATATTCTTTTAGGAAAATCCATGCTTTTGAAAGGTTTTCTTGTTCTCAGCTGCAGTTCTTCCCAACATTCTGAGGCAAGAGCTATATTTGTTTAAACCATGCTTGTTTCACAATTTTTGTAATGTAGATAAAAGCTCTCTCCTTTGTCACCCTTACTGTTATATAAGGTCACTAAGAAAACAGTATCATGGAATCAGTAATATCATCTGATTTTCTACTCCAAAGTGACCCCAAAGCCACTCTAAAGTTTCCCAAATCTTGCTTCAGGACTAGCACATATTTGGTGCTGCTGCCATTTTGCTTAACTTGGATATACATATAATATGTTTATAACCTCAGTGAAATAATGTGGTGGTGTTGCTTAACATATTAAGGTTTATCATCATTGTTCTTTTTCATGGTACTGCAATAGAATGCAATCAAAATTTTGCAAAAGTGGTATTTCAAGGGTTCATTGCCATATAATCTGAGTTTGGCATAGTGCTAACCAAAAGCAATTCAATAGCTTGTTATCATACAAGATGTTATAAATTAATAATCCACATTGTGTGCTTATGTCAGTGATTTATTTTTGTAAGGATGTTAGAGTTTGACAATCTTATTTCAAAGGTTGTTATATTTTGTACAGTACATTTTTGGAGAAAAATCTGTACAAATGAACTGCTGTTCCATCCCATTTGTGACTTACAAGCTTTTTATCCTGAAGATGAGGTTTGCTTTGTCTACTGTAAGGAAAACAATTCCTGGAGGAATGGGAGCGTGTTAGCACAGCAGACACATAGAAGGAATGTACGCTAATTGCGGCCTTGAAGTCCTCACTTCTCAGTATAGTTATTGAAACTGCTATGGAATACAACTGATATTTTCTTTTTATTAAGACAATACAGGTAGCCCTCCAATGGAGCCCAAAATTTCTGTTGCTAAGTGAAACATTTGTTAGTTTTGCCTCATTTTGCCCCATTTTATGACATTTCTTGCCGTCCTTTTTAAGTGAATCTCTTCAGCTGGCAAGTTAGTAATACGGTTGTTAAGTTCCCCATTAACTTTGTTTGTCAGAAGGTCGCAAATGTGATCACATGACCCCCTGGATACTGCAACTGTACTGGTGTTAACCTATAAAGCCCTTCATGGCTTGGGTCTGGGGTACTTGCAGGAGCGCCTCCTACCAGCATCGAGGTCCAATCGCCCAGTACACTCCCACAGGCAGGCCCTCCTGGGGGTGCCATCAACCAGACAATGTCGGTTGGAGGTCCCCCGGGGGAGGGCCTTCTCTGTGGGGGCACCCACCCTCTGGAACCAGCTGCCCCTGGGGCTGCGGTTGGCCCCTGACCTACGTTCCTTCTGCCGCGATCTAAAGACCTGGCTGTTTTTACAGGCTGGCCTGGATTGAGAGGGATCGGGGATTTTAAATGGGGCATTTTAGTATTTTATAATATATTTGGATTGGATAAGATTTTGGATGATGTCTTTATGTATTTTGTATATATATCTCTGTGTGAGCCACCCCGAGTCCTCCCCGGAGATAGGGCAGCATATAAATCCAAATATAAATGAATAAAATAAATAAATATGAGTCAGTTGCCAAGCATCTGAAATTTGATCATGTGACCATGGGGATGTCGCAATGGTCTTAAGTGCGAAAAACGGTCATAAGTCACTTTTTTCAATGCCGTTGTAACTTTGAATGGTCACTAAATGAATTGCTGTAAGTCGAGGATTACCTATAACTCTTTCTTGGGGATAATAACAGAAAATGAATGGAAAAGTAACTTGAGTCTTGCTAATTATGAATATTTATGCTTATATTATCTATTGAATATATATATAATTTTTTCTTCCTTTCCTTTATGAGTGCCTGTGTTCCTTTATTCTTGTCTGTAGGAATCCCTCCCACTGTTTTCTGGAGAGAAATTCCTCCAGTATACACTGAATAAATAATAACTGCAGTGAGCCTTAATTATTTGCAGTGGGGGTTTCCTGTGTTTGATTCCACAGAAACTGGAGTTGGAAGTGGGATTCATAGTCTTTGAACTGCAACCAGGAGCAATAGCTACGGTGCCCCATAGGATGAGTTTTGTGAGATTGAATCCATGTCTGTTTCCACTGCCACATAAGGACACTGTTTAGGAGTGTGTGTAAGGCAACAGTCTGTGTCTAAAAGTCTATTTTCAGTAGAGAGGTTTGTTGAATGTGGTCCCTTCCATTCCAGTTCTCAGCAGCTGCTGCTCTGCTGTGAGCTCAACTGAGCAATGACTAAAGATCATTGGAAAGGAAAGGGTAATTTGGCTTTTGGGTGGGTGAGTATGATCTTTCTTTGTCAAACAAAGACTGTCCCCAAGTCTTGTTCCTCCCTGGTCAGAAACAAGCTGAGACGTAAGTATAGAGACCACAATAATCAACACAGGAAAGGGAAAGGGAAGGCCAGCCAAGAATACTTTCCAAATACTCTCCAATGTGGATAGAAATCATACACATAAGTAATCTGAAGGGGAAATGTAAGAATCTGTGGGAGGAATGCAAATGAGAAATTTACAGTCTCGGTGAGTTGTGCAGGAGGCTCCAAAGTTTATGAAACACCGGTTTAAACTGGGAATGGTTAAATACACGGAGCAACAAAAATAGTAAAACTGAGCGATCATACTGTGCATAGGGAAATTGACAAATACATTGGATGCCTTTCATGGGAGGAAAGGTGGTGGGAGTGGGACTCCTTTTGACTCAAGACTGCTGGGGGCAGTCTGAGTGCAAACTGAGATGTTTTTTAAAAAACTATATCTTTCACCCCTTCCTTTGATCTGCTAGCCCCATCTACTTGAAGAGATCAGGGTGACCTGGCTCCAATCTTTGGCCTGCAGGAAGATATCAGAGGAGAATGGAGTGGGAGTGCAAAACCTGCAGTTATGCAGGCACTTCCATCTGCAAAACAAGGGGTGAAGGCCAGTTGGAGAAGGAGCTATATTCAGCACTGATAGCAGATCAAGTCAAGAAAGAGTGTATGAGCATATGGGATAAACCAAAGCCTCAGAAGTTTCCCACTTTCTATAAATAAATAAAGTAGACTGCAGATAATGAAATCACACACACACACACACACACACACACACAAAACATGAAAAGCTAGCACAGCTGAAAGCAGCCAACACTCCCACAGAAGTAGTTGGACTGTTATTTTCCAAAATCAAAAGATAACCTTACTTACAGAAAAATTAGCAGAGACCTTTGATTAATTATAATAAATTGGACTTTGAATAATCATAATAAATATAATTAAAATGGAGAAATTTTAATTGCTGTCAACTGCAACTTACAGACAGACAGACAGACAGACCATACAATAACATACAACTGGGCTACTTTCATATCTGGCCACAATTTTTGAATGAAACATGCTCCTTCAATTCGGCAATCCATTATATCATTGTCTCCAGACCTTTTCCTTCTAATTTGGTCAAGGATCAAAATTAATCCTTTTGTCGGAAGTTATGACCCACCCCTCTCCTAGAAAAATGAAATATTTTAGGATATACTAAAAGGGCAGAATATTTCCCCTAAAAAAGAGAAGTAAAAACTCAGAGAGGCAGAAACTCAGCCCTCCTACCCTTGCCAATGGGGCCATTAAGGCCTGAGCCAGTCTATTTTTCATAACAAAGGAAAGATAAGATTAATTGGATCCTAAAGGAATATACAACTGAACCCATGTACATCAGCCAGCAGCATTCAAACAAGCCTGGCACACAGAAAAAAGCCCACAAAGTTAACTAAGACCACCACCCCCCGGCTAGAAACCAAATAGATGGCAAACTGCAGCCAAATACAAACTTCTTTTAAAACAACTGAGCTGAAGAAGTTGAAACTCCAAAACATATTAGAATAGAAAACAGCTAAAGCAAACACCAAAAAAAACCCAAAGTAATTAGAACTTTATAGACAGGAAAACATTCACCAGAACACAATAATAAAAACATGAAGAAACCAGACATGCAGGAAGATAGGAATTAAACCACGATAGCGAAGGAAAGAAAAGAAACCTAAGGACATTAGCTAGGTATAAACAGAAAAGCCCAGGATATTGCAACAAATATACAAACGGATTAATTACCAAGAACAAACAGCAACAAAGGGCTAGGAAAAACAAAGATTGGACTATAAAACACTTACTCAAACACTATCATTCACTTGCCTTCCACCCCAAAGTCACCCCAGAACAGAAGAACCCAATCACAAAAAACAGGATTTAACACCATAAAAACAATCATGTACACAAATCAAAAGACCCCACTTGGAACTGAACCCAGAAGGATATTTCTTCCAACAATAGATTCCATGCAAACACAAGCGTGGAAGTGTTTTTGTTTCATTGTCAGTGTTAAGGCATTGGTGGGTTTACTTGTTTGTATTTATCTGTATAAATTTGTGCGAGCAATGCATAAAACAAAATATCAATGTGAGAACCTATTGAATACACAGAAAAAGTTTGGACATTATATGTTATCTCTTTAAAAAGCTGGATTTTTTTCTGTGGTGAGTGCTGGCATTAGCCATCATCACATTCATCATTTACTCTGGTCTTTGTGAATTTTGTATGAATTTTGTGAGAAGTCAAGAAAGTTGAGAGGTTTCTATTCCTCTTCTCTTATTTATTTTTCATTGTTTGAAGAGCATGTTTTTTCTTGCTCCTATTTGCTCCCACCTTTCCCTCCCCAGATTTTGTACGATTTGCTATTACCATGTCTGTCTCTTGTCTGATATATTAATTGAAGGTCAGAAGGAGAAGGTGGAAAAAGAAGGGACACACTACAATTCCAGAGAAAACCATTGGGAGCTGTCCACCCATATACCTTTTTCAAGCTTTTTTTTAATACACATAACAAATTCAATTCTTTGCATTTGCAGCAAGATTTCATTATCTCTACATGTTCAGAGGGCAAAACATGCAGGTTTTTAAGCTAACTTTTTAAAAAAATGTGTTTTCTATGTGTACTTGATGAAAACATACATTTAGAAGAGAAACATGTTACAGGTGTCCTCTGCATATTGCGTTGATCTGAGAGACTCCATGAAAGTGCTAAAATGAGACAAAAAGGACAGAAAGTTCCAGGTGTTTTTAAGGAAAAGAAAATCCCTATTAATGGCAATAGACACAAGTAATTCAGAAGGAGTGGCCAAACAGGAGGGAGAATGGTTTCACCCACTCGGAGCCCTAGTTAAAATGGAAGCACAAGAGACAGACGTTTGATTCTTTATGGCATTTTTTTATCAATAGATTGTGTTTAGAGAATGCTGTATAAATGAGAGCATGCACTTTTTTTAAATAATTTTTTTATTTTATTTTATATAAACAATCTTTCATTTAAATGGTGTGTCATCTGGGTATAAATATCTTGTGCAATAACCATTACAATTAGTACACATTCATTACTATCATATAATTACTCTATTCTTACTTCATACTACTACACATGATATACCTAATTATAATAACAATTCTTAGCATATTTAATTTCTTGTTCTCATGTTTACTATTTTTTGCTAGTCTTCTTAGATTTTCTAATTTCCATTTTTATTCTCCAGCCATTGATAAAATGATTCCCATACTATATAATAGTCGGTTTGTTCCTTTTCTTTAATTGCAGGTGTTAACCTGTTCATTTCTGCACATTCTAATATTTTCCTGATCACATTCTCATCTGTCAGGATCTTTTCATTTTTCCAATTTTGTGCAAATACAATTCTAGCTGCAGTCAATACATGAATGATTAAGTATAGCTTTTCCTTACTATATATTTCAGGTATAATCCCCAACAGAAATATTTCCGGTTTTAAATCAATATGTTGCTGTACCATCTTTTCCAACCATGTGTGCATTTTTGTTCAATATCTTTTAGCTTCTACGCATGACCACCACATATGGTAATATAATCCAGGTATATCTTTAAACATCCTTTGCCAGTCTTGGCGCAAGGTGCCATCTATAGAACATCTTATACAGATTTTCTTTGTAAGCAGTTGACATTGTTAATTTATAATTTCTCTCCCACAGTTTCTGCCATTTATTTAGTTCTAAAAGCATGCACTTTTAACCTTGCACATCAAAAATGAAATTCCAGTTAAGTTGAATTGAACATGATTCAATTTTTTGAAGTCAGTAAAATAAGGACCCAGATTATTGGGGGCAATATGTTGATATTGTAAACTGCCCAAAGAGTACTGTAAAGCATTATGGGAGAGTATATAAGTCTCTTCCTATTTCTACACACACACACACACATATACACACACACAATCATTATTTACACAATTCCAGCATTTGCTAACCACAGGTTCCCTTTTTCTACGCAATTGTCTCTTCCCTTGACTTTATTTGGGGTTTCATCAGAGTAAGCATTCCTGACGGTTTTACTGACTAAGACAATTTCCCTTCATTTCTGGAGAGAAATGATTAAAAAGCTAGTCTATCCAGCAGGTCTTCAGACCACTGCAGTCATTGACTCCATTTTCATCTTTCATCTGTCTGCCATTTCTTCCCTAGAAGCCCAACACAATTATAAATGTGATGGGGTATAAATTTATGACAAAAAACAAAGACGAAGTTTAAGACAGACTGATGTTGCTATTTTATCTCAGCCAGAGACGGTTGCCTGGGCTATAAATTTAATAATTTATTGATACTACTATTATCCACTAGATTATCTGCTAAATGTCAAACCACAGCTGATCTGGCTCTAGCTACTTTGATCAACTTCCTCTTGAAACCTAACTACACATAATCATATAGAAACTTTTCTTTTGTAACTTCTTGTTTCTAGTACTTGCTAACTATTTACTTAAAACATTTACTAATATTCAAGTGGGTTTAAATTCTTTCACAGAATCAGTCCCATAGCCATGCTAATGTCCTAACTTCATTAATGGCTTCCTTTATTCTATGCATCTTTAGGGAAAACCATTTATTTGCAATTAGGTGAAAAGCTAATTGCTAATTGGGTGAAAAGTTAATTGCTAATGGGGTGAAAAGCTAATTGCTACATCTTTTTGTTGATCTTTGTTTAACTTATTACTGCATTCTTAAATCATTGATACACAATTGACTCAGTCATAGGTTCATCTTACCTCTTGACCTCCTTAAACTTTTCCATTCTCAAAAAAACCTCTAGGAATTATTTAGAAACCTGCAGAGTTACTGACCCTGACTCCAGAGAGGAATTGTGCAGCCCCATCATTCTGATGTTCTCTCATCAATCTCCCTATTTGTTGCTCATGTATGCCTATGCTTAAAGGAATGACTCTACATATATTGAATGAAAGCTGCTTTTATATAAATAAATAAGCCTTTAACAACCTGAGTAAAATTAGGGAAGCAAGACTGCTCCTGTCATTTTGAATATCTAAGTTCAACAATCTTGTGGCAAAACATCGATTGTAATTAAAATTTCCTTTCTCTATAATTGAAGAGGAAACCTCATTTTACATTCTGGAAATATGGAAGACTGCAGTGGACACAGCACTGAGGCAGAATAGTTAAGGGTGTGAGTTAACTAGCTAGGTCTTGTTCTTGCATTATGTTCCTACATTTCAGGTAGAGAATAAAATGATCTCAATCTATTTAAAGGCTTACATTACATTTTCATGTATTTCCTCTCACCTACCTTTGATTTTCTGTAATTATGATTAGAAGGAATGGGATCTTTGGAAAAACAAGGTTTGGAAGCCGCATGTGGCCTTCCTGTTGCCCATCCTTGTTTGTATAGCAGGGGTGTCAAATGTGTGTGGTCACAGTGTTGTCGCATGACGTATCACGACTTTTTTCCCCTTCCCTAAACTGGACGTGGGCGTGGCCAGCACATGACACATCCAGCCCATGGGCCGTGAGTTTGACAGCCCTGTTGTATAGCATGCAGCCACCAGTGGTGGATGGACTGCCTCTGGTGTCTCAACGATCACAGTGCATTTTTGCTTTTCCTGTTTGCCTTCCAGATTCTCTCTTTGAATTACTTGAAAATCTCTTGTTTCCCTGCTTTCTGGCATTACTGTGTTTTCCCCAGCCTCAGTATCATTCTTTGGAAATGCTCCTGTTCAGTTTTGCTGGAAGAGAAGACATACAACAAGAATCATTATTTCCCGTTTCTTAGCATATCTTTTAGATTGCCAGACTATGGAAGGAAGACAGAATGAAGTAAAGCAATGAAGTCCCTAGACTAGTAGACTCGCCACAGGAATTGGTGCCGTAGGCAAACTATGAAATCAGTCCCTCAGACCCATAGAAATACTTACAATTTTTATTCGATTGCATCCCCCTGTTCTTTAGTATCTTACTTAAAACCCAGCTCATCTCATGGATGGACCATATCTGAATTAAACTTCTCCTCCTGATCCTAGTGATCCTAATTAAGAAGCCCAGTTCTCTATTTTTGCAACAAGCTCACTACTGGGAAGATAATTGTTTTCGTACTGCTGTAGGCAGAACTGTTAACAAAATCTCGATAATAGGAGGATTTTCCTTCACCTTATTTTCCCCAAGGAGAAAGCAAGACTAAACCTTCCCAAAGAATTCTGAGTATGATAGTGATGTCTGCATGAATGAAAACAGATGTGTCTGCGGAGATAACAGGAAGTATATACAAGTTATATGTGAAGATAAGGTTATGTGACAAATTGGAAAGAGAATTATGTTATGGTTCACCCATCTGTTTGTGCAATTCTGCAAGAACCAACAAAGAAGTACAAAAAGAAACTCTACTCTTTGGGCAGGAAGAACAGTGCAAAATACAGTTTGAATCTTTTTTGTGTATTTTAGGAAAATAAATGGAAAATAATTTTCTTCTATTGAAACATATTCTTATGTCAAGATATAATTGGTCCTACATATCATTCACATGACATGTAAACATATATTGTGAAATAGAAATTAATCTAAGAATTATAATTTATAGGCCTTCTGTTTATGTCTTCTGTTATTTGTAAACCAGTCAATTGTGACTCAAGTATGGTTAAAGAGCATTGAATAAACCCAATCACAGTGTGGTTTTCAGAGCAAACTCTTTTTGTGATATTTTGTCTCAGAAGCCAAAAAGGAGTAAAGTGGGAATATATTAAAGAAAAAAAAATATTTATTATATGCATTTCCAAAGTCTGGCAGTTGTGGAAGGATTGTACAATCTTCCACGTCCAGCAATACACTCTTTCTACAAAATCAAGTAGGTCTTGATTATATTGTACATGTGACAATTAAAATGATTTGATATTGGTATAAAATATGGATATTCCTATATTGCTGCTATTGCATATCTAATAATATTTTTGGATATGCAATTCATAATTTTTGAATGTGAGACAGTAGTTCCTTTCAGCCTCAATCTGCATGGTCTACATCTTGAGAGCATCAGATTAAGGCATGGGTTTCAAACTCGCGTTGTCACATCGTCACGTGACGTATCATGACTTTTTCCCTCTTCACTAAACTGGGGATGGACGTGGCCAGCGTGTGATGCATCTGGCCCGCAGGCCGCGAGTTTGACACCACTGGTTAAGGAAATCTGTAGTTTTATTTAAGTAGAGGCTACCTCCCTTATAACCAAGTTTCTAAAAACCTAATACAAGTCTAGTGATGGGAGTCACAATAATATTACAAATTGAGCTCATTAGGTAAGTGAGCATAACTTAAGTGAGCATCACTGAAATTAGTGGTTTGTTTCAGAGTCTAGTGTACACTGCAACTAGATTCACACATTGTGTCAAGTGATGTTAACTATGGTTTAAGAGAATAAACCATAATCTACTGGGTTTATATAACGTATCATCTCCCACATTATTGGACATTTTCACGTTATTTAAAACTTATTTTGGAGAGCCTTTGAGAGATGAGTTATGACCACTGATTGTGTGATTCTTGGTTTCAATAACTGCTTATATATAATTGTGGTACTGTTTTGGATATTTTATATGTATTCCATGGATTTTAATGTAATTTGTATGGAAAAATTATATTCCTATTTTTCTTGTTTTTTTACTTTTATTTTAGCTTTAGAATGAAATTTTTCTTGTATTTGTGACCAAATTATATTCCTATTTTTCTTGGTTTTTTACTTTTATTTTAGCTTTAGAATGAAATTTTTCTTGTATTTGTGACCAAATTGGGTTTTAGGAAAGAAGAAATCTGCTTCCATATTTTCTTATTTCCTACATTTATACCCTTGAATTTTCCTCCCTGCTATTCCACTGTTATTCCAAATCATCTTTAATGTTACTAGATCTTTCCCCTACATTGAAGAGATTAGGTTTCTCAGATGGAACTCATCTAAAATTGACCATTTCCTAATTGCAAGTATATATTGTTTAATATGCTTATCTAAACTCAAGACTTTTGTTTAGTATCTATATCTCAAGAAGTACTATCTAATCCTGTTTCTAATCATTGTCCATAGCACAGCTTCTTGGCTATGAAATCTCACCAGAAAGGTCCTTCAATCATTGTTTCTAATAGTTCCTCTCCTTTGTGTATTGTCCTATTGATTTAAAGTTTACCTATCTACAAAAAAATAAACTATACCTTGTAAGGAAGGACCAAGTGGCACAGTAGTTCTTAAACTTGGGTAATTGCCCAAGTGAACAATTTGGGCATAACCTGGAGGTAATGGAAAAAATTGTAACTGCTTGTGAATCAAGGATCCAGTTTGGAACTGCCACTGCCAAGACGTTTATGTAAACCAATAGAGTCTGACTACAATGTCAGTCTCCCAACAACTGCTTAAAGTGAATATTTCAAAGACTTAAGCCATTAGGTCAGTAATCATTCCATGGTTAAAGTACAGTGTTGCTATCATCTAATAGTCATCTCAATTTTTGGAGCCCATATCTGGTGGTTCTATGACCTGGAGCAGGTGTCGGCAACCCACGGCTCCGGCGCTGCATGCGGCTTCTTGGGTGCTCTGTTGGGGCTCTCTGTTGGGTGATCCCACTACTGGCTGGACCTGCCCTCACTGCCCCCTCCCAGTCACTCCTCGCCTGGCCTGAGAAGGTGAGGGCAATGGCAGGGGATGGAGAAGCGTCCGGGGCTGATTTTCTGGTGCCTCACTCTTGCTAGAGCTTCTTCCGGCCCTTGTTGGTACTGGGTGTGCCTTGGTTCCTTGGGGAGATGCGCAACCCGCTCTCCCCCCAAGACACTGGCCCAATCCAGCCACAACTGACACCGGCCTTGCTAACACAAGGGCTAGCGGGGTGAGAATGGGGTCTGGCAGGAGGGGATGATGGAAAGGGGGATGGGCCCACAGAGCCAAGCCATGGCTTTAAAATGTGCACGGGGGCTGGCCCCACTGAACCTTGCACACCCACCCCAGGGGTCAGGCTCAGAGAAAGCTGGAGCGCCCTCGCTAAAGACACTTGCCCATCAGCTGGTTTCCCTCTCTTTCTCTCTCTCTATAGATAGATAGGTAGATCTCTCTCTCTCTCTCTCTCTCTCTCTCTCTCTCTCTCTCTCAAAGCACAGCAAAGGCACATGCAGGATGGGCAGCAGAGAGAGTGGGGGAGAGAGGGGAAGATAGAGAGGGGGAGAGAGGATACAGAAAGAGAGTTACAGAGAGAGTGGGGGAGAGAGGGAATGACAGATACATAGAAGGGGAGGGAGGAGAGAGATATAGAGACAGAGGGGGAGAGATAGATGAGAAAGGGGGAGAAAAAGAGAGAAATGAGAAAATGGAGGGGGAGAGAGGAAAAAGAAACAAATGAGAGAAGGGGGAGAGGAAGGAGGCGACGGAGAGAAATGAGAGAAAAGGAGAGAGAGAGAAATGAGAAAATGATGGAGGAGAGAGAGGGGAGAGAGAGAGAGAAATGAGAGGGTGGGAGAGACCCACTTCCCACAGAAAACACCGGGAGCCACAAAACCTGGGCAGGCATGGCTGGGAAGGGGGGGGTCATGTGGCTGGATGGGGGTGACCTTGAGTTGGTCATGCCCACCCAGGTTTTGTGGCTCCCAGTGGGAAATGATCCAAATGGCTCTTTGAGTGTTTAAGGTTGTAGAATCCTGACATAGAGGGACAAGAAGAGGGGAGTTTAAATGAGAGTGTCTGGCTGGTTTATATAGCACACGTAACCTTATTAGTTCACCATATAGAGGCTGAAACTGCAAAACTTACTAAGTTTGGTTGATTTAATCCTAGTTAAGTTTTATGATTTAGCAAGTACTGTGTAAATCCAGAAAATTAATTTAAGAACCAAGAGAATTTAAGTACGTCATGTGAACTTAACCATGTGTCCAACTCCATTACTTAGTCCATTAAATCGAAGTATCCCTGAAAAACAGGTTCAGAATCTCTGCTTGAACACTGACTCGAAGGCATACATACACACATCAAATGTTTCCATTAATATTGAGATGTGACATCTTGTCATCGGTTTGTCACTGTACTGTTAAGCTTCCTGACACTATTTTGGCACCCAAGCAAAGCGCTTGCTTCAAATCAGTTCCTTTCCCTTTTGCCGTAAGTGAAGATTTCAGCTTCACGGCTGCCGCTGCGCTTTGAGGGAGAATGTCCTACCTAGCTGCAAAGAATACTTTTCAGTACAAAGAATGCAAAGTTAGGAAATCTAGAACGGGTCAGAGATGCATTAAGCCGAGGCGAAGTAACAGAAGCCAACCGCTGCGTGGGCGAGGAGTGGAGGGTCAGGCTAAGCGGCCACGCCTCTTTCGTGGGCCACGCCCCTTGGAGGCGGACCGCGGAAAGGAGCGCGATGGATGAAGGTGCGCTGCTCTCCCGACAAGCGCATTCGGGAGAGGAAGACCCTGCGGGTCCCTCGCGGCTCCGTCGCCGGCGCATTCTCCAGAGGAGGAAATTGAGGCGAGGACAACTGAACAGCAGTTTCTCGCGGCCCCTGGTGAGTTGGGCAGGGCAGGGCGTCGTTGCCCGCAGTAAAGATGGTGGTGTTTCCTGTTTTCGCTGTTGCGGGAGAGGATTCCCTTGATTCTGGTCACTCTTCACCCGGCGGCTTCTGGCTGTCCCGGTTCTTCCCCGTCTGCCGGAGCCCCCCCCTCGCCCCTGTCTCTCCTTTCCCCGAGCCGCTTCTTTTCGCGGCGCGTGGTGCGGCGATACCGGGGAAGGCTTGCAAAAAGCCGGGCTCGGGTTTCCCAGAGCAGCCGAGTTTGGCGAGCGGGGAAAGAAAAATCCGTCCTTCCGATGAAAACACGAGTGGAAAAAAGCATGCGGGGATTCAGGGGGAAGAGGAAACGCGCTTCTGAAGCGAAGTTGCCCGAAGTGTCGTTTAATGCTGGGTTTCCCTCTTGCCCTGTAAAGCGAACCTGCGCTGTCTTCGGAAATCCTATTGCTTCTTTATTCAGGGGTCCCTCTATTACATGCGTTACTCCTTGGCTCCCGGGATGGGGTTTATTGGGAGTGGTCCCTGCGCTGCGTTCTCCTTTTGAATCCCGTCTCGGCGCTTGATCGTGTTGTGCTCTCCTCTTGTCCCACATTTTAGCCCCGAACCGGCTTCTCTCTCAACACCTCAGAGCCATTGGAAACAGCCACTCGCTTGTCCATCTCACCCAGTCCTGGTAACAGGACTCCGGGGTCTCCGAGACCCCTTCCCTGTCCTCTGATCCGCTTAATTCATTAGGGATTGAACCTCGGGGTTTCTGCTTGTAAAATATCTGCTCCACCGCGTAACTGTAGTAAATGCCCTAATGTCGGCTTAAAAAACAGTCCCAATTTAAATGACTATGGCCGATAACGGTAAATTCCTTAGAATAGTCCAAGGGATGTTGACAGATTAAATAAGGAAACTGTCCCGACCTGAAAGTCTGTAGAAACCCGTCCCAACCTGAGCTCACCGTATAGTTCATACAATCCAAGCTATCTCTTGACACCATTGCTTGAAACTGAAACCTGAGACTGACTTTCAGTTTACAGGAAATCCTTGCCAGGTTCGCTGTTTTATGGAACTATTACTATGTAAAAAATAAACATGTTACTTTATTTCTGTCTTGTTGAAGACAGGAAGGAAAATTGGTGAAAGTAACATGACTGTCACTGAATCTTACTGGGTTTTTTGCCCCTTTGGATGGGGAAGTTTGCAAGCATGTGTGTTAAGTTATCATGATGCAGTGTAATGTAATAATTTAAATCACAGGATAGCAAAACTCAGAAACTACCTTAAGAAATAGAAGAAGAAATGGATGTTGATTACTTGCAAATCCATGAAATGTCCATATTAAAACATATAAAAATGCTGCATGCAGACATCTAGAAATAAGTTCATACGATTTCCCAAGCCTATACAATACAGGTAGTCGTCGACTATTACCACAAAATGTTTGTTTCTAAGCAAGGCAATTGATAAGTCAATTTTGGTCCATTTAATGATCTTTTTGCCACGGTTGCTAAGCGAATCACTGCAATTGTTAAGTGAATCATGTGGTCATCAAGCAAATCTGGCTTACCGCATTAACTTTGCTTGTCAGACACTAGCTGGGAAGGTTACAAAAGGTGATGAAATTACCCCTGTCATAAATACATGCTAGTTGCCAAGGGTCTGAATTTTGATCATGGGGATGCTGCAGTGGTCATAAGTGTGAAAAACAGCCATAAGTCACTTTTTCAGTGCTCTTGTAACTTTGAATGCGCACTAAACAAATGATGGTATGTCAAGGACTACGTGTATGATTTGCTGTAAAAAAGAAAAAGAAAGCCATCACATGCATCACCAGGAGAAAGGGAGGAAAGAAGGGGTGTCTATAGCAATTTCTATAACAATCTTTGCAGCAGAGGATTGACACAAAATGAAAAAAGTAATGGCCAAAGTTCTATGCAAGATGATTTAATAGTACTATATTGACCAAAGTTATTAATTCTCTAATATAGTCTTGCTAAAATTGGCAGCTCTTTGAAAACAGTGAGAGTTTAAGCTGCTTTGGAACAGGTGGAACAGGTTATTACTGAGCATGATTGGTGAAACATGACATATCAGTATTAAAATGTATTCAATTGTTTGCCAATTCACTTCCATTCAGTTCCAATTCTTGTATGGTCTACAAAATGAGTGCCTCCAGATGAAGGTCATTCTGAATGTGTATAGTTTTGGTGGTGATTCTAATTGTTTTATTTTATTTTACGTTGAACATTGTTTCTCTTGAAGTATGAACATGTTTTAAAATATTTTGAAAGTACTGTTTAAGAAAATAGAGATAGAATAGAACAGAACAGAACAGAACAGAATAGAATAGAATAGAATAGAATAGAATAGAATTCTTTATAGGCCAAGTATGGTTGGACCCACAAGGAATTTGTCTTGGTGCAAATACTCGCAGTATACATAAAAGAAAAGATACATTTGTCAAGAGTCAAGAATCATAAGGTACAACACTTAATGATAAGTATCTTTCAAATAAATAGTAACTATCATGTTGGAATCACACTTTCCAGAACTTAAAATTAAAAATGTAAAATTATCTGGCATAAATTTAACATTATCATGCCAAAAGATAAGTGTCTATAATTCCCTGGGAAAAGCCATCATTTGCTACCTTCTCCAAGCTAATACAGCTAATTTAGCACTGTACTGTTGACTAAGCAACCTTCCCTATGATGATACCCTCAGATACAGTGGTACTTAAAAGTTTGTGAACCCTTTTGAATTTTCAATACTTCTACATCAGTATGACTTAAGACATCCGTTCTCCACACAAGTCCTAAAACTAAATAAAGAGAAGGCAAGAATATATTTGTTCATTTATTTATAGAGGAAAATGAGCCAAAACTCTCTCAACTCATTCACCCTTGTTGCAGTCCTCATTTATTCCCTCTGTATCATCCTCTTTCAGCTGATCACTCACTTTTGTATTCAGGACATATCAGCCATTCGTTCTTGGCCCCCTTTCTTCTTGTTTTGTCTCACACACAACACAAATAACTCCTTCCCACTATGCTTTTTTCTTCTTCTTAATATACCAAACTCTTACTGTTATATAACAAGGTAGAGATACACGTATTTATGCCGTCTTTGTTTCTTTCAAGTTTCTTTCAACTTACTGTGAATATTTGTATTTCTTAAAATCATTCAGTTTATTTATTTTGTTTAGCATATGGCATATCGCACATGGACTAGCAATATTTATTAACTTTTCATCTAGATGAATAAACACAATAAAATATAAATGTTAAAAAGATCTATGTTCAAATACCAATGCTTAGGCCATCTAACCATTGAAGTGCAGCATTGTTTATATTTTTTTAAAAATCAGTTACTGGACTGGTATATGCCCTCAGCTTATAACCAGTCATAGAACTACAGTTTGGGATCCCACAGTCCCACACTGAGGGGAGGATACTCTGCCCCATTTATACAGTGAGTCCCAGCAAAGGTGTGAGATGTGAATCCTGTTCAGGATTGTCCATTGCTGACATGGTACTTCAATAGCCTGGCACCTTTTTTGTGGGGGGTCATTTATATGTCTTCCTATGTCTGTGCGTTCAGTGACGCATTTGGCTTTAATTGTTGTTTGGCAGATGTTGTGCCAGTGGGGGCTTCCTGGATTTGAGTCTTCTGGTTGATAAATGAGGAAGGTCAGCATGTACTGGTAGGAGTGAGTTGCTCATAATTTTTCTGTATTCTCTCATAAGTGCATTTTGTCTTTGTAAAGCTGGCAATGCTATCTGGCTCAGAACAGGAAACCAGCTAGTCAGAGTGGTTTTAATACATCCGCTTATCATCCTCATAGTGTTGAGCCTGGCATCTAACTTACTAGTATGACAGCTATTAAGCCACCCAAGGGCACAGTATTCTGCTGCAGAGAAGACAAATCCCAGTGCTGATGACCTCAGGGTGGCAGCTGAAGCTCCCCATTAATTGCACATAATTTCTGGAATATGTTGTTCCTATTATTGGTTTTTACCACTGAATTCCCTAGGTGTATCTTGAGAGAGTCCATTACTCCAAGGTACTTTGGATGGTGAACATAGGGGAGTAAGTTGTTGTTTAAGTAGATCTTCAGAGCTTCATATGCTAGTTTGTTGTTAAAGTAGAAGCACATAATAACTATTTTTCAATTTAATCCTATATAACAGAGATGGCTAACCTTTTTGTCATCTCATGCCGAAAGTGCACGTATGCACGTGTGTATGCAGGCATGTGTGCCTGCACCAATAATGCAATGTGTGGCCACACTGCACACCGCACACCTCTATGCATGCACACGCATCTCCCACGCGCCCCCTGCACATGCGCAGCGGCTACCCAGCAATCAGCTGGCTGGCGGGAGGCGCGAGCACATGCACAGTGGACCTGATCCAGGCAACAGCTCGCGTGCTGGCAGAGATCACTTCTATGTTTAAATTTAGTCCCTCTTCACCACCATTAAGCTCTTTTTCATTTGCTCTGCAAACATTTTTTTTATTGCCATCAAAATTATTCTCCATTTTCTCAGCCATTCAATCTTAGCAATTCCTTGTTTTCTTTGACAACATTATTTACAGCTATCTCATCTATTGACACATTTTTCAATCTCTTTCTCTCATCCTCCATGTTTGAAGCAGTCATTTCCTGTGTGGTTTTTTTTTTCCTTGCTGACAATCTCTCTCACTTCATTCCACTGTTTCATACTTCCTGTTCATGCGACTCTGCATCCACCTGTGCCATTTGCAAAAATCGTCATTTTTACTTGATTCTAAGTAGCTTCCAGGACATCTGTTGTAATCTACTTTCCATTCAATTTGTTGAGTTTATCCTTATAATATTTCTATCTGCAGATCTCATATTTTCACTTCCTGACCAGAAGGTTGGGCTAGAAGACCTCCAAGGTCCCTTTCCTATCCTATCCCATTCCATTCCCACTTGTATTCTTTTCTTTTTAGTTTTCTTTTGCGCCCATTTTTTCTCTTGTCCTATCCAGCCCCTGCCCCCAAATTTAATCTCATCTTATCATTCTTATATCCTTTACACACTATCCCAGTCTTTTGTGGTAAGCAATCATATCAACCATGCTCTTAAATTGTATTTCTTCATGTATGCATGAATAAGCTGCATGTTTGAAACACATATTTAAGATAGACCTGCTAAATGAATACTGTATGAACTATCACCATTCCATGTTTAATCTTTTCTTGGGTCTCTGAAGGATCCAGTCTCTTTTTTGGTGCTTTCTGCTCTCATTATCATTATCCATTTGTTACAGTTAGCAAAATAGTTTTTCCCCTGAATTACACTTATTCCAGAAGTTGCTCCATTTTTCTCAAAACATTTTCACCATTCCCTGATATGTACCATTCAGCTCTTAACAAATAATGCTTTCATTCCTACCCAATTTAGTTAATGTCAATTCATACATTCTGAGATACATTTTAGCGCCTTTATTCCTAACTAAATTATTCCTTCACTTAGCTCTACTCCACAAGATCAGTTGCCTTCATCTACCAAAGATGGGTTGCTTCTGTGTCTCTCTCTTAAGGACACAGAAGATTACCTGTTTTCTTTGTCTCATTTGAGTCATTAAAGCATGCCTTTTAGCATTTATTCTCTCTACATTCTAGGTCACAACTCTTCCATTTAACACGATCATCACCAAACAGATCCATTGATACGATTTCTGATGCCCACCATTGCTTTGGTCATCAGGATTACCTCTTAGTATTTTTTTTTAAATTAGCTTTAGTTGTACCTGCCCTACTTGCATTATTCCCTATTAACAGTAAAGACCTTCTTACCAGTCAGTTCTGGCCCATTTTGGCCAAAGTGACACAAGTGCAACCAAAGCCTAGTTGTACCCTTAGTATGTTCATGCTTCCTAGGCAAGCTAGGATCACTAAAGACTACCTTACAAGCCAACCTACCATCAGCTAGGAAGTTTGTGTAATGTGCCAACACTCAGGATAGTAGCTATTGTCAAATAAGATTGGATGAATAAGATTGGAACTCATGGGTATTTTGGCTATTTGAAACATGTTACTATGACACTGTTATTATTTGGGGGCCGGGGCTTATAATAGGAAGGATATTTCCTCTGAGAGTTTGGTGAGCCTTAGTATGAAGAAGAGCGAAGCAGCTGGAACATCTAAGAATTAGTAAAATAATCCTCCCTACCTTTCTTTTTGTGCCTGCTGCAATTAGCTAAATGCTTTTAGAGGTAGCAAGGACAGGAAGGAGTGGGTGATAAATAAACACTGATGAACCTGAGATTTAACAGTCTGACTATAGCACTTGGCCTTCGTTCCCAGGCTAGGTCATTATTCTTGTGCTTTCTGCATCTGTTGGCAGCCTAGGAATCATTTAGGCTGCCTATTAAATGAATTGAAGCGATGTTGCAAATATTGGTATAAGCAAAACTAACTGCTACTCATTCAGCAAGAAATCTCCCATTTGAATGCATCTTGTGCCCAACAGGTAGATCAGGACCGTTTATTTTGAAAAAGGAGAAACCAGTTTAGCATACTGATTTTTTTACTCTTTAAAATGCATCCTCTGTAATTTTTCACGCTTCAGTTACAAATTACTCTTGTTTCATTAAGCAAACACTGAGAATTGCAACAAAGTGTAGCAATGCAAAGTACTTCTGAAGACATCTTGTTCCAGAATCCCAAATTCCCTTCCTTCCTTTCCCCAATCTCTCAATTCTTGATTTTTTCCTTGAATAGATAGCATTTTAATTAAACATGCCCAATTTAACAATCTAGTACCCACTAGCCATATAATCAATAGCAAGGCTACTAAAAAGTGACTTTTCAGAAGTGTTGAAAAATACTGAATAAGACCAGATCATATTTTATTATTGTAATCAAAAATCTGTGGAGAGCATCAGGTTTTCCAAACTCAAGTGGTAAACACAGAATTTGGCATTTGCATTTTCTACATTTCCCTGTATATTTAAAGTTTATCCAGGATTTTAAGTGTGTGTGGTTTTTCTCTTCAGTAGTGTATTTTAATACTCAGAAAACTGATTGATTCTCAGAAGTTTGAAAGACTAGGAAATGGAGAATTGGGGAAAGTAAGTTAAGATTAAAACTTGTGGGGAATTCTTGCTGGAAATAGGTCAGAGAGATGGGTAGTTTCTTGCCCAATCAATTAAAGTTTGCGGGTCACTTTTCTCCCCTAAAGAAATTCCGTTGACCCACTAATTCTGAGGCATCTTTCAAATATCACAAAGATTCTAGCAAGAAGAGTTCAAAAACCTGAAGTAGTGGCAGTTTAGCATGGCAGTCTATGCTTTTTTTTAACTTCAAGAAACAATTTTTCTCTTCATCCAAAGGTCAGTTCCTGTGAAGTTAAACCTAGCCTTTTCAGAGACTAGCCAATATAAATTTATTCTGAAGTCTTTGAATATGTACTTACAAATGTTAAGAACAAAACAAGTCTGGGTGAGAAAGAAAGGGATTTTACCTGATAAATTTGCTACTTGCAGAAAGACATCTATCTATGTCTTCTATTGATTTCTTCATGATGTATCAATCACAAATATCAAATATATGTAATTCTATATAAAGGCATGAAAACACCCTGTTAATAAACCCCTTTTGCTTTGTTTGAAGTAATTTGTATTTGGGAGGGAGATGAAAAACCAACTTTGCAAAAGTATTGAGTTTTTCTCAAATTCAGGGACTGGGTTCTTTCCAGCTCCATGCCAATTGGGTGCCTGAATTTCATAGGCAATAACAATATTTTTTCTTCAGCTTCCCCATCTGAAGCTGAAAGGCTATGCTTAGGCAGTAATGTCCTTAGTACCTGGGCTAAAGCAATAGTATCATATCTACTGGTGGGTTAAGGTTCTCAGCATCCCTGTATAACAGGGATTTCCAAACTTGGCAACTTTAAGACTTGTGGACTTCAACCTCCAGAGTTCCTAAGACCACAAATCTTAAAGTTGCTAAGTTTTGAGACCCCTTCTTTATAAGAAGGAATTATTGTGGTGTTGAGTTTCTGTTTGCCATTCTGTGTAATGTTTCAATAAATGAATAGGAGGGGAAGCAACTGCCCAGAAAATAATATATAGGGGTTTTCTTTATTTTCCAGATTTCCTGGAGAGTACTTGTTGCTGTATCTAATCTGCCTCAAAGTCAACAAAAGTCTGGGTGTTCAAGTGAAGACTTGAAACTATATATGCTTCTTTGGATCCAGTCCAGCATTTTAACTACCTTAAATTATCTCCTCTCCCCTGTCTCTTTCTGTAGGATATTATTGATCTCACTGGAGAAGATATAGTTGTGCGAACAACAGCATGCAATGATTTGGAGATAATTGATCTTACAGAGCCTGAGGAGGTCATGATCAACCCCCTCCAGAACCATAGCTGCTTTGCCTGGGATCTAAAGCCGTCAACTTCAGTCTGTCCTGAGCCCATCAGCTCTTCCAATGTTCTCACTGTTGATGCTGAGAACAAATGTACTGTGCCAGTGGCCATGTGGGTTCAGGACCATGAGCGATCTTCCCCCAAAGTAGGTGTAGGAAAACTAGACTACCTTCCAAGTAACAGCTTCTTCTGCCATTCCAGCTACAGTGAGGAATCTGAAGGCAGCAGCCATACCACTTACAACAGTGATTTGGGCTCTTTGGGAAGCCCTCAGCTGGAATCTGATGTTTTCTCTTTCTCATCAGGCAATGACAGTACTGAACATCCAACGCTCTTGAACAGGGTAGCGCCCCCCCAGGCTTGCTCATCTGAAAAAAAACCCAACTTGCAGTTCTATCCCCTGCATCAGAGACCATCCCCAAGCCTCTGCTCCTCTTCTTTGAACACTGCCAAATCTGTAACTGGAGCCGATCGGCCTTTGCACCAGGCAAACAAACCACGGCATGCCATGGAATCAAATGTTCAGGAACAATCCAAGCGGACTGATATTAAGGTCCGGTTGAAAACACTACAGTATTGCCATGGAATCCCTGTACATCACCCCCTTCTTCAAAATGTGGTGGAAAAGGAGTCAAGAAAGGTAATTTGCAGGAGACAACCATATCCCAAGCAGGACTTTGAAGTCCACATCAATCTGGATTTTAGAGTTTCTAAGACTCAGAATTGCAGCAAAATACATTGGCTCCACAACTCAAATAGGCTCGCTTTAGATTGTATAAGAAAGCTTTGTTTGCAGACAGCTATCAGGTTGTCCAGCTCAAATGAATTGATAGGACTACATTTCCTATCAAATAAAACAAAATATGAGAAAAGTCATACTTTTTCATCAAAAAGTTAGTGCCACTTTAAATAGATGCTGACAACACAGCCCTTTTGGGGGGAAGTTGTTTGTTATAAATATTCTAGGGTATAAATCTAGTAGGTGGTTTTATGTACACACAGATCTGGTGAATTTGCAGATCATAAGATTTAGTCTTTCTGTCTATCCAAAGCCAATGGTAGCATCAAAGCTGTTTGCACAACTAAACATCTTCCAGGTGCGTTACATTTACCCCATTATTAAGGCATAAGCTTTTTTGTCCAAAAAGAATAGAATAAAGTTTTGCCATATGACAAGAGATGGAATGGAATGGGTCACATTGGGACTTTCAGCAGGCATGGCCAAACATTTGGGCATTATGTTATAATTCCACAGTTCAAGGCTTAATAAAAAATTATGAATATTAAAACCTCTTCTCCAAAATATAGTTGATAAAAGCAGAATTCCTCTCTGATTTTGTTCAGATATCATGTAAGCCAAAGTATGATTTACTTGGTTTTGGCTCAGTATGTTATGGAAATTCAGCCAACTGTATTATTCAGTAAATTACAAGGAAATCACTTATGGGTTCACACAATGTGCAAATCTATCAAATCTCAACTATCAGGTGGTGCCTTGTTACATTCTGATTTAACTGTTTGGTATTGTGTTATAAAAACTTAATAACAATCTCACCTCCTCTAGGAGGCACAGAGTTCATATTAAAGTACAGATAGCAACATGTTCTAATTCATGTCATCCTATAGCAGTGTATGTTTCTTGCTGAATCTTCTTCCTTAATTGAGTTGTCAAACAGAATCTCCGGCTTGGTTACTAAAAGGTGGAAGGTATCACATTAAAGAGGATAAGGCTGAGATCAAGCAGGTTGTAATATCCAACATCAAATGAGGCTTGAGCCCAATAAGGCTATAAGCATGTTCAAATTAATGCACCCGGCATGATAAACCAGAACTGAGATGTCTAATGTGGTACCTGTGGGCACCTCCTTTAGTGCTTCTCAGAGCCACTATATTATTCCACTCATTGGTTTCATAAAAGACTGTTGAAAAAGCAAGTACCAGCCTCTTTTTAAGAGTCCTTGGAGTCCATATAGACCTCTTAAAAATAAAAATGGTAAATGATTGTAACCCACAGCTTTGTTGATAAATATATCTAGTGCTCTGAAAAAGATCAAATGAAAGTAATAATGAGTATCCCGGAGACAGCAGCAACTTTACAAGCTACACTGATATTAAAATAATACATGCGAGATAACATAATTATGCAAATAGCACGATTATACAGTGACACGATATTTAAAGAAAGTACAAGAGTCGTGTCACTTGTTGGACGATACCATCATGCAGGCACAGTCGTTTCTTCTCCATTCCTACCCTCCAGCCATACATACCTATAGGGTGCATCAGGGAATCATACCGTGCTTCCCTGAAAATAAGACACTGTCTTATATTTTTTTTGGCTCCCAAAAACACACTAGGTCTTATTTTCGGGGTAGGTCTTATATATTTATGGTGCCAAATAGTGGGTGTGAGTGTGTAGGGGGGGTGTTTCGCGGGTGCACGGTTGCTCCCTGAAAAGTCTTCCTGGAACTGGAGATTTACACTAGGTCTTATTTTCGGGGTAGGTCTTATATTAGGGCAGGTTTAGAAAATAGTGCTAGGTCTTACTTTCGGGGTAGGTCTTATTTTCGGGGAAACACGGTATCACCAGCCAGCTAATGGATAGTGTATAATATTGGTTACACCACTATAGCAGCCTTCAGAAAATAAAACAATTCCCCAACCCCCCCACAACCCCATCTGTGGGGGTGGGGGAAACCTATGATGTGTGTCTGCTGCTCCAAAAGAGGTTAGGGATCACTGAACCGGAGCAAACATTTTCCAATCTTCTCTTTTATTGTAAAAATAGTGCTTAATATCCCAGAATGTTCAGTTTAGTGAAACGGTTCAGTTTAAGACCAAATACACAAGTTTTGCAAGGTTTGAATTAGAATGTTTGTCATTTTCAACTAAAACTGAAAGAAATATTCTAACCAATGTCCATAATTTGTATGTAATAATCAAAATTATTTTTAAAAATGGGCAATCTTAACAATAAAATTATCTGATGTTTTTCACCCCATACAATTACTACCAGATACTATATGCATGTTGATCTTCCTTTATACACAGGATAAAAGACTAAAAGCCCAACCTATTCCATTCCGGAGATTAAACATGGTGTCCAGTACAATGGAAGAGAATTTTTTCCAGGGAACCTTGGATTTCCTTATGGACTATGTATCCTGTAAATATTATCCACCAAAAGATGTCACAACCTATGTGGTCAGGCAGATTCTGCTGAGCCCAGTGCATCAAGAGGGGCAACAGGAGATACAGAAGGATGCTTATATGTTGTTGATGAAAATCCAGGCGTAAGTGTTCTCCCACTCCTCCATTTATTTGGTAGGATTTTGTATCAGGCCATTATTCCTTTCTTAGTTTTGTGGTTATGGTATCAGTTAAGTTCATAACCAATAAGGCAAAGCTTTGTTCCCATGGCAGAGGTTTTCATTGATAATTATTCTGTCCTCACTACACATTAGTCTGCGTGGAGCTCGACATACAGCTAAACCCACCTATCGTCCAATAAAACTGTGTGCCTAGATCTGAATGCTTTATTGAAAGAACAGGATATAGTGAAACTGGGAAAATAGGAATAGATACAATGAGAACTAAATACAAGATAGTATTGAGTTAGTGCCGAACATAACAATTAATAAATACAAGTCATTTAAATCTCACCAGTGATGTTTTGTATGTGGGATATGGGTTTGTCCTTGGATGACTATGTGCCACAGATTAAGATGGATTCTTCTTTGTGCTTCTACCTTCTCCAAATGCTAAAGGAAATGAAGTCTGGCTTCTCAGTGTGTACTTGTTTTGAAAGTGTGGCTGATGGATAAAAAGGTGGAGTCTGCTTCAAACAATATGTTTGGTATTTGTCTCTCTGGCCACTAGATGGGTCTAGAGAGCAACAACAGTATATAAAGATTGTATGCTGGGGCATATTTGTCCCTCCGGCCACTAGAATGGGCTAGACAGCAACAGTATATAAACATTATATGCTTGGGCATGACAATATTATTTCTAAATGTCATAGGTGCCAGAGCTCAAAATGATTAGCCCTTCCCTAAACTGAAGGGATCTGAGCGTTAATCTTTTTTTTTTAAGAAATACAACTCAAAGAAACAACAGATTAGTTTTAATTTGAAATGTACTACATGTAAGCTGTTCAGCAGAATGTTTTGACAAATATGTGATGGTATAAAAGCTTAACTTTAATTTTTAGACTTCATCCAGCAACAACTGATACAGTGGTGTGGGACTGGCAACTGCTAAGTAAGGTCATGGAAGTGCAGGTATGTTGATGAGCCCCCTTTAGATGAGAAGAAAAATCCTTAATATGTAAAAGCAAACAGTTTGAATCAAACCAGTCTGCTTTGAAGATACAGCAGGAAAAGCCACTGAAGTTATTAGTAAACTGGAGCTTATTAAGCAATCACTCCTGGAACCACATGACTGTTCGGAAAGTAGAGCTGAAATGAATTAACCCTATTATATGTGGTTTTGATGCAGCAAAATGCCCTGTTTCTCATATCTTGGACATCTCTACGTGGCCCTTGTATTCAACCTGAAAACCCTAATTGTTCTTGAAAGCTGTCTTGGCACAATGTAGCCTTCCTGCCATCCACAGCTCACAGTCAAGCCATCTGACTTCAGGTTTTCCTGAACCAAAGCTGAGTTATATTTTTCACCATCTCTCAGTGTTTTCCTAAGGCTACTCACTCACATCCAGCCTGTTGGGGCACATGTATCTTGTAAGTCCCACTTGCTTTCTGCCTGGGATTTCCAAACAGGTGTAGCTAGAGCAGCCAGGAGACACGGCCCTAGTCAACAGCTGGGAAGTAAATAAGAACACACAAATCACTTTCAACTGAGCTCTGGCACATCAATTCTTTGGAGGAGATCCTATACATTTACAGAAGTAGCAAAACTGGTTAAAATATACATATTCTCTCTCTCTCTCTCTCCCTCCCCCCTCTCTCTCACACACACATACACACACTCCTTCCCACATACTTCTCAACTAGGTGCCAGGCAGTAGGAAGCAGGTCAGAAGCTGCCAAATCTGCACAAGACTCAGCCTGGACAGGCTACCTTTTATCTCCAAAGTCCTTGTTGATTTGCAACTCTGTATTTATTTGTAAATCATGTTTGTTGATTTACAAATCTGATTTACCAGCACTTGATGGGATGGGGGTGGGTGGGTGGAAGGTTGCAGCTGTGCTCAGGCCCAGACTATTTTGTCTGCTTCAGGTGACATTTCTCCTTTGTTTCCCTAATAATTTGTTTCCTTCTTATCTACCTCCTCCAAGGGATTTTTTTTTGACAAAGTTCCTGGTTTTTGTCCTCTGCTTAAAGTTGCATCTTTTGGTTATGTCACTTGCAGCCTAATAGTGCATTAGATGAAGCCTTCCTATTTGCACCAAATGTCGCTCTTTGGCAGCAATAGAGTTGCTGATGCAATAAGGTGCAGAAAATGACCAGGCTGAGCCTGAGGGCGGGGTCAAAGACATCATCAGTCATGAGTCCCTTTGCACCAACAAGAGATCCCTAGTTCAGCTCCCCTTGAATTCCTTCTACTCTTATCTCCCACTAATTTCCCTTGGCTGGTCAGGTTACAAGAGAGCTCAAGCTTACAATAAATGTTTATACCCATTTAAACTGATTTTCCTGGCACTTGACATAGGGGTGGGATTTGCCCCACAGCTGTTAGTCGCTTTCAGCTGGTGAACATGTCAGCAGGCACAGCAGCAGATCTTGCACTAGCTAAATGTAGAGGATTCTCCTATCCCCTCTAATGACCTGCAGCACTCTGGGTGTGGAGGGTTGCTTTTCTACCATGACCTTCATGTCATGAAACAGACTTTCCTTGGAAGACAGGTTTCCCCAATAATCATTGCCTGCCTGAAGTTGGTTTAATAGGAGCACTTCTGGAAGGTTTAGTTTAAATGTGGGATGGCACCAATCCTGTCACTGTTCTGAGGTGGGTTTTTTTTTTAGAATGCCCTAAATAGCTAAGTCTTGAATTCCAAGAATAAAGGAGTTGGATGCTGGATCATCCACAAGATTAGCAAATGTCATTAATAATTTAATTTTTCTGTCCAGGAAATTTCCTGTTTTTTACTGTTCACTTTCCCTGTTGGAAGAGCAGAAACTCTATAGATCATATGCAACTGGCAGAGCCCTCTGTGACTACCAAACAGTGTGGGTAGTACACATCACATTTTGCAGCCAAGTCCATCTCTGAATCAGGCCCCCATTCTTGTTTTTGTACCGGCTGCATGCATAACACCCACAAGTCCCAACAGGTTCTTTTTTAAGCCCTGACTGGGTTGATCCCCCTGTTCAGCTTTAACTGTGGGTTAACAAAACAAGGTGCTGCACTCACATAAAACTCTCTACACAAACAAACAATATTAATGGATTGATGTCCTGTTTTATATAAAATGCTAAAGCCACAAACTCCATCACAAATGAACCAATCAGATAGAACATGAGAGATGCCTCATTTTTATGACTTCCCGTTACAATATCAGCATTCCACTTCAGTTTGTCTAGTTCAGGGGTGGGCAAACTTTTTGACTTGAGGGCCACAATGGGTTCTTAAACTGGACCGGAGGGCCGGAACAAAAGCATGGATGGAGTGTTTGTGTGAACTAATATAAATTCAAAGTTAGATTACTTCACGTAGCCTTCTGGGAGAGCAAGAGAACCCTCCGCTCTTTTGGCTCCGCGGGCCGGATAGAACAGCCGAACGGGCCGGATCCGGGCCCCGGGCCGTAGTTTGCCCACGGCTGGTCTAGTTGGTAACCAGTTTACTTGGGTGCGACTTCCACTATGTGGGCAGATCAGTTGCTTTTGTACTGGTACACTGCTGTGATTCATTACTGTCTTTCAAATTGTCTGACATCCACAGGGAGAGATGACTCCTGGCCGAAACCTCTTCTTACAGTATATAATACAGACTTTAGAAGATGACTTCCAAAAGATGATCAGGACTGGCGTTCTGCACAGATCCATTGCCAAGGCGGTGCTTTCCTGTGACAAGTGCTTCGGAAATGTCAAGTAATTTGCATTTTCACTCACTGACAAGAATCCTGGGGCTTTGGGAAAATCCCTTGTTTCCAAATAATGTCCACTGTTTGGATGTATTGCCATAACAAACTTGCCTGAGCTTCAGCGAAAGCAGTGGGGCTGGAAGGTGGGGGACAAAGCAAATAGCAGGTAGGGCACTTCCTCCTCTCTCTCTCTCTCTCTCTGTGTGGCATCTTCTGCTGCTCTTTTTCTTGTTGTGTGCATAGCAGCCTGCCAAATAAGAGACAGACTGCTCTTTCCCACGGTCTGATTTGCCTTCGTGCAAAGAGCTATGGAATTTAGGATGAGGGCTGCAAGTTCCTTATCGTCCACCTTAGGACACTATAAAAATATTGTGAAATATTGGACCAACTACATGTATGAATGGGACTTCCAGGGATGAAATGACAGAGATGACTATGGCAGAGTGAAGAGCCAGTGTGTAGACCAGGGGTGGGCAAACTTTTTGACTCGAGGGCCACAATGGGTTCTTAAACTGGACCTGAGGGCCGGAACAAAAGCATGGATGGAGTGTTTGTGTGAACTAATATAAATTCAAAGTTAGATTACTTCACGTAGCCTTCTGGGAGAGCAAGAGAACCCTCCGCACTTTCGGCTCCGCGGGCCGGATAGAACAGCCGAACGGGCCGGATCCGGGCCCCGGGCCGTAGTTTGCCCACGGCTGGTCTAGTTGGTAACCAGTTTACTTGGGTGCGACTTCCACTATGTGGGCAGATCAGTTGCTTTTGTACTGGTACACTGCTGTGATTCATTACTGTCTTTCAAATTGTCTGACATCCACAGGGAGAGATGACTCCTGGCCGAAACCTCTTCTTACAGTATATAATACAGACTTTAGAAGATGACTTCCAAAAGATGATCAGGACTGGCGTTCTGCACAGATCCATTGCCAAGGCGGTGCTTTCCTGTGACAAGTGCTTCGGAAATGTCAAGTAATTTGCATTTTCACTCACTGACAAGAATCCTGGGGCTTTGGGAAAATCCCTTGTTTCCAAATAATGTCCACTGTTTGGATGTATTGCCATAACAAACTTGCCTGAGCTTCAGCGAAAGCAGTGGGGCTGGAAGGTGGGGGACAAAGCAAATAGCAGGTAGGGCACTTCCTCCTCTCTCTCTCTCTCTCTCTCTCTGTGGCATCTTCTGCTGCTCTTTTTCTTGTTGTGTGCATAGCAGCCTGCCAAATAAGAGACAGACTGCTCTTTCCCACGGTCTGATTTGCCTTCGTGCAAAGAGCTATGGAATTTAGGATGAGGGCTGCAAGTTCCTTATCGTCCACCTTAGGACACTATAAAAATATTGTGAAATATTGGACCAACTACATGTATGAATGGAACTTCCAGGGATGAAATGACAGAGATGACTATGGCAGAGTGAAGAGCCAGTGTGTAGACCAGGGGTGGGCAAACTTTTTGACTCGAGGGCCACAATGGGTTCTTAAACTGGACCAGAGGGCCGGAACAAAAGCATGGATGGAGTGTTTGTGTGAACTAATATAAATTCAAAGTTAGATTACTTCACGTAGCCTTCTGGGAGAGCAAGAGAACCCTCCGCTCTTTCGGCTCCGTGGGCCGGATAGAACAGCCGAACGGGCCGAATCCGGCCCCTGGGCCGTAGTTTGCCCACGGCTGGTGTAGACCATAATTCCTCTCTAGCTAAGGAGAGGACTTGAGATCACCCACAAGTGCTTCAGACAGTTGCTTCTTCCCTTGTAGAGATTGCAAGCTCTAAACCTGGTGGGTTTAGAGCTCTGGGAAATGAAGGTAATCACTTGTGGAAACTGCTTGTTAACTACTTTTCAGTTTTTACAGTGCCAGCTGAGATTCCTTCAAACCTTAGCAAAAAAAAAAGTCTTAAATTTTCTGAAACAAACAGAAAAAGTGGTTAAAACTCTAATTTTACAAATCAGGTTTTAGATTTTACAGACTGAGGGCCCAGATAAATTTGAAATAAGATTTTGAAATTAATTATATAGAATATTTCCTGTGAGAAAATGCTTTTTTTAGATTCTTTAAAAAAAACCCAAGAATTTAAAATTTAGACACTAGATGAAATTAAAGGAACGAAAGATTACAATTAAAAGAGAACACTCAATCATGATAATACAGAATTAAGCAAAATTCTTTAACATTGGACATAGGGAAGGATATTTTTGAACAAATGATCCAAAGTTACTTTTAATTGTGTCTATTTATAGAATATGATATGGAAGAAGAACAAGTTCTACCTGACAAAATCAATTTGAAAGTGGATTTAAAATGTCAGGCCACATTTTAGAATGACATGGGGAAAAAAGTCACACTGAGCATACAAAAGAAACCACCTGATGTCTTAATAAATAAAAGGAATATACAAATAACAAACCAAGAGAGTGATCTGGGTAATTTTCCTATATTGGATTGACAGAAAAGGCTGGTTTAAACTTTGAAGAATTTTGTGAAAAAGGACAAAGAAAAAGTGAAAAGAAATAAAGTTCTAGGATTATTTGAAGGGACTAAAGATCAAGATCATTAGAAGTAAAAGGAATAAATATAAAATTAGTTTATTTGATTAAGGTTAAAATAGATATTATCTCTCGAAATCCTTACCGGACTTTTGCTGACAACAGGACTAAAACAACAAGGCTTTATGTATTTGTTTATAAATAAGAGATGGGATACGGAAAGAAGAGAAAATGTGTTGTTTTTAAGAGATGATCAGTTTTTTTTTAAAATTACATTTATATGCCGCCCTTCTCCGGAGACTCAGGGCGGCTTACAATTTTGGGGATACAACCCAATGCGCTCAGCAATAGCTTTCCTTCCATTGTACATGCCTGCTTATTACTAAGCGGCATTTTTACAAAGTCAGCTTATTGCCCCCAACAATCTTGGGTCCTCAATTTACCTACCCCGGGTGGATGGAAGGCTGAGTCAACCTTGAGCCTGGTGGGATTCCAGCCTGCACTAATTGCAGGCAGCTGGAACTTAAGTGCTAGGCATTTAACAGCCTGCACCACCAAGGTTATTAATTGTTTATACTTGTAAGGGGAGGGAATCGCTTCCTTTCATTTACTTTACTATATTAATATTTTTTCTTTTCTATTTTTTTTGCATCCTTATTTTTATTCTTTTATTCTTAAAGTTTGTATTAGTTTTTATTCTTGTGAATTGTATCTTTAATGTAATTACTATTTTTTCTTAATTTATTTATTTATTTATTTATTTATTATTTAGACTTGTATGCCGCCCTCTCTCCCTAAGGACTCAGGGTGGCTAAGAATATAAAACTCATATAAATTTACAATAAAAAGACATTAGACCCAAATACAAGCCTAAGTTAAAATTCAATTAAAATTTAAAACCCTCTAAAAGCAAACCCACCCCTCCCCTTGGCTAGTCCAGACCGGCCTGCTCAAAAAGCCAGGTCTTAAGGTCACGGCGGAAGGAGCAGAGATCGGGGGCCAGACAAAGATCCAAGGGGAGTTGATTCCACAGGGTGGGCGCTCCCACAGAGAAGGCCCTACCCCTGGGCACTGCCAACCGACAATGTCTGGCCGACGGTATCCCAAGGAGGCCCTGTCTGTGTGAGTGTACAGGGCGATCAGAGCGTGATGCCGGCAGGAGACGCTCTCGCAAGTACCCCGGACCCAAGCCATGTAGGACTTTATAAGTTGTTACCAACACCTTGAATCTCACCCGGAAGGCAACCGGCAGCCAGTGCAGGTCGCGCAGGAGGGGTGTAACATGAGAGTATCGGGACACCCCATCACATCCCGCGCGGCCGCATTCTGCACCAGCTGCAACCTCCGAGTGGTCCGCAAGGAAAGTCCCATGTAGAGGGCATTGCAGTAGTCAAGTCGGGAGGTGACGAGTGCATGAGTGACTGTCCGTAGGGCATCTCTGCTTAGGTAAGGGCGCAGCTGGCGAACCAGTCGCACCTGGGCAAATGCCCCCCTGGTCACAGCTCCCACCTGCTCTTCTAAACTGAGCTGTGCATCCAGGAGGACACCCAGATTGCGCGCCCTGTCCACGGGGGTCAACACCTCTCCCCACATGACCAAAGATGGTATATCCTGAGTAATCCGAGATGCTAGTACATAACAGCCACTCAGTCTTTGCCGGGTTGAGTCAGAGCCTGTTCCTCCCCATCTAGATCCGCACCGCATACAGACAACGGGACATCATGGGGAGGGCATCACTGATGTGGTCCGGGGTAGAGATGTAAAGCTGGGTATCATCCGCATATTGGTGATACCTCACCCCGAAACCACGGATGTATTTTTTTTTGTATTTTTAAAACATATATGACCAATATTTGAAATTATATATCACATGTGTGCATTTCTAATTCCTATTTCTGTTCAGGGAAGTGATTAAATGGCTAATAGCTATAGTCACTGGGGCCAGATTTTCTCAGCACAGAAAATTCCTGCAAGAAACCAAAAATGTATTGATTGACAAATCCAGAGGTCAGAGCTGTAACTCTATTCCAGAACTATCCTTAAATGAGACCATGCAGAAAGACGATGCCTCCATACAAGTTCAGGTTGAAAAGTAAGCAGATTCAAAAGTTTGCTTTCTTGGAAATTCACATTAGTGTTTTTCTCCTTGAATTCTCCTAAATCTTAAATGAAACAATATCTGTTGTTTTATGTGAGTAAATAAATATTTCCAAACCTGGGATGGCCTAAACACACCCAGAAAGTGTTAATTGTATGGAATGCACTTAGTTATGACTGACTTAAAATGGAACTGTCTCTATCTATCATCTACTCTATCTATCTATCTATCTATCTATCTATCTATCTATCTATCTATCTATCTATCATCTATTTTTACCCATCTCACAAGTTTTACTCTGGGTGACTCATAATAATTAAAAACAACAGAAACAGTAAAACATAAACACTACAGCATATAACTATCGTAAAACCATGTTTAAAAAATTAATAAAAAATTATGGTTGATGAATATAAATCATACATCCATTTAATATAACAATTGCCAAGACTCATCACTACTGCTGGATCCTCAGATATGATGGCACATCTAAGTCATCAGGCCCCTCTTAAATCTACATTCTGGGGGAATGACCTTCCAGCGAGCAAGTACTATGACAGAAAAGGCTCTGTTCCTGGGTCTCATCAGATGTCATTTCCTAGTAGACAAGACCTTTAACAAGCCTTTCCCGATGGATCTGATGGGATGGTAGGTGTAATCAGGAACAGGCAGTCCCTCAAATTTTCCTGTCTCATTCCACATAGGACTTTATAGGTCATTACCAACATCTTGAATTGCATTTGGAAACCAATGAAGGAACAAAAATGTAACAAGTGCTGCTTCAAGAGTGCACAAAACTGCCCGTATATTTGGCACCAGCTTCCAAATGCAGAAGGACAGCCCAAATATAGCTTGTTACAGCAATCCATCTACTGTATACACAGTACCTATTACAATGACAATTAAAGATGTCCTTTATCAATATTTTGGAGAACTGAATAGCACAAACCTCTCTTCTGGTTTCAGCCAATGCCAAGAGAAAAAAGATCCATAGCCTTTCCCTCCTATTGCAAGAGTGGTACAAAATATAACAGAAGTATGTGATCTGGCTGCTGTTCATGGGAAGAGCATTCAGTTCATCCCCACTGAATGGCAGGTCAAGCAGAGAAAGTAGCTTTGATAGCAACTCCACCTTCTGTATAAATTGTTTGGCTCTCCTTTCATTTTTTTTTCATTAACCCAAGGCTTCATGAGTTTCATTAAATTGCAGATTCCAAATGGTATTGTCTAGTGTAATTCAAGAAATGAAACCAGTGTCCCATGTCTTCTGATATGAGTATGACCTTAAGTTTGTGATGATTATCTTAGCCTGTGGTTTCAGACTTGCACTAAATGGTTTGAGTAACATTTTGTTTCCTTGATTTAGGGAAGCAGCACTTCTACAACGGATGCTTTCAATAGCAGTTGAAGTGGACAAATCTCCAAATTGCAATGCCACTAAAATTGCAGATGTGATTTTTGCTTCCTTGTTGAATATTCCCAAGCGGGGCCAAAGGTAAGGGATAAATAAACTATTGAAGTAACTCTTCCTCAACACTGACTTTTTCTGTATTGATGTGCAACTCTGCATTAACCGTGTTCTCATTAATATTCCTAGATCGGTCAGGCGTTTCTGAGCAAAGAGCAAGTGTTGAATTTATGCTTTTTCTAAAAGAAGAAGATTAAAGATCTACCACAGAGTTGGAGAGCCATGCCAAATTACCTTTTTTAAATACAGAAAGAATGTACACTAACTAAATGTTCTCCGGTGTATGCATTTGTATGATGTAAATATAGGATTCCTTGGAAACCTGTGGCTCTCCAGAGGTGGCTAAACTAATATCAAGTATCTCTGTCACCATTATCAGCAATAAAGGTCACTAAGAACTAGAGAAGAGCTATGTGTGGAAGTCCCTGGATCCCCACCCCTGCTCAGTAAAAAAATAAATTTTAAAAGACCTTTCACAACACACAGAGGCTGGTCAGCCAAGCATACAGCAGAATCATAGCTGAGCTTGTAAAAGTCTATAAAAAGGTGGCCAGGAGAAATAAGTCACTGATCACTTTGCTAATTGTAAATTCTAAATACTTTCTCAAACGACCACCATGAATACTTTTGGATTTCTCTCACCCAACTGGGGGGAGGGGAAAGATCCATGGAAGATGAAGGGAGAGATTATTGACCAGCATTAATTCCATGTATGGATTATATCTAATCACTGATGGGTTTTTTTCATCGTTTATCAATGTATCCTGTCAGTAAATACTATATTTTGTGGCAATGAATTCCGGAGTTACATTTCTCAGAAAAAGTAGATGTTTTACTGACCTGAATTTGTTATAATTCAGATATATTGAATCATGCCAAAATCTAATAGTGTATGACT
This sequence comes from Naja naja, assembly GCA_009733165.1. Classification (NCBI taxonomy): domain Eukaryota; kingdom Metazoa; phylum Chordata; class Lepidosauria; order Squamata; family Elapidae; genus Naja; species Naja naja. The sequence continues at coordinate 87,786,655 of CM019149.1, read as the reverse complement.
GAAAAAAATAACTTTCCAGCAATCCAAAGCCCTTGCCCAGTTTTACATACTTCTGTAACATCTCTCTTTAATTTAGAAAATATATTCTGATAACACAAATTAACAGACTACTAATCCATTTGCCAGAATTTATCTGGTTCCCTCATCCATCCAGTATACAGGATCTAGATGGGCCTTTTGCAGTCTGCCTGCCAGGTGGTTTGACTGCTACTTCCACTATGCCACACTTGGGTGCAGTTCAGCACACCTAAAGGACGGCCAAGTGAAGAAAACTGGTTTGCTTCACTCCCATGGCAATAAGGAGCAATCTGGTTAAAATTTAATTTTAAAGCACTTAGGTAAAATATTGTTGACATTTGGCTATGTTCTAAAGAAAGGCATCTTTAAGATCTTTTAAGCTGTTTAAATTAGCTCAACATAAAATGGAAGATACTATCTAGGGAATTTCTGATGTACTTAATGAAAGGCAACATTCTAAAAATTCAGGCTTAAATTTTCCAAGTAATGTCTATTCTACAACTTATGCATTTTTTGCTAATAGTATCTCTCTGGAACCATGTCGTATGCCTAGTATCTTGGAAAGAGTACTAGTGAGCTAGTTTTAGGACTGGATGTAGGTTGTAAAATTTCCAAGTTGTAGTATAGAAGCCTAAATTACATAGTAGCACATTTCAACTTCATCCCCAGGTCACTTAGTAAAAATTCCATTAAATAGACTTATGGTTACAGTTTTAATATTTAAAAATCAGCCATGGTTATGTTTTCAGAGTACAGCACATCACATTAATAACATGTCTTCAGGCTGTGAGTTTTGAGTGCCTGTTTATCAAACTAAAATCAAGCAGATAAGCTGAAAATGTAATCTATCCCAACCTTGACTGAACATTTCCTAGGTATCAAAGTAAACATCTACAGCAGGATAGCATATTTTGAGTTTTCTGTCTGCAATAATTGAAGTTTATAAGAGTGTTCAAACCTTTTAGGCAACCTTCAGGGATAGAAAGAGTGTGAAATTTTCTCTAATCCACAGAGAATTGAGACCATCTATGCTGCTGGTTTATCTTGGTCCAAAAAGGTTTCTTTTCACCCAACGATGCACACACAGAGAAGACTCTTTCATTTGACATCTTTGTTTCCTTATATTGTTCCTTTGGTTTAGACATGAGCATCTTTAAAATTTCTGCTCCCAAACTAGTGCAGAACATAAAACTTCACTCTTTCCAATGTGTCACCTTGCAGGGACATCTTCCTGAGCACCATGGATTGTCACCTTCTAAGATGCAAAGTGTTGGAGCTCATTTTCCAACATAACTGCTCTGTACCAACCAAAGAGCCTTTGTCTTTGACAAAAATATTGCATTTTCTCAACCACGCTTCCTTGCTGCTAACGTATCAGGTAATTTAGTGCTTTCTTCCTTCATTTATATTAATAGAACTGAAACCCAAAATGTGGTGGGCATCCCTACAATGTTTATGCATCGTTTTAATCTGTTGTTATTGAAAGTTCTTTGAAATATAATATTTCAAAGCCCTTTTAAAATATCAGTATGCAGCATTTGTGAAAACCTGAATAAAAATCCTTCTGTTCACAGGACACAGAAAAATTGTGGCAGGGATGGGATGAAATACTATATCAAATGAATTTATTATTGCTGAGTTACCGTACAATAGTTCAAGGTAAGCAACTTGCTTATGGCTCACAAACTTCTTTTTATAACTGTCTGATTAGGGGTCAGTACTGTCAGCTAGACTTATTAGGACAATCTTGCATGAATTAGTAGAGATACGTAAAATACTTTAAGCTGAAATGGCTATTTCAATTATTACAAGCTTGGAAGAAAATGTGCCATATTCAAAATATTGTCCCCAGCTTTAGATAAAAATAAAGTATTTCCTTTCACGCAGTTTTGAGTCCCGGTGCTTTGCAATTCACTTATTTCTGTTTGTTCATAATTCTTCCAAACCATAGGAGAAGCATGAGCCAATGTCAGGCATATCTATCTGCTACCATTGGTTGGAGTAAATCTAACCTTATCTATCTATCTATCTATCTATCTATCTATCTCTAAGTCTAGAATCTATCATCTATCTAACATCTATCTCTGCCTACCTACTTACCTACATGGTTGTCCATCTCAAACAAATGACCCCAGATGATGAGCAATCATAAAATCAATTTAAACCAATTAAAAACCCAATGCAAAAAATAAATAGAAGTCAAGAAAAGTATAATACACACATATAACGATAATGAGGAAACAGACTCCTTCACACATTCAGGCCCCCAGGCCAGTACACATAACCAGTTCTTCAAAGGCCAACAGATTCAAGACCATCCTAATACATGAGGAGAGAATGTTCCAGAGGGCAAGTGGTATTGCAGAAAGGTACAACCTGTAGATCCCACAAACAGACATTCCTTGACTTATGGGACTCAGAGCATGCCCATCCAGACTGTATTGGACAGGTAGAAACACTGGAAGAAGATGGTCCCTTGGGTAACCTGTGAGCCACTGCGGTTCACATAGTGATCTTGCATGTGTCGAGTTTGTTTTGTTGTTCAGTTGCCAAATCATGTCCAAATCCTTGCAACCCCATGGACCAGCCCCCACCCCACCCCCACCATCCTCCACTGTCACCCAACCAGCCAAGAGGGGCATGGATCTAACACAGAAGTGATGAAACAGTTATAAGAACTCTGTCCTCTTTCTCAGGCTTGACAGGATGAAATTCTTCCCAAATTACTATGCAAGCACCAGTTCCCCATAACCTCCAATGGCCTTGCTCCAAGGCTGGAACTCAACACAGAGCATATCCAAGTAACTTTATTCACTAGATATGCAGCATATTTCTCACAGTGACCTGAACAGGGCCACAGAAGGACTATATGTAGATGTAATAATAGCAGAAAAATAATTACTTTTTGCTATCCTTAATACAAGATAGGCTCTAATAGCAGCTCTAGCTCATGTTTAATCATCCTCACTCTTCATCTCTCTTTAGTTCAACCATAAATCCAGAGAGAATTCGGAGAGTCATGGGTGTAGAGCAGGGGTGGGCAAACTTTTTGACTCGAGGGCCACAATGGGTTCTTAAACTGGACCTGAGGGCCGGAACAAAAGCATGGATGGAGTGTTTGTGTGAACTAATATAAATTCAAAGTTAGATTACTTCACGTAGCCTTCTGGGAGAGCAAGAGAACCCTCCGCACTTTCGGCTCCGCGGGCCAGATAGAACAGCCGAACGGGCCGGATCCGGGCCCCGGGTCGTAGTTTGCCCACAGCTGGTGTAGAGGCTACTTGGGTGTAATCAGGTCCATAGCCACAGCCATTCTCTCATTCCAGCAGCCAGGAAGGCTTCGGCTGGACCATGTACCAAATTTTCCAGGACCCCAGACTCCCTCTGGAACCCAGCCAGGTCCATCAGTCATCTGAGACAGGCCAGTGTAATATGTGCAGCCTCCCTGTGGAGTGGGGTGGCGCCAGACAACTGGATACTCATCAGGGAGTGATCTGACCATGATGGGAGAAATTAGGTGAAAAGTAGGGTTAAATATATGTTGGAGATTAAAAACTATTCAAGACAAAAATTACTTGCTTGGTAGGTTTGTTTCCATTTTAAAAGTATTTGCTTTTGGGAAGTTCAAAGGTATCCATTTGTTCAATGTTTCTCTTTAAGGTAGTAAGCCAACTGCAAAAGTAAACAATCCATTGTATACTTTTTCTTTGCAATTGAGCTGGAGTCTGCCAAAGACAAAAACTGTTAACTCTTGCAGCAACACTAAATATAAGGGTTGTGCATTATACAAGCATGTGTTTTTGGAAGAAGCCTCAAGTCTGAATTCCTTTTAGTTACGTTATTTGTACTACATGGATTTACTTGCTGGTATTTGACGGCTGTTTAGGCTGACACTGACTGCAAAGAACTGTTGCTTTTTATTATTGGAATTAAAACAATGTTTTTTAAAAAATAAATTATTCCATTGGCTGAGCAAGGAATAATTTTGAGTTCTCCTTGCTTCTATGAATTCAGTGTTTCAAATGGAGTTGTTTGGTGTTTCAGTATAACGCTAGTTTTGTGTGCAACCTTACAGGTTTGCCATCACTAGTTAATACAAAACAGGGTCAATTATTAATGAAAAAATATTTTTGTTTAATTTACACAATTATAGCTGAAAGCCTATCTCTGAGGAGATACAATCCTCAGAATTGCTACATGTTAGCATTTTTTTTAACTTATTTTTTTCACACATTAATTTCAATTAACATGGGATAAAATTGAGATTTTCCTCTTACAACTACACGGGTAATTATAACCTAAAATATCAGTCTTACGGTTAACAAACTATAACTAACTTTCAACAATTGCTTCTACCCTTTTTTATAGGGCACTTAAGAGACCCAGTGTATGAACGTATTCATTTAATTATTAAAGCTGCTAAACCCAAACTACAGTCAAATGACTATATTGAAAACAGTAAAATAAAGCACAGCATTTCTAGCATCCAGAAAAAGCTCTGCCAAATTCTGGGACAGCAAATTCCCTCCCCCATCAAAGAAAAGATTGAACTACTCCAAGTATTGCTTTTCACTCCTATGGATACCTAACTCTTGGAGAACTATTGGATACTGACAGATGGACCTCTTCCTAAGTGTAATAGGTTCTTTAAAAAAAAATTCTTTCTTTGATTGCAGTAAGTTGCACTGTATTCTCAGACACTGGATAAGTCAAGGACTTGTCAAATTATTAACTGTTAATACCAGTTTTGTCTAGTTTTATTTCTATTTGTGTTTTGTACAACTTTTGTAATAAATTTTACTAACTGAAAAGTGGAACGAGCTTGGTCTTTTTTTAAAAAAAGATTACAGGTTATAGGAGATTAGATAGATATATAAGACTATATTTATATAGCTGTAGATCCACCGATAATAGGTCATGCTCCCAAATAAATCTTACTAACAGGTAATACATGCAGGGCTGAGAGCTTACTATTACAGTTAATTTTAGTACTTGAGACCAGAATTTTTGTTGCTAAGCAATGTGGTCACAAAATGTGATGTCACATGACTGCACTGCTTAGTGACAGCAATTCCAGAACTCCCCGTGCTATCATTAAGTGAGGATCACAGGTCATTAAACAGGTTCCAGGCAGTTGTAAGCAGCCAGTAGGCAGATAAGGAGGCTGTTGCCATGCAAGGGAGGGTGTATAGGCAGCCTGTGAATGTGGCAGGTCTGGGGATGGCTGCTCTGCGTGGGAGAGGATGGGAGTGACTTACTGGAACGACTTGTGTCCTTTCCTACTAGCTTCCTCATAGACTTTTTTTGTGGGAAGCTGGCAGAGAATATCACAAATGGTAATTGTAAGACCACAGAACACTGCAACTGCCATGTCAGCTGGCTGCCAAGTGCCCAAATCACAGCACTGTGTGGGTACTAGTATGGCCAGAACCTTGAGGACCAGTCATAAGTAGAATCATTCAGTGCAATCATAACTGAACGATCACTGAAGAAGTAATTAAACAAGAAGTATTTGTACACTGTGCAATAATAGCCATACTAATAGCCAGGTTAATTCATGTTTGTTTATTCTGCAAAAGTATTAGGCATAGAGACATGAGCACAAAACACTATCAAATAAATTAAACATTAACCAAGAAGCAAGATCACTGTCTCCTGGGTACAAGCAGTGATGAGCTGACACAGCACTATCAAAGCAATACAGGTCCAAGATGCAGCTGTTGTGAAGAAAAATGGATTGTTAAGTCGCTTAGATATAGAAGCACCCACAATTTATAGGAATTTGTATTTAATAAGGTATAGGACCAATTTAGGACATAAAAAGGATTCGTGAAAATCACAAATTTGGTATTCAAGAAAAAAGGTTTTATTGTAAAGGAATGCTTCTAAGTTTTCATCCCATTGCTGTGAAATAATACCATTCACTTCACATTTAACATTAGACTGAAGAAAGAGAAATAATATATGCTCATTTGCTTCAAGCATATATTAAATATTTTTATCAGTGAATGATTCTAAAATATAAATCTGTAAAAATAAACATTTAATCAATCATTAATTGTAACATTCACAAACTGAACAGCTGAATTAAAAATCTTCTCATGTTCTATTAAGTAATTTTATTTTGGAATCCTTTGCCTCCCAAGGAAGCATATACAGGAATGTCTGGTTTTAGTGATATTCTATTTCAGTCTTTTCACAGAAACCATGGCTACAATTTTCAAACTCCAAGGGATGTCAATTTTGGGATCCCTTTATTAAAAATAGAATCTAACTACTTTAGGAATGAAAGAATTTGCCTACATTCCACTTTATGCTGAATCATTTGAGTTCAGCAACAAAACACACCACAGACCACAATATTTTACTCCAGGCCACAAGTCTAGAAGGGGAATTTAATACTTAAATTTCCTTAAACATGGAACTTTTATGTATGAAAACAATGAGAGTCTGCATTTGAAGAATAATTCTTCCAGAACCTTAGCAAAACAAAAAATTTCCTTTTTTCCCTAGATTCCCTTCAAGTTAAAAAAAACCATTTAGATATTAAAAATAATACAATGTGTATTGATAATCTGGCCTGAATACCAGCACCAAATCTAGTAGTGGGAGCACATATATTCAAAACAGTTTCAACTATTTTATAGCTATATTTTTTAAAGTTCAGCTATGTAAAGCAGCACACAATTTGTGGTCCAAATTTCAGTGGTAGATCACTTTGCTTTATAGTGTACCCACAGAGTCATTTGAGAGGAAAAAGGCAATAAATTAAGAAAGCTGCCCAGTTCTCATTTCATCCCCATTTATAATTCTGGACTAGAAGGCATAGAGTCACCTTTTTAAATCAGGGATTCATGAGTGGAATGGAATCTACTTAAAGATGAGATCAGAGAACATACAAGAACATACTTGCGCCACTTAAGTAGAAATACTCCTAAAAGCCAGAGGGAGCAAGCACATTCAAGTCCCGGGGTTTAAGATTGTGAGGATGTGAAGACCGCCTCTTCTCTTCGATAGGTGGAATATCCATCTTGGGAGGCTTAAAATTTGCAGAGTCCTCTGACATCCTGGTGGCCTGTATACGCATCAGTTCCATTGGAGATGGCTTCTGAGCACCCTTATATGCCTGAATGGTAAAGCCTCCTAAGACAATGTACAGTAAGATGAAACAGATTACAATAAATGCTTCAATATATACCATTGCTACTACTAGAATTTCAGCAAAGACCAATTTGGAGAGGAAAATGTCTGATAACAGCTGTTCCAAAGCTACCAGGAATTTTCCAACTCTTTGAAGATAACTTGCCATGACACTATGATATTTCCAGACAGACTCCATCCTTCTCACCTTGATCTCATACATCATCTCAGCATCCACCAGGCCAACCAACCTGCATTTGGAGCCCCACGACTTTCTGAAACCATCCTCAAAAAGGGAAAGTTGGAGACCAAAAAGTAGCAATAGCAATAGCACTTCACAGTGCTTTACAGCCCTCTCTAAGTGGTTTACAGAGTCAGAATATTGCCCCCAACAATCTGGGTCCTTATTTTAACGACCTTGGAAGGATGGAAGGTTGAGCCAACCTTGAGCCACTCAGAATCAAACTCCTGAAGTGAGCAATAAGTTAGCCCTGCGCTACTGCATTCTAACCATTGCGCCCCTACGTCTCAATAGTTGTCAATCTGTCAAGATCCAGAAAAGGCTTCAGGAGAAAGCAACTGCCTCCTCAAGATGGAAGATATAACTTCTACCTCCAGGAGATATTAACTATCTTCCATATCTATACTCTCACTTCCCCACAATGTTCTCCAAAAGAACCAAGGACATGGATCTAGCACACATGGCGAAGCTCATCCTGAGATAATTATCATTCAGAGTCCAATCACCCCGTCCGACTTAACCACAGTCCAAGCCAAAGGGAATGATGTGTAATGATTTTATTAACAACATGTTTCCTCAAAAGTTTGAAGTGATGCTCAGAAAAATCTTCCTGCATCCCAAACAGGCACAGGGCACCTTAAATAGAACTGAAAGAACACAATGAGAGTAGAGAAGTAAAAAGTGAATGGCTTTATCATATCATCATCCTTATTACCATGATCTGAATAGGTAAGAATAGATTGAATAGATAAGAGCTCATGCGTAACTCTTACCTATTCAATGAATGGTCACTGCATTGAGTGCCCTCCATATTTTTTTTTTTAATTACATTTATATGCCACCCTTCTCCGAAGACTCAGGGCGGCTTACAATTTTTGGAGCACAACCCAATGCACTCAGCAATAGCCTTCATTCCATTGTATATGCCTGCTTATTACTAAGCGGCATTTTTTACAAAGTCAGCTTATTGCCCCCAACAATCTTGGGTCCTCAATTTACCTACCCCGAGAGGATGGAAGGCTGAGTCAACCTTGAGCCTGGTGGGATTCGAGCCTACAGTAATTGTAGACAGCTGGATCTTAAGAGCAGGCATTTAACAGCCTGAGCCACCAAGGACTCTTTTCACTTCCATATTCTATGGAATATTCCATATTCCATATTCCATATTCTCTATTCACTTCCATATTCCAGAGATCAACCAGACATTGAAAACAATTGCATGAGATTACTGAGAACATTCTGGAGTGCCTCTGGAAACTATCCAGGTCTATCAGACACCTGGGGCAGGTCATTTAAGAGCACCCTTTCTGGAAGTTTTTAGAAAAGTGAGTATTGTAATCACCAGAGCATAATCTGGCCAGGCAAAGACTAGCTCTCATATTCTCCAATTTGAGATGAGACGTCCATGCAGAAAAAACAAGCTCTTACATATGGCTGCCAATGTGTCTCAAATCTGAGATTAGCTGGAACAAGCACAAGATTGCACTGTGACCACGAATTCCTAAACCCTCTCGAGAGCATAAAGATCCATAGCACTAGCAGCCAAGGATACTCTATCCCCAGAGCTACGATGAGCCCTAGAAAGGATCTTGCTGCCCAGCAAGGTGAGTAGTACATAAGCAAGTTACCCTGTTCCTATAGTCCAACACAGGAATTCAGCATCTGCAGATAATCAGTTCCAACAGGACCAGGTATTCTATCAATCAGCACTACCCTACCTCCACTTGGGATCAGGAAATTTGGGAAATAGAAACACTGCTGCTCTCCCATAATTGTATCTCAGTAATACCCTCCTGGGATTTACACACTCCTTTTCAATAATTGAGGATTCCAGATCTATTCTAATCCATTTACAAAAGTTTATCGAATTGTAATACAGAAAACATAACCATCAGCTAGATCAGGGGTGTCAAACTGGTGGCCCACTGGCTGGATGCATCAGGACAGCCCACCCCAGCTCTGCAAAGAGGAAAAATGTCGCAATACATCACGTGACAACGTGACGCGAGTTTGATACCCATGAGCTAGATCCTGAAAAGTAGGCAAATAGAAATAATAATCCTAGAAAGTAGGGAAATAGTATTAAACATTCAAGACAGAGTTAATGCTCCTCATTATAAGTTTCATGAATGCACTATCCAAGACCATGCTACTGTCTTGTAAAAAGCTGTATCCTTGTAACATGATAGGAGTTCTGCAATTCCAACTCAAAACTACTTAAAACTGTATTTTATTTTTAAGGCCTCTGGTATACTTTCTTCTTTCTAGCCTTAATTTTCTAATCTAAAATTGGATTTTTTTATCTTAATTTATACTTTATTTATCTATCTCATTTAGAAACTATCCATCTCCCTTACAGAGCCACTTTTTAAATTCTGAAGCTTTGTAAAGTTTATTTAATTTCTTCTTTCTATATAAAATCGTGTTTTCTCAAAATAATACTGCACCTGATTCAGTAGCAGATCTCTGAAGAGCTCTAGGTCCAAAAATGCTCCATTTTTCAGATGGTACTTTATCACTATCACCACTGTTGGGATCCACGGGGCCACGATCAGGACCAGCGACTGAAGCATAAGCTCCATGACCAAACCAGCTTCTTCAATAAAAAAGCAGAAGTCAAAACAGGGGGACCAGATTTTGGGCATCCGATTTCCACAAGTACCTCTTCTCAACAGATACTCTCACTCCAAGTAAATTTAAAACAGAACATAAATCTGGAGGAACTTTATATGAAGTGTTTGATAAAATACTCAGCTGTAAGAACACATCAGGGCAATCAGACAGATTTCTAATATGAATGCTTAAAATATGCAAAGGATCTGGGTAACCAAGACAGTCAGATAATTTGTGATTTTACTTTCCTTTTATGAAATGTACCTGTATGAGCGTTTGGGAGAAGAATGAGGAGTACTGCTTGGTGTGGACTGGGCAGAAGAGGCCTGTTTATCTTCTTTCACCATCTCTCCACTTTGCATTTTCAAATTCTGTTAGAAAAGCAACAGACAAACATCTGGAAACTTTCTAAATTTAACCTAGGCCCTAGCAATAATAAAAAAATGATTCCACGTTTTTTGTCACTGTAACTTTATGAAAGCGTTTGTTGGTATGTTTCAAAAGGCTTCGTTCAAGATTGTAGGTTCTTATGTAAATGAGTAGACGTATTTCACAGCATACCATTTTGAAGCCACATTTCTCTATTGCTATTTAGCTACGTTGCCCAACTGCAATGGGCAGCTAAGAAAAAAGACCAGTATGGGTAATCCTTGACTTACAACAGTTCATTTACTGACCGTTCAAAGTTACAACGGCACTGAAAAAAGTAACTTATGACTGTTTTCCACACTTACGACTATTGCAGCATCCCAACGGTCACGTGATTAGAATTTGGATGCTTGGCAAGGGGTTCATATTTATGACGGTTGCAGTATCCTGGAATCATGGGATCACTTTTTGTGACCCTCTGACAAGCAAAGTCAATGGGGAATCCCAGAGTTACTTAACAACCATGTTACTAATTTCACAAATGCAATGATTCACTAACAACTGTGCCAGGAAAAGTTGTAAAATGGGGCAAACTCACTTAACAAGTGTTTCACTAGCAAACATAAATTTTGGGCTCAATTGTGGTCATAAGTCAAGGACTACCTGTAATAGAAAGTTGAAATGCCCTTCCTCAGATAGGCTAGATTGTGATGCCATGGAAACAGGTTTACAGTGTTACTTTCACTGCCAATGCATTGATACTGAATCAGTAATTCACAATACTATTTTTACATTGGGGATGTACTATTTCATCAAGAAGAGACCATTGTGTTCCCACTCAGAACATTCCATTTCCCAACAGATCATGCAGTTCTGGAGAAGTGGTTTCTAGAAGTAAATTATCTAAGCCAGAAATGTCTTGAGATGCTCCATTATCCTACATTAGCCACTTCTGGTTCAGAGGATTCACTTCTGGGTAATGCCAAACCACACCCATATGGCAATGGCATAGTCCAAGAAAAAAATGGAATGTTGTAGGGTTTGCCAGAATTTTCCAGTTCTGGATTAACAAACTTGGCACATTCCCCATTTACGCACACTTCAAACACACATCCATAAAAGTACAAAAACACAAAAATAATGAATCACAATGTATCAAAGACGCACAGCAATAGATGTCTCTCCCTCCATACATGCTTCTGTAGAGAAATAACTAACCATCTCTACCAACTAGAGTAATAAACTGGCTAAAGCACAGCAGGGCCCAAACACCTTACATGAAATGACTCAGCCACACGATGGTATTTTGTTTCTTCTGCAGTGAGGCCTTTGTGTGGAGTGTAGCCGACATCTCTTAGCCCTGCCTGCTGTTCAAATCGCTGAATGCTCTCCTGGGTTTGTTCTAGAATGGACAACAATACACATTCACACATTTCTCAAAACTCTGCTGCCTACTACAGTTTTCTAAGGGTGATGTCATAAGCACCCACAATCGCTAGCTAGTAAAGCAGAATGTGGAAATTCTTTAAATCATGTATAACAAGGGTTCTAAAACATTCTAAACTTGGAAACTTTAGAAAATAGAACGAGGATGTGTTGCAGATTGTAACAGCAAGATAATGTAGAAAACTGTATCAATGGCTTAGGATTCTGTCATACACATGAAAACACACACTTTCCCTCTCCAATTAGTTCTATATACAGATTGTTTAAGCTTTACCATAGGTGTTTCTAATATGTTGCAATAATTTATTACATCTGTCTTATACGTACAAAAAAAAACCTCACTAAGGAGGAAACCAAGCACAAGAGCAGTATTAAGTTCTACTATCCCCTTCACTTTTTTTTTAAAATTTGTCAAAATCATTCCCATTCCTTGTTGCTGTTTTTGGTTGAAGATGAAGCAGATTTTAGTCTTTAGCATGAAACAACAGGCTGTAAACCTTGACCCTTAGATAGTCAAGCAAGGTATTTTACCACTAAGATATTTATTTATTTATTTATTTATTTATTTATTTATTATATAGCCCCTCTCCCAAAGGACTCGGGGCGGCTCACAACTAAAATACAGTACAACAATAAATTACTTAAAAATTATATTAAACAAGTTATAAGCCGAATAAGCAATTAAAACCCCCAAGTTAAAAGGAAAACCCCAAGAGTCAGCATAGCCCAGATTGTATAGAGTTCAAAGTATTATAATCCATTTTAATTTTTCTTAAATAAAACATTGTGTATGTTAAGGCAGTTAAATTAAATGTTAGACAATTTTAATTCAATGGGGAAGAAAAATAACTCTTAGATGATAGAGGTTTGTAGAATTCATTTTTCACACTATTGTGCTTACCAAATAAATAAGAGTTCTAGTCCTGCCATAGGAGGAATCTTCTCTACACTGAGAGAAGGCTGGTTTTGCCACTTCTGAGTTTTCAAAGGTCCCTTAAGACTTGGTTAGGCCAGCAAGCCTGAGGATCCCAGGGCATTGTAAGATAGCTCCATCCCTTCAGCTGTCATTTCCTTGTCTTGTTCTGTTTGTTATCGTTTTCATTAATGTGTATTAATTAATAAGTGGCTTTATGTATTTATTCGCTGTTTTAGTTCTGTTATACACTGCCCATAGTCACTTTTGGGATGAGATAGGTGTCTATATATTTAATAAATAAATAATTCAGAAGGAGGTCAGAAATAATTCATAAATAAATGGGATACAAGTTATTGCAAAATTCTCTGCAGAAATTAATTTGCCTACCAAAGAAATGCAAGAGCTCTTACTTGCAATAAGAGAATTCATGATGATGTGGGTGGCTTTGGCCTTCACTACTGGTGTCTTGTTCCCTTCAGATGAAGATGGGGGGATTTTGGCAGAGGGATGCATTATAGTCTCCCCTTCCTCAACCTATACAGAGGAAGCCAGGTGCAATTTTGGAAAAAGAGACAAAATTAGGAGAATTTCAGCTAAAAATTTCAGCTCCTGATCTCATGGGCGAAAGTTTTGGAACTTGCATTGAACACAAAAATCTTGAGCTGACATATTTCCACCCTCTTGCCTACAATGTGAAACACTATACAACATTTTGAAACCCACCATTCTTGTAGCCATCCGATAACAAGAATTCACCTAAAGAAGCTTCTTTTATTTCCACTAGAAAATGTCTAGCTACAGAAATAACTAAAAAGGCTTTTTTTGCAATAATTCTGTTTCTCATTAGTTTTCCTGCTTAAAGAGACAAGCACTATTGTCAGACTACTCACTATTTATTAAAAAGTAGACCATATATCAGAATGACAATCACAACTGCTTCCTTCCCTTATTAAAAAAAACTCTTAGTTGTATAAAAGATACAAAGTTAAAATTGAGTAACAAAGTTATTTTAGTTATTTAAGCCTAGTATAGCTCACTTATAAATTTCATATCTTCATACAGCTCATATATGTATTATAAGTATCAATTCCTTCTTATATTAAAACAGTAATAAAGACTTTACAGAATGAGTAAACTGGGCTTGCAGATTTTAATCTCATTTCCTTTAATCTAAAGTTTGCAAAATAAAGTTTCAGAACAAACAGTTTATTTATACTCAGTGTAGAAGACATATAATCCTCAACTTACATCTATTCATCTAGTGACCTTCTAAGGTTACAACAGTCCTGAAAAGAATCACTTACAACCAGTCCTCGCATTTACAACCACAGGTAGTCCTCAAATTAAACTTACGACCACAATTGAGCCCAAAATTTATGCTGCTAAGCAGGAAATTTGTTAAGTGAGTTTTGCCCCATTTTATGACTTTTCTTGCCACATTTGTTAAATGAATCACTGCAGCTGTTCAATTAGTAACCCGGTTGTTAAGTGAATCTGGCTACCCCATTGACTTTGCTTGTCAGAAGGTTGCAAAAGGAGATCGTATGACCCAGAGACCCTGTATCCATCATAAATATGAATCAGTTGTCAAGCATCCAAATGCAAATTACGTGACCATGAGGATGCTGCATTGTCTGAAAAATGATCTTAACTCACTTTTTTCAGTGCCGTTGTAACTTTGAATGGTCAGTAAGCGAACGGCTGTAAGTCAAGGACTACCTGAATTACAGTGTCCCCACAGTCAAGGACCTCAGACCCTTGGCAACCAGCAAGTATTTATGATGGTTGCAGCATCCTCAGATTATGTGATCACCACATCTGACCTTCCCAACTGACTTCTGACAAGCGAAGTGAAGGGCGGAAATCAAATCTGCTTAACAACCTCAGCAAAAAAAGGTCATACAATCGGTCAGTTGATGCCTCCCTTCATGACTACATTGCTTAGTGGCAGACGTTCCCATCCCAATTGTGGCTGGAAGTCAAGGGACTACCTGTATACTTTTTCATATAAAAGGGTTTCAATTGAAATACATGCCTTTGTTCAGAGCACTCTAAAGTACTCTATACTTGCTCTCCATTGTTGTCTCTCGATCATTTGATAAGAAACATTTTAGCAAGTCTGATCAGTGCAGAACTCTTGTCATTTTTAAAATTTGTTTACCTCTATGGATGTATGGCTTTCAAAAAATCGATCCGCTCTTCCAATCAAATGCTTCAATATGTTTAATTTTAGTGGTTTGTTGGGAGACAAACCACCATTCCCTCCAACAGGACAGTGTCATTAGAAATCTTATGCTATCTCTTTATTAGCCCAACAAACTGCATACCTGGGAAATCTTTTCATATTTGTGATCTGGAATGACTGGTTCTTTCCATAAGATATTGGTGGTCATGTTTGAAGGAGGAGGAGTCATTGGTGCTGTATCCTCCAAGGCATCGTCGTAACTGAATGCCCGACGATTCATTCCAATTGGCTGGGATATCTTCCCTAGAAGGCTTTCAGAGCCATGTTCTATAGCTAAGGACAGAGATTGAGATTTCACACAATAATTTGAACTTTTACTGTTTTACCTTTTCATTGGCACTGGATTATTCTAAGCATCATTTTTAGTATGTGAAATTATGGATATTATACGATAGTTTGCATAGTCATTTATGTCTCATTTTTCTGGTGTTAAAATATAGATCAGGGTTCCACAAAATGGCCAGTATCAACCCACAAGGCTTGATGAGATTGTTGTTGTGATTATTACTATGCCTAATAGCATTAAAGTAATATTTATTAAATCATTTTCATATAATAAATGTTTGGGGATCAATGAACAATCTGAAACTTCATGAAGGGATTAATGAGCTGAAGAGCTTGGGAACCCGACACAGATCTTTAGTTCCCAGACAAGAACAGTGTCATTCTCCAGATTTGCTGGATATTTAAATCTTCTTCTATGGTTTGACATATTTCTAGTATTTGAGGCTCCTTTAAGTAGGCAATATTTTTAAAGTTATATTGGATGTTGACATCCCTGTACATTTGTTCTGTACTTTAGTATATATCTTTTATCCTTGATTGATCTTTGAATCAATTACTGTCTATCCATAAATGTCCATTAGCATACCAATTTGTGGTTGGAATCTTTTTCTGAATTCAGAAATCTTTTGGAAGACTTTGTTTTTCCATGTCTGTTTCCATCTTAGGTTACTTTAAACATGCCGTTGTAATACTGCTCTTGCCTCTTCTAATAGTTCTCTGAAACCCTTTATTATATGCAGTTCACAATGTATTCAATTATCCTTGAATAAATTGAGGACAAGGGTCTAGCCATCCATTTCACTAGCCTTTGGTTTTGTTATACAAACTCCTAGATGTAAGTAAGCCCTCCTTAAAGCAGTATTATAAAACCCTTCTAAAACTTTTAATTGGAAACTAAGTGTTTGTTACAATCACTACTGCACTGTATTTCAATATACATGAATTCTGTATCAGTTAGTTTTACCAGGAACATCTGTTCGTCTTGAAGTCATGATTGTAACTCCAGATGCTTCACTATTTAGAAATCCAGGACAGGACTGCTGTTACCTAATAAAAATATACGATATTTTGGTCTGTAATAATTAGACTAGAATAAAATATCTTGGCTTATGATAAAACCAAGAATATCACAATAAAGTTCTAATTTTTTTAAAGAATGCATGCTGCCTAATATTTAATTTGAAGGCAGCAATATGAAACAACATAAATTAATTTATCCAGGTATTATCCTAATGAAGGTGGTTATGATAAAAAAATAAAGGCCAAAATATCTTACCACAAGTTATGATGACAGAAAGATGTCAAAATAGGGCATTCTCTTGCTGAAGCTGAAACTATCAAATCATCCCCAGGAGCTTCCATGCAGAAAGACTAACAAAAATTAAGAAGCAAGAATTTTTTTAAAGTTAAAGCAGTAGAAACATTGCAGCAGATGTTTATGTTTCCTAGGTATTATTAGGTATCCTTAAAATTGCTTTAACTACTTTAAAGACATCTAAGTGTGAAATTCTCCAATCATGAAATGGCTTTCATCGGGAGATCCTGCAACTTTTTAAATGATACAACTAAAATATCTAGCTACCGGTAGTAACATCAAAGAAACCTCAACTTGGTTGGGGAGGGGAGAAAAGGACAGTTGGAAAAACACAAATCCCATATTATTAAAGTATATTAGTAGAAGGAAAATAGCATAGCATTATAGCACTCAGCACATTAATTACAGCATAATCAGAATCTAGCATACTATATATAAGACATATATCCCTTTCCAGGTTCTACCTACATTTTTGCGTTACAGTTTTTAGCCATACTATTAATATTCAGACTTGAAATACATGTAAGATTTTAGTATTATTTGTGTTAGCTATTTTGGTATAATAGTGGTGCAGTGGTTAGAATGCAGAACTGCAGGCTACTTCTGCTGATTGCCGGTTGCCTGCAATTTGGCAGTTCAAACCTCTCCAGGCATAAGGAAGACTCAGCCTTCCATCTTTCCAAGGTCGATAAAATGAGGACCCAGATTATTGGGGGCAATATGCTGACTCTGTAAACCACTTAGAGAGGGCTGTAAAGTACTGTGAAGCGGTATATAAGTCTAAGTGCTATTGCTATTGCTATTTATATAACTTTAATCATAGTTGACTTCATAAACCTATTCCTATGTGCAATCATCATGATGCATTGTTTTTGTATTTGTCCCAGCATCTTCAATTTTAGTTAACATAGTAAGCTTAGTACAATAGGATGGTTTTAATACTGAATGTAAATGTTGTTGATCAATCATAAAAATAAGGATGATCAGATACATGAAGCAGCATTTACACTTATTTTAAAGTAAAAGATCTTTAAAGTAAGGGTATTAAAGTAAAAATCTACTTATCGAATTATCACATAATTAAAACCCAACACAATTATTTACCTCACAAACCAATATAAGCACATAATTCAATACATAGATTGCTATTTTAAGAAAGATTTACTAAGAGGGAAACCCAAGACATATTCCCCCACAGCACTGTTCTAAGAATGATATGGGTATACTTAATATAGTAGCAATATCTGGATATGTAATAATAACTACAGTCTGTCATCTATTATTCTACCATTATCATTATTGATCAAAGTTACAGATTTTACTTTCTGACGTGCAAAGGAATTTAATTTGATTATAAAGTCACCCATCACCAAGTTTCTGGATTATGTACAAAACCTATCCAAACCTTACAGTAGTCATGTATGATCTCATAACAATTTGTCTGTCTTACATTCAGTTTTAAAAAACTGCATAACCAAGTCCATTATGAATTGACAAATGCAAATAAGAGGAATATAAACAAAATGACCATCAAAAGTTTTGCCAAAGTTTCTTTAAAGAACAGGGCAGCAACATGTGAGCCCCAGAGCATAAAGTGCATATATATTCTAATGCAACCCTTCATCTAATGTAAAACAACTTTAAATACTCCAGTAACTGGAAAGCTTTACAATTGCAATCTGTTTTTCATGTAGAGTAAATGAAGGTGAAAAGTATATTGAGGCAGCCACTAGCAATTGAAAACCACCTGACGGCACTTAAGCAATCAATGAATCACCACTATCCATATATAACATGCTGCATTATTAAACTGGAGAATTCACCTCTGTTATTATAATAGCCAAGTTAGACAGTTTTAAGAGCGGACTAGCTCAGCATGTTCACAGGGGACCCAAGTATCAAAAGCTGCTACAATCAACTATATATAAATAAAATGATCCAGACAATACGCTGTTCACTAACCTCTTATGTATGTAATGTGAAAATATATAAATAAACTGGTAAAAAAATCTGCTACAATCAGTGGCTGCTTATTATCCCTTCAACCAAAGAAGCATGTCCTAAATGCTGGCTCCTGGAAAGCAGCACTGGAAAGGAGCCATAGCTATCCAGGGTTGTCAGCTTCCGAAGGGCATCCCCTTGACTCCCCAGGGCTGAACTCCACCAACTACACTACTATTGCCTAATCTGCCTTTTGATCCGCTCTGGCTCAGCAGCTTCTTGATGCATTCGGAAACAGGGAAGAAAATGTGGTGTTTAATATTATTGTGCAATTTATTTATTTTTTAACATCGGCTTTGTTTAGGTTATTAACCATTACTTAGCAGAAAATCTATGTGGAGATTCTCAGTCATCCTTTGTCCCAAAGATGCTTTTTTCAGGAGGCAACTGGACTTCCTCGTTTTTCTTTGAAGACATTTGCGCTTCTCATCCCAGAAGCTTCTTCAGCGCTGAGTAGAGATGGTGGGGAATGGAAGGATTTAAATTCCTTGCGAATGACCATCTGCCTGCAAGGAGTATATAAACCCTTCCATTCCCCACCATCCAAGTCAGAGTTGAAGAAGCTTCTTGGATGAGAAACGAAAACGCCTTCGAAGAAAAAGTAAGTCCAGTTGCCTCTTGGGGGGAAAAAGCACCTTGGGACATGACTTAGCAGCTGCTAGAAAAAGGGGTAACATATTTTCCGGGCTGCGCAGAGGAGCGGAAGGAAAACACGCACCCAAGACTAAGCGTGCCGAGAAGGAGCCACGAGGCTCCCGCCCCTTAAAATGTTCGCCAGCGAGAAAACAAGCCCTGAGCCGAAGGGCGCCACGGGAGAGGCGTGTTTGCACAGCAGCCACGGCGCCTAAAGGAGGAGCCGGCTAAGTCGGCCGATTCCGGTTTCATCCTAGTATCTTGTGCCTCTCCTCCACGTTTCGCTTCCCGGCAGGGAGCTTTCGGGGTTACGCAAACCCTCGGGTCCACCCCAGCCCGCTTTTCCACGGCTCAGCCCCCTCGCCGCGGGCCACACACACCCCCGGCAAAGCTCGCCCTTCGTTGGCCGCCAGGCTCAGCACCCCGTCTCGGCTCGCCTCCGCCTTTCGAGGACGTACCTGCCCTGGGCTGCCTGCAGCCCCGCACTGGTTTCCCCCACCCGGTACTAACAGGCCTGCCGGGCCCGCAGGTCGGTCGGAAGAAGAAGAAGAAGAAGGCACGACAGGCTCCGCGCAAGCAGGCCTGAGCCGCCGAGGCCCCGAGCCGCCATGACGCAAATGAAGCTGGGAAGAAATGAGCTGACAGATCCAGCCCGCCCACCGCCAATGCGTGGGCTTAGACTCGCCAGCAGGGGTAGCCGTAGCGCCTAAGACGAGAGTCTTGCGAGAACTCTGCTGGTCGCGTTTCTTAGAGCGGGAGGAGGGATGTTTGCGGCGTGGCCGAAGTATGTGGGGCGCTGGGATCGGGATTAAGGTATCAGGCCAAAACCCGGGAAATTGTGAGTGCCAAGTCCTGTCTGAGGCACAAAGCCAACGGGGTTATCTTGGGTCATTCATTCTTTCTCAGCCCTAGGAAGGATACGATGACAAATCATGTTGGAAAATCTTGCCAAGGACTTGCAGGGACTGAGTCGCCAAGAGTCAAGGAATTAAAAGTTGGGGAGGGGACTAATAGTAAAACTTGTTTCCTATGAAATAATGCGTAGTGTAACGTGATTTTTGTTTATGGTTCTCTTTACTGCCTTTCTTTCAGGAGCTCAAGCCCCTCCCCCCCCATGTAATACTCCTTTTTGTGAAATTGCAGTTAATTTCATACCTTTATACAGCATACTTGGTGCATGTAGTTACTCAGCCGAGATAACAAAAGTGCATAGTAAGTGTCATTAAAGTTTGAAACTAGAAAGCTGATTAGAAGTGATGGTACATTTGCAAGTCATGAAGAATTTAGTGTGGCCATTTTACTGCAGCCCTTTTAATTCCTTCCAGTTCAGCAGATTGGAAGAATACGGTAACTGTCAACAGGAGAACTCTCCAATAAGACTAAATTCGTTGTGGCAGGAAGAGAGTGGTGAAAGAAAAGGCTGAAGTTTAAAAATGGGCTGGTTTTGGCTGAGGGGTCACAGAGGGGAAAAAATATGACAAAATCCCCCCAGTATATATGTGGAAAAGGCAGGTAGGCAGCAGTTCCTTTCTGAGCCCTTGTGGTCATATGACCCAGAACAGAGCATCTGCTACCCAGATTTCCAGGGACATATTAGGGCACAATGATCTTGGTACAGTTCAGTTGTCAGTAAATGAAGACAACTATTTTTAAAGTTTCAGCATTTCCTCTGAGTCTATTATTCTCTCAACTCAAAAGCACTTCCCTTTTGGGAAAAAAATAAATCTAGATATATCTAAAGCATACAAATCAAGGTAGAAATAATATAGAGCATGGTTTCTGGAATTTTTTCTGAAATTTTTTTTTTACCCGTCATGGATATAAGAAGAATCTATATGTTCTCCTGTGAAGTAATTTGTTGAAGCTGCATATGCGTATGTGCTTCTGCTTAGCCTTTGTATTGTGTCTGTAGCAACATCATGTATTGTGTCTGTAGCAACATCATCTGCAGAATAATGATATTATCTAAGGCACTTATTATCAGCCTTGGTGGTGCAGGCTGTTAAACACCTAGCACTTAGTTCCAGCTGCTTGCAATTAGTGCAGGCTCAAATCCCACCAGGCTCAAGGTTGACTCAGCCTTCCATTCTCTCGGGGTAGGTAAATTGAGGACCCAAGATTGTTGGGGCAATAAGCTGACTTTGTAAAAATGCCGCTTGAGGGGGGCCAAAAAAAAGCCCTAGTAATAAGCAGGCATATACAATAGAATGAAGGCTATTGCTGAGCACTTTGGATTGTGCTCTAAAGATTGTAAGCCACCCTGAGTTTCTGGACGAGGGCGGCATATAAATGTAAATTTTAAAAAATGCAATTGGTAAAAGTTAACACTGAATGCTAATGCTATACTGGGGCTGAGCCTGAATACTGGTTCAAATAGACCTGTTTCTTTTATTGTTCAGGGATATTCAGGTTACTTGTGTGTAATAAAAATACCTTACACTTCCTTGCAACTTGTCATTTCAAAATTAAACATCTCGTGTTACACCCATTGAATTAACCACATTGCTAAGCAGCAATTCCTAATATTACAGTAGGCAAATTCATTTCATATAGTATTTACTTGGAAATAAATTGAAGCTACAAATGAGTGTGTTCAGGATTGCAATCCTGAATCCAAATGTTTGATAGACTTTAAGTATACCTGACATGTAGAATTAGGAGGCAGGGGAAGCAATAAAGTTTGCTATCAAGGCTGAGGCTGAGACTGAATCAAGTAGATCAAGGGGGGGATGCATTCTTTTAAATGCAAATGACCCCCATCCTCATCAGTGACATTTCTTAGCAGAATGGAGAAACATTCCTCCCTGCAATCTTTTGGAATCCCAGCCACAGAGCAAAATGGTCCAGTATTTAACTAGGGAGATAAAGCTAGGGATATAAGCAGAAAAGGGTACACATGCTGGCAATGGGGAAAACATAGCTCCTAATTGTAACAAAAATAGGTATAGGCAGGACAGTTTGTTCCTATCATTCAAATCAACACGGAACACCTTGCTTTGAAGTTATCACCCAACAGGTGAAGCATATCACCCTGAAGCCAACTCCTAACCATGGAGCTCTTGGTGGAAACGGCTTAGAGAGGGAGCCTATCCCCTTTAACTGGGTAAGTGACGTCACGATACTCGGCCCACAGCTTGCTGCTGTTGCTATTGCCGTTGCCACCGGCCGGGAAATTCTCCCGCTGCTGCCTTAGATTGAACGGAAGCGGCCGGTCACCTGGATCTCCTGCCGGAGACTTCCTAGGGGGCTAGCCGCTGAGCTCAGTTGCGCCAGAGGAGGACGCGTGGCCGAATAAAGGACAGGACCGGCTAAACCGGGCAGTAAGGCGGAGGAGCTTCTGGCCAAGCGGAGGTCGCTGGAGGTCGGTTGCCTGGCCCGCTCATGGCTGCTGCTGTTGCCGCTTTCCGACACCTGAGCCTGACGCTGGGCGCAGCGATAGCAGTCCTCGGTTCGCTTCTTTTCATTGCATGGAAAGTCTGCTTCCGAGACGCTGATGACAGCTGCGTCGGCTGGAGAAGTCGCTGGGAGCGGCAGCTGGAAGCGGAGCTAAGAGCTTGCAACGCGCAAAAGGAAGCGGAGGTAAGGGAAGCCTCTCTCCCCCGAGGCCGGTTCTTCTGCAGCCTGGAGCAAATGTTACTTTTTCAGAGAGAACTGGTGGCCGCATCCGGCTCCGTCTTGAGGATAGGGATAGCAGAGAACGCCGCGAATTTAGGAAAGCGCTTAGCCGGTTCTCAGGAAACAAGACTGTTGCTATCATGTTCACCCCCGTGACGAGCTTAGAACTTGCTGGGTTGGGCATACACTTCAGTACCTTTTTATGGGACCAAAGGAAGACTTTGAGAGTCAGTGTACTCTAGTGGTTAAAGACATCAGACTAGAAATTGGGATACCATTTGTTCTGCTCCTGCTTTACACACAAGATCAGTGGCTGTCTCTGAGTTTCTTACACTCCCACTCAGACACAGGAAGAAGCCAGTGAAATGTTTCTGAGAAAACTGTAGGGACTTCTCCGGTTATTTTTTAATAAAGGCATCAAAACGGAGTGAGGGAGTGGACTGGAGCGGAAGACCCCACAGCCCTATAGGGATCAACTTCTAGAGCTAATGGACAAATTAAACATTCACTAATGATGAAATTCAACTGCTAATCTGATCAAGTTGCATAATTTGTTCTTAAGATAAGAAAGCTGCCAGTACAGTATTTATTGAAAAGAGGCCAATAACAAGGATCAGGAAATAGCAGTTAAGTTGTCCCAGTTGAAGAAGTGCAAAACATCATAAAAGGTAGAATTATAAACATCATAAGAAATAAACATGCTGAGAGGAATTAAAGTGACTTCTAGAAAAGAAAGTCCTGCATCATTTTGGGGGGAATCTTGTAAAATGAAAAAGAAGTAGGAAAGGTTGGATCCAAAATTATTCTTTATCTACAGTACTTCTTTTAGAAAACCTTTTTTGTTAAGTTTCTGAGAAGACTTATGGTAGAACTACAGGGGCATGCATATAAGAGAAACAAAACTTCAAAGAAGTTACTTTGACCCATTTATTTATTTATTTATTTATTTATTTATTTATTTATTATTTGGACTTGTATGCCGCCCCATCTCCGAAGACTCGGGGCGGCTCACAACTAAAAACAACGACAATAAATAATTAAAAAAGAATTAAACCAATTCACAAGCCCCAAAAATTACAAATCTAAAATTTACAATAATTTAAGATAATTTAAAAACCCATCCCCCCCCAATAATAATTGCATATAGGATGGCAAGCTTCAGTCTTAAATTCCATGTAGCACCATAGAAATGCAGTATATCACAGGACTATACCCCCTCATATTTTGTAAATATTTAAGTATATCTTTTCATGTGACAACACTGAAGAAATGACACTTGGCTACAATGTAATGTAGTGAATATACAGCTTGTATAACTAAATGTGCTGTCCCCTCAAAATAACGCAACACACAGCCATTAATGCCTAAACCTTTGGCAACAAAACTATATATACCCCTAAGTGATAATGTCCAAATTTGGCCCAAGTAGCCATTTTCCCTCCCTGGTGGCATGTGATTCATTAGTGTTACAAGGTCTCAGGTATGAAGGGGGAGCAGTTGTGTTAAATTTGGTGTTCTCTCTCTCACTCTCGCATACTGGTCACTGGAAGTTGGCCAAGGCACCTCAATGCAATGAACTCTCTTGATGATCTGAAAAAAATGAATTATTGCTCTACATAAAGATGGCCTAGGCTGTAAGAAGATTGCCAAGACCCTGAAACTGAGTTGCAGCACTGTGGCCAAGACCATACAGCAGTTTAACAGGACAGGTTCCACTCAGAACAGGCCTCGCCATGGTCAACCAAAGAAGTTGAGCACCCGTGCTCAGTGTCATATCCAGAGATTGGCTTTGGGAAATAGACATATGAGTGCTGCCAGCATTGCTGCAGAGGTTGAAGGGGTGGGGGGGTCAGCCTGTCAGTGCTCGGACCATATGTCACACACTGCATCAAATTGGTCTGCAGGGCTGTCGTCCCAGAAGGAAGCCTCTTCTAAAGATGATGCACAAGAAAGCCCGCAAACGGTTTGCTGCAGACAAGCAGACTAAGGACATGAATTTCTGGAATCATGTCCTGTGGTCCTCTGAGACCAAGATAAACTTATTTAGTTCATATGGTGTCAAGCATGTGTGGCGGCAACCAGGTGAGGAGCACAGAGACAAGTGTGTCTTGCCTACAGTCAAGCATGGTAATGGGGACGTCATGGGTCTAGGGCTAAATGAGTGCTGCCAGCACTGGGGAGCTACAGTTCATTGAGGGAACCATGAATGCCAACAGGTACTGTGACATACTAAAGCAGAGCATGATCCCTTCCCTTCAGAGACTGGGCCACAGGGTAGTATTCCAACATAACGACACAAACACAGCTCCAAAACAACCACTGCCTTGCTAAAGAAGTTGAGGGTAAAGGTGATGGACTGGCCAAGCATATCTCCAGACCTAAACCCTAGTGAGCATCTGTGGGGCATCCTGAAATGGAAGGTGGAGGTGCTCAAGGTCTCTAACATCCACCAGCTCCTTGACATTGTCATGCAAGAGTGGAAGCGGACTCCAGTGACAACCTGTGAAGCTCTGGTGAACTCTATGCCCAAGAGGGTTAAGGCAGTGTTGGAAAATAATGGTGGCCATACAAAATATTGACACTTTGGGCCCAATTTGGACATTATCACTTAGGGGTGTACTCACTTTTGTTGCCAGCAGTTTAGACATTAATGGCTGTGTGTTGCGTTATTTTGAGGGGACAGCACATTTACCCTGTTATACAAGCTGTATACCCACTACTTTACATTGTAGCCAAGTGTCATTTCTTCAGTGTTGTCACATGAAAAGATATACTTAAATATTTACAAAATGTGAGGAGGTGTACTCACTTCCGTGATGTACTGTATATGGAAGGAAAGGCAAAAGAATTGTGATTAATTGCTTAGATGTTAAGCTCTTGCAAACTAACCTCCCTTTTGGGCAGCTGCTAATTTTTCACTTCTAATGCTCCATTCCAGGATCGCCCTTAAATGTTGAGTGTTGAGAAAGTTAGACAAAAGAAGCCATACACACAATTCATTATGTGGGTTCTGGACTATGCTACCAGAAAAATGTAAGAATTGCCACTGGGTTGGAGGGATTTAAAAAGAGGATTAGATTCAAATAAATGAAGGCTAAAAGTCAATTGCGTCGTGTAACCACTCTCAATACTGTTTCCTGGTGAAGAGGAACAGGAGGGAGACACTACTCCTCATCATCCTCTTTTGTGGGTTTCTTATAGACACATGCTGGGCCTCTATGGATCCAACTCCTGGAAAAAACAAGCTTTTGATCTGTTCCATTGGGGCTCTGCTTACATTTTTATTTATTGGATTTGTATAGCCACCCATCTCAAACCATTTTGGTGGTGGCAGCTTATGAAAGCAATACAAGGAAAAGAACTTTTTGTAACAAAGATTTTGCAAAGTGAGCAGATTTAGAGAGCCAAAAACAAGGGCCTTGGCTAAAGATGAAAAGAGGCAGACTTCCTTAGTTGACTTGTTTATGCGTAGATAATTAAAGTCCTCACAATGCCACTGTTTCTCTAATTGTCATAAAAGACTCCTTAGGATGCAGTGCTAGTGAGAGCTATGCCTCTTCCCTGACTAAATTAAGCTCCTGAGCTTTTATCCAGGTGGCATATGTTGATACAAACTTATTTGCTGAATAAATGTCCAATTCATTCTAATGGCTACAGCTGACTGCAGTGATCCATGTCTCACTCATTTCTAGTTTGATATACATAGAACTGCTCTTGAAATGCATTTCACTTATAAAAAACCTGGAAGGTAAGTTGCTTGTGGATTTTTATTTCACTCATGTTTTACTTGAGTTTTGTTTTTCTCATACTCCAGTCTTGACTTCCTGTTCATTGTCACTGGCATAATTCAAGGTGCTACCAGTAGTACTTATCCTTACAGGGTTAGGTAGAGGACTGCTACCTCCACATGAGTTTACCCATAAGTTTGTAATAATTTTAGGAAAATTTTAATGAATTCTTCCACCAAGAAAAGAAATACTGGATGGAATTTCTATGTAGGAAGGTTGTGTTGGCTATTTCCTTGTTTTGTTTGACAATGGTTATACCTTTATTATCTGTAAGATTTATAAACTGCTTTACTCCATTGAGTTTTAGAATACAGAAAATACAATTAATAAAACACTCTTCCATCTCACATTTTCATTTTAATCTTCTATGCTATCTCCACTTAACTATTAAGTCACCAAAGGCCTCCAATCTCTAGATTCTGTGAGACAGAAGACAACTTCCTACACTTCTGGTGAAGAGGGAGTCATATTCCAGAGAAGGGTACACATGACTGAGAATGCCTCTGTATGTTCGCTGCTATCCTATTTTTCGATGGAAGGGGACCTTTGGATTAGGCAGGCAGAATGAATGGAGAGATGCAGTCTCAGTTACTGGGCTCTGAGACCTTTAGGACTTTTATGATTGATGACCATTCCTTGAACTGCACTTGGGGAGAAACCAATAGCCAACACATCTCCTGTATCAGTGGTTTAATTCTTTTTTATATATATAACAACCCACTCAGATTCTGGGCAGCTTACATAATCCAGAAAAAAATAAAACCAATTAAATACACATACCCATGCAACCTAGATGGAAAAAAAAAAACAGAATGATAACCTGTAACCCCAGATACAATGTAAACATATTAATCCCGAGAATTGGGAACAGAATCAGTTTTTAAGTGATTTCCAGAAGCCCAGAAAAACCATGTCTTTATGGGGAGAGAGTATGCTGTTCTAGAAAGCAAAGCAGCAACAAAGCAGATACACTTCTCGGTTCTACAAAATGGCAGCATTTAATAGAGTCAAAGGCAATTGATGTAGCCTTCAATTTAAAACCATTTGTTTAGGGACTTAGTTACAACAGCACTGAAAAAAGTGAGTTTTTTTCACACTTAGGACCATTGCAGCATGGTCACATGATCAAAATTCAGCTACTTGGCAACTGGCACATATTTATGATGGTTGCAGTGTTTTGGAGTCATCTGATCGCCTTTTGAGACCTTCTGACAAGCAAAGTCAATGGGGAAATCAAATTCATTTTTAACAGCAATGTTACTAACTTAACAACTGCAGTGATCTACTTAACACCTGTGGTAAGGAAGGTAGTAAAATGGGACAAAACTTACTTAACTGTCTTGCTTAGCAACAGAAATGTTGGGCTCAAATGTCTCATAAGTCATGGGTTATCTAATTTTAATCCACTTATGCATGATTTTTGAAGAGCCGTGCCCTTTTTCCACATCAGTTTTTAAAAACTCCCATCTCCAAATCTTTCATAATCACATGCAGAGGTACAAAACCAATAAACTAGTATTAGAGGTTTGGAGTAATTACTTTTACACAGTACTCATGTGTTTTATGATCCTTCCTTTCAGGATTGGTGTCCTAAATTAATCTACCATCAGCGTCCGGATTCTACTAGGCTGTCATTATTTTACCCTAAAGCTGTCAAGAATGAGTGACCTATTTGCTAAATTTATAGATCATCTATGCTCTTGACAAGCAGGACTATCCTAAATACTACCCACAACTTAATTTACTTTTTCCTGCTTGCTTATTGACTCATTTGACTATTTTACCACAGCCATCTTTTCAGGGATGGGCCAGAGTTACAAGTGTTTCCATTATTTTAACCAATAATTGCCTGAACTAACCTGAACTCTTTTTCTCATAGCAGCCACATTACTGCAAATACCAAGTTTTGGTTCTCGGTTTGGACGGGGCTGGAAAAAGCACCATTCTTCACTATGTATGTAGTCCAGAAGCCAAGAAGCGTATAGTACCTACTCAAGGCTTCAACTCAGTGCAGCTGCAAGCCAGTGGGCTCCAGATGAACCTTCTAGAAGGTAAGCCCTGTTTAGAAATAGGGCATAATCTGCAACATACTGCATGTATGGCAAGATAAAGAAGATTAATCTGGCACTAGTGCAGGAAAGATGGGTCCAGAAGTTCTTTCCCTCTATGATAGCAGTCACTGGCTTTGTTCACAGAAACCACACTTAACTTGTATCTATGTAAATCTGTTTACACCATAAACTAAGTCTCAAAAAACCTAATATCCAAATAACCAACTTTTAAAAAAACTGACTTATGTTAACATAGTTTTTTTAAAGATCTAATATCATATTGAAGGGAAAACTCTCTTGAAACCCTTCTCCTGAATTAATGTCTTTAGTGCTGGGAATCTATGACTTAGCAATTTTTGTATTTTTCGGCCTGAACAATGCATGGGAGACTATAATAGGTTTTTATACGTAATAGGAGAAATTCTCCCTTATTTAAATCCACATCTGCATTTCAGGCATGTGAAAGATGCTTGTGATGTGCTGTGAAGAAATATTTTCTAATGATTTGTTCCTCAGAAGTGGGCACTACAATTAAGCACTGGAGGACATCAGAATGAGAAAGAATGCTATTCAGTCAACTTGTATTTTTTTCTCTTTGTTATACAAGTTGGTGGGAGCCAGAACCTACGCTTCTATTGGAACCAGTATCTGAGCAAAGCCCACATTTTGGTGTTCGTTGTAGACTCTGCCGATGGCCCACGCCTTCATATTGCTCGGCAGCAGCTCCACTACCTGCTAGCTGAGGATCCTCAGTTGCCTTTGATAGTCTTAGCTAACAAACAGGTGAGTCCCTTGCTATCTTTCACATGTGGCATTCTAAAACTGCAGTTTGATATAGATCATGGGTGTCAAACTCACTGCATCATGTTGATGTCACTTGACATTTTGTGATGTTTTTCCCCTTCACAGAGCTGCGGTGGGCATGGCCTGTGCATGTTGCATCTGGCCCACAGGCCACTAGTTGACACCTCTGATATAGATGGAAGAGCAACTTACAATTATAGAACTGCATGTGACTCTTGAGATTCCTTTGACTGACCGTGTTTTCCTAGACTACTTTTCTGTACTTCAAAAATCTCTTAAGGTTTGCAAGAATGCAACCAAAATGTAACAGTAGATCACCAATAATGATTTCTTAAATAATTTCAAGTGAAAAAAGGAACACCAGCATATATTAAGCTTAATTCTCACCCAAATGAAGAAAAATACAAAATTGTGGCATAGCTCTTACAGGAAAGGCCTAAGGTTTTTAAAATGATCGTTTGTATATCTATTCTAGGACAAGAATGATGCCCTGAGTGTGGCAGAATTGCAAGAGGAGTTGGCCTTGCACAACCTGGATGGTCAGAGGAAATTCTCTGTCTTGCCCACAAGTGCAACTTTTGCTGGTCTGGCCACTGCAAATAGTGTTCTTCACTTGAAGCACCTGCTGGTCAAAATCCTTGCCCATTCAAGCAAGATGGACTCCTGTGATTGTGCCTCTCAGCAATAACTTTTTCTGCATGGTCAAGAAAGTCTTAAAAGTCCATCTCGGCATTCACCAAATGCTTTTGGAGAAGGAATTCCACCTGCCAATATAGCCTTGAAGATAACTCCTACTGTTCTGGATAAGGAAGGAAAACAAAAGGCAAAGTACATTGCTTGAGGGGGGGCATCAATCAATCTCAGAGACTAGCTATTGAGAGCAGCTGCTGCTCTTTTCACAAAGCTAAAGAACTGTAATACCAATGTTTGCACTAACACTTTGCATTCTTCTTTACTGGATCTACTGTACTCGACTTTACAATAAGCAGGAAGAGGTAATGCAATGACTTTATATAAAGGAAGCTAAGAGAGTCATTTCATAGGCTGTTTGCCTGTGACTTTGTTATTTTAAAAACTGGGGGGGTTAGTCTTGGCCCATAAAGGGCTATTTCATCCTGACTGCAGTTAACAGAAATTGGTATGTACTGAAACTGATGGCTTAGCTAGGTTTGAGGAATCCTTGATGGAATATCTTTTATTTCTGCCTATGTCTGTTGGAACAGTTGTGCCTTGAACTGATGCCAAAGCTACTTCAGTCGCTAAGACACTACTATCTTCTTATTTATTACTTGATTCTTCTGAAATAACCTCTACAAGGTCTAGATATTTGATATTGGTCAAAAGAATTGGAAAGTCTGGGTTAGACTACAAGGAGATGCACGAAACTGACATCCTCCAAACTAGTTGAGCTCAACTGTCAAATTCCCAGGTTGGCTGGGAAGTTTGAGATGCAGGCCAACACATGCAGGTGTCCCTGATATGGCAAAGTTGTTCAGCATGTACTTGAATATCTCCACTTGATTGCAATCTGTCAAGGGTCTTTAAAAGTTTTTATTTCTGCTCCATTATAGAAACAAAATGTTATCTATGCAAAAGCTACTCTGAGCTACCGTAGTAATGGCTGTTACAACATACAAGTAGGCCACATCATAGGGACTACCTGTACCATTCTCCTAAATTTCTAATGAAGAAAAAAACCATTTGTCTCACCTCTGTATTAAAGCATAATTCTACATGTGCAAGAAGCCAATCCCATCTTTAGGCAATTTGTGTCTACAGGTCTAATGATGTTACAAGTAGGAATGATGGAAAATAGGAAAATGATGAATATACTATTACTCTCCATTGTTCCTTCTTCTGTTAGCAGATCAGGATCTTTGTTTGGGCTAAGCTCCTTTGCACAGTTTATTTTAACCTCCACCCTCCTTTATGTATCCTACCATAGAATATAGGAAAACAGGATAATACATCTTAGCCGTATATGCCAAAGGCAATTGCTAACAAATAATATGTACTTTTTATCAATAAATCTTGTGTTGTAAGATGTGACTCTGCTCTTCACTACTTGATGAATCCTGTGTACAATTCAGCAGGACAATTACAGATTTTACTTGGGATTAGACAGTTTTTTAGTCCTGTGCTTTCCAGGTGCTTAAAAAACAAGAGAATTCAGAAGCTTCATCAATTGCAAATTCCTGTAGTAGCTGCATGACAATGTATAACTGTAGTTTCAGTCTTCAGAGATAAATAACTTTTAAAATAACCAAAGAAAGATGGCTTGACAGACAAACCATAACCACACATTAGGAACCCTAATTCCAGCACTGTAATCACCAGAATGGTGACTTCTTCCTTCCCATAAATATTTATTTTATTTATTAATTCGACTTATATGCCTCCTCCTCTCCCAAAGGACTCGGGGCGGCTCACAACTAAAATACAGTACAACAATAAATTACTTAAAAATTATATTAAACGAGTTATAAGCCGAATAAGCAATTGAAACCCCCAAGTTAAAAAGAAAACCCCAAGAGTCAACATAGCCCACATTGTAAAAACAGCCAGGTTTTTAACTCGTGGCGGAAGGTGCGGAGATCAGGAGCCAACCGGAGCTCCAGCGGAAGAAGATTCCATAGAGCGGGGGCCGCCACAGAATAGGCCCTCCCCCAGGTTCCCAAGTGACACTGAGTCGCAGACGGCACCCTGAGGAGACCCCGTCTGTGCGCCCGTACAGGGAGGTTGGTACTTGATGCTGGGAGGAGTCGTTCTCGTAAATATCCTGGCCCCATGCCATGCAGGACTTTGAATGTTAAAACCAGCACCTTGAACCTCACCCAGAGGGCAACCGGAAGCCAATGCAGGCCACGCAGGAGGGGTATGACATGGGAGTATCGGGAGGCTCCCATCACTACCCGCACGGCCGCATTCTGCACCAGCTGAAGCCTCCGAGTGGTATGCAAGGGCAGCCCTAAATAGAGAGCGTTACAGTAGTCCAGTCGGGAGACCATGAGCACCTGAGTGATCGTGCACAGGGCATCCCAGTCCAGATATGGGCGCAACTGGCGAACCAGCCGGACCTGGGCAAAGGCCCCCCTGGCCACGGCTCCCACCTGCTCCTCCAACTTGAGCCATGAGTCCAGGAGAACCCCCAGGTTCCGTGCCCTGTCCACGGGGGGTAACACCTCCTCCCCCATGACCAAAGATGGAACCTCAAAACTGGACTGGGATGCCGGTATGCACAACCACTCTGTCTTGGCTGGATTGAGTTGAAGCATGTTCCTGTCCATCCAGATCCGCACTGCTTCCAAACAACGGGACATCACGGAGAGAGCGTCACTGATGTGGTTTGGGGTGGAAATGTATAGCTGCGTATCAGCAGCATACTGATGGTAACTCACCCCGAAACCACGGATGATCTTACCCAGCGGCTTCACATAAATGTTGAACAAGAGAGGCGAGAGGACAGACCCCTGCGGCACCCCACAAGTGAGAGACCTCAGAGTCGACCTCTGCCCCCCCGCCAACACTGTTTGCGAACGTCCCGAGGTAGGAGGAAAACCACTGTAAAACAGTGCCCCCCACTCCCAACCCCCCGAGACGTCGCAACAAGATACCATGGTCGATGGTATCAAAAGCCACTGAGAGGTCTAACAGGACCAGGACCGAGGAAAAACCCCCGTCCCGAGCCCTAGAGAGATCCCGAGCCCTAGAAATATGGACTAGTGTTTATTGAGAGAGTTAGCATTTCTCTGGGATAGACTCTTTTTGGAAAATGGAGATAGCTCTTTCTGGCCCAAGTTAACCAATTCTGAGGCTTTAATCTTGATGTCCACATCTTATTTCTGAAAAAGGAAACTACTATTTGAGGCTACTATTATTGTGCAGTCTTTCCAAACTGCTCAAGAAGTGGACAGGTTGGTGTACAATTAATCTCTGCTCTTGTAACTAACATTTTTTTCAATATTCTCTATTATTGACACTAGGTTTAGGTTATGTCAATCAAGGTTATGTCAATCAAGGTTATGTCAATCAAGGTCTCTACAAGGCAAAATATTTTGTCACGAAGAGTTCTTTTACCTTGAAGAACCTTCAGTGAAATAAATAAACCTGTAAGTGGACTTAAAATTTCTGCAGAACTTTGGAGAATCAAAGTTCCATCTGTATTTTCTTCTCTCTCTTTAAAAGGCAATATTTTATGTAATATCAGTTTTTCAATCTCAGTCATTTAAATCCATGCCAGCAGATGAAATAATGTTTCAGCAACTTTTCCTCCTCATAATTATTGCTCCATTTTTTCTGGTCGTAAAGATGCAATAAATACTTGGTACTCCTCAGGATAGAAGCGTTTATACACATTGATCTTCCTCTTTATTTGTTTTGGTGTATCCTGGTAATAGTTCTTCTCATCCCGAGCCATAGCCTAGGCAGTAAATTACAAGCATAAATTAACAGAGAAGCAGTTTTATGTTAACATATAGTTTTAGAAAGTTGCCACACCCAGAAAGTAAGCATTATATTAAACATCCAAGTTCTCAGGGACACCCTGTACATAAAGCAAATGCAAATATAACCACAGAACTCCAGTTTTAAAAAAAAAGGTAGATTCAGATGCTGGATACAATTTAACCAGTTGCTCTACAGATATTTTGAATTCTGCTTGCAGCAAAGGATTGTAAGCACTCCAGTATAAACTACCTGAAGGGCCCTACATTGCTTACTTCAGTTCAAATGTCCACTGCAGAACAATCATACATGTTGTCAAGCAAGAAACACTGTACAAAGCAATATGGGAAAATAGAGGAAAGAAAGCCTTTTCTAAAGTGGCCTATACAAGGCATAATGTATCAATAATCCTATAATTCAATGCAAGACTTAAGCATCATGAAAGTCATTCATATTAAAACCCATGCCAAGATTTGAATAGTTTCTAAAAACGTGTGGGGAAAATAAAGATCCACCATGCAACCCAGAAGAGTTTCTCTGGAGAAACTCTCTGGAGAAAATGTAAGTACTGAAAAGATCTTCTGTTTTAAATACGTACTTGCCTGCTAGAAGAGATCTTACCCAGCCAAGCTGTTTCAAAGATTAAAACTCAATTAGAATTGGCCTTGGAATAACTGGAAACCAGTGCAGAAGGCAAACAGATTGGCATGAAATAGTAATAACAGCCAGTTTTTTTAGATTAGATTGGATTAGATTAGATTCAACTTAACTGTCATTGCCATGGATACAGGTAACGAAATGCAGTTAGCATCCAACCAGAAGTGCAAACAGTAAAATATAAATATATGTATGCAAATATACAAGACATCTATGAATATGTCAATGGAAAACACATCAAAATATATGTACACGAACACACAAGGTAAGTGTGACCGCACATATATGAACATATACAACTGTACAAAATGTTTATGGACACATTGAATATAAGTATATATAAGTTCTCTTCACTTCCAAAATCTAGCTATTGTAATTGGGATTATCCAATCTGATTTTCATATAATTTTCTAATTATGTATTGCAATTATCTAAATAAAATAATACCAGTTGGAAATAATTACAAAATTATCTCTGGGCAAAAGAATTAGGGTATCTACCTTATAATTTTCACCATGATTCTGAATCATGTGTTTGACGTAGTCAATAAGATCTCTGGAGAGGGTCTCAGATTTTAACTCTGGGAAGCTGGCTTCATATTCCAATTCTGGGCAAGAAAAGAAAAAAAGCAATAAGGTATTAAGAAATGTTTGCACACTGCGAACCTCCTTTTGTGGAAATAGAGTAGCTCTACTCAACCATTACATCATGGAAGTCATATCCCTTTCCTCCAATAGGAGACATGCCCAGGCTTGCTTGGAAAAGATGCATTATTTTCATATGGGCAGACACAATGCATTTGTTCTCTCACCCTAATTTCTAATGATTTATCCAGCCAATTGTAAAACACAGTTTGTATTCAAAATCACAAAAAAAGTTTGAATATCTGCTATGTTTGGCAATAAATGAAGAAAACTGCACTTAATTGGAATAGCAAGAATTCTAATGAAGGATTTTCCTATGTAGAACGACATGTGTGTCAAACTATGCCAATATGAAGTAATACCCAGCAGTGGTGGGATTCAAATATTTTTACCACCGGTTCGGTGGGCGTGCTTTGCGTGCGTGCACACACTTTTGCGCGCACGTGCCAAATGTGCACTTTGCACAGGAGCAGAGGCGTTTGCACAGGCACAGAGGCGTTCTAACGCATCTGCAAGCCTGCACTCTCCCGGTCACTTCAGCAGCTGCCACGCGGCACTCCGCTGTGCCACGCAAAGCAGCTGCGCTTCAAATTCAGAGGATAAAGGTGAGTATGGGAGCCTGGGCAGGTGGGCAGGTGGGCGGGTGGGCCCAACAGCAGAGTGGCAGAGAGAACCAGTTCGGTCTCTGCTGCTCATTGCTGCTACCGGCTTGGCAGAATTGGGCAGAACCAGTAGAATACCACCACTGATACGCACCATTTATTACATACGGCTTTCTAACAGTTGTTGTCCCTGTCTCTTGTCCAAGTTCCATTTTCGTATCCTGTAATTTAAAAGACATGACAACTCATATTTTACAAAAAAGCAGGAATTATTTTGTATTTCCTTTTTTCTACAATATTATCATTTTATAACAATTGTTAACTCATTTTAAACATTTAAAAGGATCGGTGTCTTTCTTTTGGTGTCTAATTGGATGCAGTGTTACATCACACCATTTCAAATTATTATACAATACAAATGGTGATAGTTTTTTTATAAGTCTAACCAGGATGATTAGGGGACTGGAGACTAAAACATGCAAAGAACGGTTACAGGAACTGGGCCTGGGTAGTCTAGTGAAGAGAAGGACCAGGGGAGACATGATAGCAGTCTTCCAATATTTGAGGGGCTGCCACAGAGAGGAAGGGGTCAAGCTATTTTCTAAAGCACCTGTAGGCCAGACAAGGAATAGTGGATGGAAACTGAACAAGGAGAGATTCAACCTGGAAATAAGGAGAAACTTTCTGACAGTGAGAACAATCAATCAATGGAACAGCTTGCCCTCGGAAGTTGTGGGAGCATCATCACTTGAGACCTTCAAGAAGAGATTGGACTCCCATCTGTCAAAAATGGCGTAGGGTCTTCCGCTTGGGCGGGGTGGTGGTGTTGGACTAGATGACCTACAAGGTCCCTTCCAACTCT
The DNA here is from genome assembly GCA_009733165.1 of Naja naja. Lineage (NCBI taxonomy): Eukaryota > Metazoa > Chordata > Lepidosauria > Squamata > Elapidae > Naja > Naja naja. Next base: position 87,749,967 of record CM019149.1, on the reverse strand, counting down.
GATTATCTGTTAAGTCTCTAGCACTTTATTTCTCAGCATAGCTATGGATGTTAGCACCAGGGGGCACTAAATGAATAAGACGGTGATTTTCACTTGCCTAAAGGAAATGCCAAGAATTGGAAATAGCTCTTCAACTATTTCAATTTCCTAAAAAGTGAGATAGTCAGTTCCCCATTGGGGGAAGTGAGGTGGGATATAAATCTAATAAATAAATAAATAAATAAATAAATAAATAAATAAACAAACAAATAAAATAAAAGAAGAATTTATCTCTAAACCAAAAGCTGGGTTAATGCCAGTTTAGTTACAATGTTATTTCTCATGCATACTTTGTATTTAACTAATACCATCTGACATTAACTGAAAAAATTCTACAGATACAAACATTTTCATGATGTACTTTTCTAACCAGTTATGCTATTTTCATTTCCCAATTATTGTCTACCTGGAACAACATCCAAATATATAATGCAAGCTCCTAAACTATAAACCTTGAATTATAGTTATTCAACTTTCAAGTGATTAACAGTTCTTGGAATTCATACAGAACTAACCTTGGGAATGGGAATTGCTTTGTTTGGATCAACAGCCAAGCCCATTTCTGCCAAATTCTTAGAAACTGATTTGGTGCTATCCCAGGCATGTCGGATTTGAGCACTGAAGAGAAATTGGGAGGAGGGGAATAAAGCAGGGCATCAATGCTATGCAATTTTGAAGAGATTCCTCCCTTTTCAATAATAATGACCACACTCTTGCAATCAACACAGATTTTGCACCAACAAATGGCAGCCCTCTCCCTCAATTCAAGTACACAGAACAGTGGAATGCTGATTAGAGACTGAAAACTTCTATATGTGCCCCTGTCTTTCAACAATTGTAAAAGTACAAGAACACTTTAAATGACAATCTGCTGGTATTTCACTATATATGAAATTGGCTGCCTATGGCAGCTATCTCAACTCTGTCTAATGATAGGATTGATCCTGTACAACTGTCTAGTGCCTTAAAAAATCTATGTATTTTAACATACCTGTCTAAAGATATTTCAAGTATCATTAAGAGGCAGTCTTTAGCATAATTTGGGTTCACTTCATTACTTTTTAAAACTTACCCATCTTCTTGAATATTTGTTGTTATAGCAATGGTAATGAAGCACTGGCCACAACTTGAGCCATTTTCATTCGATATGTTTTTTTAATCAAATCTAGCTGTGGCATTCTTCATGTTATTCCTCATTTTATCAATTCTTCATTTTAATTACTGTTTACCCCCAAGTCCCGTGTGCACCAGTAGTTTTCCAGGGGAAATTAACATGGAACAGACATCATAGATAACTAAAAGAATCAGGAAAAGTTGAACCAATACCCTGCATTCCATGGTTGCAATCTCGGTGGGGAGGTAGAAGTAGTCTTCAACTTATAATCACAACTGAGCCCAAAATTTATGTTTTTATGTGAGAAATTTGCTAAGTGAGTTTTGCCCCATTTTACTTTTCTTGCCACAATTTTAAATGAATCACTGCAGCTGTTAAATTAGTAATCTGGTTGTTAAGTGAATCTGGCTTCCTCATTGACTTTGCTTGTCAGGTCACAAAAGGCAATCACATGACTCCGGGATGCTGCAACCGTCATAAATATAAGTCAGTTGTCAAGCATCCAAACGTAAATCATGTGACCATGGGGATGCTACAACAGTTATAAGTATGAAAAGTGGTCATAAGTCTGTTTTCAATAATGTTGTAACTTCAAATGGTCACTTAATGAACTGTTGTAAGCCGAGGACTACTTGTAGTTGAATAGGAGTAAATAGGAGATGTTACCTATTAAAATGGGAGCAAATGCAGGGATAAAGGAGCAGCTACTTAAAAAGTGTGCAACTGAGGAAAAGGAAAGGAAAGGTGAGGCAACAGGGATGTAGGACTTACAATTTTAATTTTAGAATGAGGACACATGGTTTATGTCAGTGGTGGCTAACCTTTTTGGGCTCCTGTGCTAAAATTTGCGAGCGTGCCAGCACGCCCAAACTCGTGTGCCAGCACCCAGAATACAATGCGGGCCCCCCTCCCTACACCCCCTGCGCATGCGCGTGCATCCCCACCCCCACACTTGCACTGCACCTCACAGCTGATTTTTTTCCGGCTGGTTTGAGGTCTTTTTCGGCCTCCCAGAGGCTTGGAAAAAGCCTCTGCAAGGCTTTTCAGGTTGAATTATAGGCCCGTTTCATCACTTCCGGTATTGCAGGAAGTGACAAAACAGGCCTTGTAGAGGCTTTTTCCAAGCCTCTGGGAGGCCGAAAAAGGCCTCAAACCAACCAAAAAAAATCAGCTGTGAGGCACAGGCGTGCAGTGAGGTAAGTTTGCCTGCGGCTCACGTGCCAGCACAAATGGCTCTGTGGGCCACTTGTGGCATACGTGCCATAGGTTCACCATCACGGGTTTATGTTGCTGCAGTTTTTATAATGCATTATTATCCTGCTCTTAGCCATGCCAAACTTCCCAGATCCCTTTTAGCTGACAACATAATATCCAAATAAAGAAATACACACACTGGGTTGGCTTTTGGAACTGAACCCACGTTGGCAGGTTTTGAACAGGATCTAGCCAACACCATTTTTTAATTATTATTCTTTCAAGGCTTAGTTAAAACAGAAGCGGCGGTGCTATTACTGTAGAGCAGGGCCCCCCAAACTTGGCAACTTTAAGACTTCTGGACTTCAACTCCCAGAATTCTCCAGCCAGCAAAGCTGGCTGGAGAATTCTGGAAATTGAAGTCCAGAAGTCTTAAAGTTGCCAAGTTTGGAGACCTCTGGGGTAGAGAAAGCGGGATTCGACGGCCTTCGGGAGCGACGCTCAAGCTGGGTAGACGAACTACGACCCAGCCTTCCGCATTTTAAGCCTAACGAGCGTGTTCAGTGAGCCCAGACCTTACGGTTGGTTCCAGGTATATCGCAAGCGCGGAAAACCGGCGGAATAAATCCAAAGTAACTCAAGTACGGGCAAGCACGTCGTGCAAAGGCAGCCCAGGAGAACCTGGCGCTTTTCAGACACCTCAAATGACCGAGGACAGGGACGAGCTCCCCAACCCACCCCATCGAGCCCAAATCATGACTAGACAGCCTACTTTCCCTTACTCACCATTTTATTTTAGGCGCCGACCGTTTGCGGAAAGCCCGGTTCAGTTTTTTGCGGTCGACGTTATAATTATACTTCTTCCGACGCTGCTTCTGCTTGGCTTTCGGCATCGTGGCGGCTCTCGAGACCGAACTTGGAAAAAGAGCCACGCGCTTGCCCCGCTTCAAGCCCCTGCGGTTGCTAGCCAAAGCATCCGTCGCGCCAATGATCGCAATGGCGGATGGGAGCGGTAGTTCTGGCGGTTCGGTCAGCGTAGCCGGTTTAAATGGAAATTGAACTACATTTCCCAGAGAGAGAGAGCGGGGCGGGGTGGAATTATTGGATTCATGTGAAAAGCACGATTGGCTGAAGACGGCGCTCGACGCCTCCTTTAGCGACAGCGGAAGAGTTGAACCTCGTTAAAGCGAATCGGGAGGTGACCTTCGTGCGTTGGAATCTGGCGAGATCTGCCATGGCTCAGAGTCCTCCGCCGCCATTTGATCCCAACCGGCCGCCGGTTATTGAAGGATTTACTCCGACTTCTCGGGGAAGTGGCGAACGCTTCCAAAGCAAATTCGTGCGCAAGTTCCGCGAGAATCCATTTGTGCCCCTCGGTGAGCCTGGGCGAATATTCCTAGTCTAGACGACTAATAGCAAGCGAATTGTTCGGGGGGTCGGAGAGCGCGACTTTTGGAGAAAGCAGTGTGGTTATACTATTTCAATATTGCATTGTTTCTTTCAAATATTTTGATTCTGCCTGTCCATCCCCGACTTCTAGGCAGTGTTGAATAGTGAAAACAAAAGATTGCTGTGAAATAAACAGCCGGAAAAACCTAGCAATCAAAAATAGCTAAAAGGCGAAAAACAGTAAAAAGGATTTTATATTAACGCCCATCCTAAGAAGGAACAAAAAAGATTATTCCGGACAATAGCTCCGAAGTCAGCCAGCCATCAGAAATACCTTTTTGCTGGTCCCAGTCAAAAGGTCCTAAGAGCTTCCTAAGAAAATAAATCCTGCTTTTTCTCATTTAGCTCAATGCTTTACAAACTTGGCAACCCTAAGATGAGTGGAGTTCTACTCCCAGAATTCCCCAGCCAGTTCTGAGAGTGGAAGTCCACACATCTTCCAAGTTGCCAAATATGATTGATTTTGTTGTATCAAACAGCATAGATATTTTGAGAAAGTGAAAGTAAGCATGGCTTAAAACATAATCACTACTCCCTGAGACTGATCACGAAAATACTAACATTAAAAAAAATCAGTGTTTATCCTTAACAGAAACATGAGCCATAAAAGTGATATAAATTACTGTAAGTTTTTCCTGGTGTGAGGAAATGGAAAAGAATGCCCTACCTAAATAGTTGTGTTTAGATCTTTTGTTAACCTTTTTAATATGTGAGAATTGAAGGTCAATGAACCAAAGTTTCTTGACAGAACCGGGAGCTCTCGCAATGAAAAGATGGATGGTATATTCAGGAGATAGCCCAAGTCTCGGTAACAGAACTTCTTTCTTTTTTTTTCCTTCTCTGCCCTCTCCTCCAGGCTGCCTTGGTACAGCTGGAATTTTGACTTATGGACTCATCTGCTTCATAAAGAATAAACCCAGGCAATCCCAGCTGATGATGAGGGCCCGTGTTATAGCCCAGGGCTTAACTATTGCATCCCTATTAGTGGGCATGGCTGTTACAAACCTGAAGTCATCCAAGTGAACAAGATGCTGCTGTACAATAACATGAAAGTTGTCCACTAATCGGGGTAAGAACAAGCCCACCTGCCTGCCACCACAATACATTTTGCAGAATGATATTTCAATGCTACGTAGGAAGTGACTTTTCTGGTACCAAGGAGGCCCAGTTTTGTTTAATAACATTGTTAATATATCCCATCAATTCAAATTTGCCTGATGTATAACATTGTGTATCATAGCCATGTTTTAAGTCTGTCTTTCTGATAAAGCCAGTAAGATTATCTGATGTAAATGAAGCAAATTGTATGGAGGGCCTTTATTATCTATTAGGCAGTTATGTGGTTAAAAGTGCATCAAAATAACACATTTTGTTATGGAGATTGGGTGTAATGAACCATATTATGTTTGTGTTAAAGAATCATAAAGTTTCTATTCTTGGTGTATTTTTTCTGAAATGTTTGTCACTGTCAAGGGTGGGCAGAAGTCAGGAAGAATCTAACTGTGATATAACACAGTTATAGGACAGGTTATAGCCACCCTGTGCGAGCTCATAGGCAAGGACTCCTCGGGGTCCCGTCGGCGGGTCAATGCCGACTGGCGATTCCCCGGCGACGAGCCTATTCTGTCGCGGCCCCTGACCTCTGGAATCAACTGCCCTTGGGGCTCCGTCTGGCCCCTGACCTCCGCACCTTCCGCCGTGAGCTAAAGACCTGGTTATTTGACCAACCCGGGCTGTGACCCCTCCTTGGGGGGAGGGATGGATTTTTTAAAATGTTTATTATTCTATTGTTTTAATATTTGGGCTTGTATCTAGTTTAATGGTTTTTTAAGTATTTATTGTTCTGTATTTTAGTTGTGAGCCATCCCGAGTCTTCGGAGATGGGGCGGCATACAAGTTCAAATATAAATAAATAAATATTAAAAACCATTGTGTTAAGACCTACTGAGTTAGCCTGAAACAATTGTTACTTGATAAGGTACTTGTAATCTGCCTCACATACAACTTCTGTAAAACTGCAGATAACTAGAGTAAGACCTTTTAGTTGAAGCATTGATCAGTGGGCTTGTTGATATAGTAGCCTTCATGCTGTAAAGTAACATCCGGCCTAAATTACTGGATTCCTTTGGTGGATTGGGATAGAGTCTCCAAGGCTCCTAATCTTTGGTGATTTCGGCCTTCCCCAGGTAGCATTAAATCATGGGCATCTTAGAATTTATGGCAAATGTCAAGCTGACTTGTCATCAAGATCCTGATGCACTTTTTGTTTCAGGAAAATTACTACCTGATCTGAGAGTTGTAGACATTACCATTGGTCTATTACTGGGGATACATGCTCTGATTGCTTTACATTTTGCACCCCTTGCAAAATGGGAAGTGGAATCTGTTAGATTACTAGACCATCCAAGGCAACCAATAAACCCTGACAAGTTGTAGAGGGAGGTTAGGTTTTTTTTTCTTATGGATTTGATGAATAATTTGGCTGCGAATTTTCTGTCTGGCTGAAATGGACATGTAGCAAAGGCCTTAGAACACTTTACACCAGTGCAGCCTCTCGCTGTGGATGAATCCTGAGGTGTGCTTTGATTTTCCAGGGCACTTAGGAGATGAAATGCCAGAAGAGCCACCTAGAGCGCTATTGGAGGAAGATGAAGAGTGAATTCAACCAACACAAGTTAGAGCACTCTTCCTCTCTTTTTAACATCTGCTTGAGAACATTGGGTGAGATTATGAATTGGTTTGGGGTCAGATGCCATTGGTTTGGTGACAATACTTAGTTGTTTATCTCAACCCAAGGTTGGCAGAGATCAAAGTCCTTACCTATACTTGGAGGTTATCAGGTTGTGTCTGTATGGAGGAAGAGACTCATTCAATTGAAACAAGCCAAGCGGCTATGTGTGCTGGAACTGGGGATATGTTCCATCCTTAGGCCCAAATGGGAATCCATTCCCCCTGTTGCACAATTTGGGGATCTTCTTGGACTCACAGCGCCAGCTCAAGCAGGTGACAGCTATAGCCAAGAAGGCCTTTGCAGAAATCCATATAGTGCTGTGATTGCACCATTTCCTGGGCCTAACAAGCACTCATGCTTATTTGTAACAAGCACTCATGCTTATTCACTTCTTATGGATTATCATAGTGTGCACTACATGGGGCTGTCCTTGAAGACCATCAAAAGATTCCACTGATCCAGAATATAGCAGCAACTTAAGCAATTATGGGCATGCCCGTGCAACACCTCTGCTTTTTGAATTGTACTGGTAACTGGGAAGCTTCCAAGTAATTTCACTGTGCTGGTTATTATATAAATGTAACTCATGACATAGAGACTTTTCTGTAGCTTCTGCCAATGCTTTATGATTCAACAAATTTGTCATATTCTTAGACATTAAACAGTATCATTAGATGGGACCTATAAAGCATGCCTTCTTGGTCACAATGCCTACTATTTGTCCGCATGAAGACCTTGTTAAAAAAAAAATTAAAAGCTGGCTTTTTACATAGGTCTTGGGTTGGAATGATACAGACCTTTGAGTGTTATATGGTTCCTTTAAAATTTGGGGGGGGGGGTTTCTGTATGTCTATATATTTTTTGTATTCTTTAATTGTTTTACATGTTCCCCAGAGTCACAACAGCCTTATAAATTAGTAAGTAAACTGGCCTGTTGTCCCCTCCCACCATCCTACTTCATTCCAATTTAAATCTTGTTTTCAAATACCCATTTCAAGCATATGAAGAACTGAGTTGTATTTCATAAAAGTGTATACCTTTTAATAAAATTTGCTAGTCAGAAAAGGTGCGACCAGATTCCTGATTGTTGGCTATTGTGCAGCTCTCTTACAGTGTTAAGGGTAGGATAAATTACATCTCTTTTCCAGTCTGTTCATTTTTGAACTTGCTAGATTGCAACAGAATTGGTCTTGCTAACTAATGACATCTTCCATGTATCATAGCTTTTCTAACAATTCATACTTTTAAAAAAGTTTCTAGCAATGCCTTGTGCATTCAAACTGCTAAATTACAAAGGAGTGTAGGGAAAATTGCCATTCAACAAGGGAGGTATGTATATTTTTAGATATAATCTTATGCTAATATATCTGAATGTAAATCACATTCAGTAGGATTTATTTTTAAATATCTTTACAGATACTTAATCTTTTAAATTTTAAATAGGATTAAACCTGCTTAAAGATTGGTCATACCTATTGTGCTTGACAAAGTACATGATGAAATATATTTTGATAAGAGCCAGACATCCTAAAGTACAAAAGAATTTAGGTTTGTGGAGAGAAATTAAAAGAAAACTTGTGACTAGCAAAAGGAAGTAAATGGAATGGATAAACAATGTAAAAAGGTGGTAAGATAGTAATAGAGTATGTGGAAAGGTTCCAGTAGAAGAGAATATACTATATGTAGCTCAGGGTTGAACTATGGCAGGGGTGTCAAACTCCTGGCCTCTGGGCCAGATGCATCACATGCTGGCCCCTCCCCCACCGGTTTAGCAAAGAGGAAAAAAGTCCCGATATGTCACATAATGCCACTGTGAGGATGCACGTTTGACACCCCTGAGCTATGGAGTCCTTAGTACACTCTGAGCTTGGTTGTTCGCTTGCAGACATTACCTGACTAGGTAACATAATAATGTACTAAGGACTCCACAATGGGGAAATGTCATAATCTCCTACTCTATTTCAGTCTCCCCAAACGGCTTCAAATTAATGCAGCTAAAGCAAGTGACTCAAGGAAGTGGTAACTTAGACTAGCACTATAAGCAAAGTTATGTGCCCAGGAGAAGCCTAATTCCAGCCAAGGCTCTTGGAGGAATTTGCATATATTTCAGTGTCTTTTTTAAAAAAATTAATGAAGAATAGATGTAATGCCAAAAGTTTAGAAAATAGCAAAACTCCAAAAAGAGGACCATGGTAACGATCAATCATTTGTCTTGGCATCCATACTGGGAAAATAATTTGGGAACATTTAAAAAATAATGCACTGGTCCTCCCAGCTGATTTTTGGCCCGTTTGAGGCCTTTTTCGGCCTCCCAGAGGCTTGACGGAAGCCTCTGCAGCCTTTGGAGGCCAAAAAATGGGCCCATTTCGTCACTTGCAGTATTTCAGCTGGGAGGCGCACACATGCATACTGCAGGTAAGTTTGGCTGGGTCTCGTGCCCGCACAAATGGCTCTGCGTGTCACCTGTGGCATGCGTGCCATAGGTTTGCCATCACGGTCCTAGAAGAAAGAATTGAACAGGTTTGTACCAAGCTAGAAAGAATAGTCAAGTGATATGCCTCAGGGCCCTGTTCAGCACCTCGTGCTATTCACGTATTTATAAATGGCTTGGACAGAGTTCAAATCATCAAATTTGCAAAAAAAAACATAAACTGAAGAAGCAGTAAATACTTTAGGTAGAAACAAGTGAGACGTATTTTAATAAATGCAAAATTCTACATAGTAAGGGTTCTTGTTTGAAAGCATGGGCATTCTTGTATTGTAGGAATTGAGAGCTTCAAGAAAACTTATATTGGCTGAATTTATGTGTCATGTTAAGCCATGGTTTACTGACTAAATTATAATGGCTGGCCTAGCAACATCAAACCTTGGGTTACTGAATAAAGCTACAGCTGAATTACCCAATGCATTCAAGTTACTATGTTTTAAAGCTGTGCTTACCCAACACTGTAAGCCAAAACCTAACAAAGAGCATTATGCTTTATGTCACTAAAAAGAATCCAGGCATTTTGTGCTAATCATCTTGCTGGCAGCCTAAGTCCGATGAAATAATGAGGTTGATGCATAACCATAAGTGTTGTGCGTAATTCTCAGGGGAAAAAATCCTCTTTAACTATTTCCTTGCATGGTAGATCAATTTTGGTAACAATTTATATCTGATAATTATTACTCAAATGTGTTAAACGGAGGATAAAAGTTTAGTCTGATTGTCACAGCAGATCACTTTTCTCTACTGTGCCTATGGATGAATTCTTACAGCCAGTTCATAAAAGCTTCTGCCCCAAAACAGCTTGAAACTACTTTATGCACTTTCCATGTGCTGGTTTAAACAATGCAGAAGTATGATAGTAGGCAGAATAGAGCAGATATCCAGTATGGTTCTGAAATCAAGTAGTGTCATATGAATTACGCAGATAGACTAGATTATACTTCCAGGGAGGTAACAGCATTGGGAAGATTGACTGATTGGTGTTTACAATGACTTTACATTCTTTGGTAGTTCCTGTAATTAGAGTTCAGTATTTTATATTGCATGAACTTAGCTCTCATTGAGTCACACAATATACTACTAGCAGCGTAATTGTTCACCATGGATGGGCAATTATTACACTGAAGTAACTTGTAATCTATGCTGGACTGGATGGTGGCCTTTTATTACCTTGGAAAGCTGTGAGCACCATTGAAGCAAAGTCTTATAATACCGATATATACATAGAAGTAAGATGTTAAAACTCTTCCCATTCAACTTAATACACTGTTTACAGCTGCAATATATGCCCCTTCAGAAATAAAGGTAATGGCTCTATAAAGGATTGTGGTTTGATCCACATACTAATGAACAGGCAACTGTGTAAACTATAGCTTGTTATATTGAAAAAATGATTTATGCAAATACTAAGAGAAGGAAAAGCTATGACACTGATCTTGTTGCCTGTTTAGACATGAACCGAGAATGTTTGAAAATTTAAGCCAAATAGCTCCTAATCTAGGAGGTACTGGATTCCTTGCTTCCTGGTAATATTTGCTTGATAATGACATTTTTGCAGAAACTGTTTTGCATCTTGGCTTTCTTATTAGCACCTTAGTATTATTATGCAGGGAATTGTGCTACTAACTATAAGGCAGAAGTAGCTTATAGGATTTGAAGCACAGCCACATTCTTTTAAAATCTTGTCACGCCTGTGTTTTTAAGGATTTATTTAAATGCTGGGTGTGGCAATATTTAGCCAAACTTGGATGACCTCAGAAACCTAAGCAACTAATCTGGATTGTACTTGGATGCACAAATCATCCCAATCTAGACTAGGAAATTGAAAGGCATCCCAGAAAAAGGCAACAGCAAAATTTTTGTACCACTGCCAAGAAAACTATATAGGCATATCTGCATAGTTCATAAGAAGTTAAAGGGATCTTTCTTTTTATATGCACAGGACTCTACTTACCCAAAGACTAGCCAATTATGTACATAAATTACATACAGGGAAACTTTTAACTATTTGAGTGATGGCTATTAAATTTATTAAAATTTAAAATTTGCATCATTTGTGTAATTTTACATAATTATGGAAGGAATTGTAAAATATCCTGATTTTTTAAATTCTGACAAGTGTGAGGATTGGTTTGCAGGGTTTAGAAAACTACGAGCCTTTATGTCAGGAGATCTTGATGTATCTTCTTTGAAAATTTAAGAAATCATTTAGTTGGGTTCTCATACATACGTGCCTTTAAAATATTTTGATTTTGTCAAAATGCAGGAAACACAAAATATTAAGATTTCTTCATACATGAATCCTGATGATGGTCTTTATGTATAAAAAATTGAAAAATGCATTTTGATACTTTTTCAGTTTAAGAAATGTAAAAAGCAAGTATTCTGTGGTTTTACTCTGATTCTAGAAGCAGCTGTTGGTTTAGCAATCCCACAGAAAATTGGGAGATGAGTTTTAATTTTTCTCAAGCTGAAATGGCCAGACTTTGATTGCTGCTAGGGGCACTTGGCCATCTTCTTGGACTATAAATTTCTCAGTAGTCAATGATGGGACAAGACATTATCCTTAGAACTGTAATTGTCCCTTCATTCCTTTTGGTAGCCTTGCCATCTTTGCCACATACACCCGAATGAGTCGTCTTTGGCTTCTGATAAAATGATATTCAGTAAACAACTCTCAAAAGAAAGTTTGTGAAAGTATTCAAATTTTCTCTATATTTCTTCTCTTTCCTCCTGTGTTCCAGAAGGGATGTATGTTGTAAGATTCCTATGAAATTTTCATTTCAAATGACAACATCTTGAACCCACAGGATGCAAGCCAAGGACATGCAAGAGAAAGACTTGTTAAAGCCTTGAAGGAGTAACGTCTGATGGTACTACCACCAAATGATATGCCCCCCCAAATCCTTTTGGGAAACAGTTCTCAGGTCTTCAAAGGATGGTTTCTAGAGTATAGCACTTTCTGGTATAATATAACCCACCTATCAAAAATACTGAAGTTATTGGATTAGAGAAAATACTGGAAAAAGATGTCTTCCCTGGACTAATAACTTCAATGTGTTGCGGCTCTTGAAAATGTTTTACTATGCAAAAATCACATATTGAATTTACCCCATTAGGACATTTTACAAGTCTAAACCTATGCTAACTTATGTAGTGAACGCAACCTGTATATGCTGTATTTTCATGAATGTCTGTATTTCAGCCCTGCTACACAACAGCTAAGAGGAAGTAACATGCCGAGTCTTTCTTTCTAAAGCCACATGTTCAAAAACTGATTTTACAGCTTTACACTGGTTTTTTGTAGTCTGTGCATTTGCTCAAATGAAAAATCTTCACTAAAGGAGCCAAGCTTCCCTTTCTAGTAAAATGTACACCCAAAGGGAAATTGGAAGAATTGTTGAGTCTTCTTTAATGACAGCAAAAGAGATTGCAGATTTCATCTAGTAGTATGGAAAAAAAGACCAGGAAAAACTTTCATCATCTGACTTGGCTGCTGATACAAAAACCATCCTAGTAGCAAGGACATGAATTGCTAATGCAAAACCCTGAAAACTGAAAGGGGAAGTATCTTCTGGAATGAAAGTGACATATCTATGTCTGAAACATTAAACGTATTTATATGGGAGTAAGTCTCACTATATGTTACGGCACTAAATGCCAAAAAATTGTGAAGATAAAACATAGTATTGAGCTGTGTGTATTAAGTTATATGAGCAAAACCAGAATTAGCTTCTGTTTGTTTAAATCTACAGCTACCTTGGTGGTGAAGATCCAAAAAAGGTACCTTTTAATAACAACCAGTTTAACTCTACATTGTAGCTATACATTTAGTGTATCCTTAAGCAAATATGGAATAACCTTTGAAGAGAGGACTGAAAGTGAAGGTATCTGCTTGTATATTCTTCCTAGACAACAACTAAGCCTAAAGATTATCTCAAAAAGAGAAACCGCATTCTCTTTAGTGCAAGCAATTCTTTGTGCAGTGGTTTAGCTTGGATTGTAGCTTTCAAATTCATACAAATCTCATTTTCAGGTTTGCCATTAAAAATGTTTCACACACATCTATTATTACTCTTCAATTGTCTGTTCTCTCTCTTCTGTACATTTGCTCTTGAAGGACTCATTTTTTAAAGGGATCTCTTCAACTGGACTATGTCTGTGATATCCGGCACAAGTGTGAAACTGAATCCCAACCTCTTAACAGTTGGCCATTCCTGAGAATCATGCTTATCACTCAGGTTAAAAAAAAAAAGAACAGCAACAGAACTGGGACCAGAATTTTGTTCCCAGCCCTAAACTCAGTTTTAGCATTGCTCCCCCACCCCAGGTCCAGTACAAATGACTAGAGGGGAATGATGTTAAACCAGTCAGGTCTAAGGGGAGTAGATAGCGGCAACACTGGAGGAGTGGGAAACTGAATGATCCAATACTGAAAGTAACCTTGCCTGAAGGCAGCAGGGAAGAGAGCAGTTGCCCAAGGACCATACCATTAATAAATATGTGTAAAAAGATATCAGTGCACCCTTTAAGCAAAGTAAATTCGGAGTTTGGGGAGAGTTACAGGCAGCCACCCAATCTAGGGGACAGGAACATACTGAGAAGAGAGAAAGAGGCAGGAGTGGGATGCTTTTGTTTGTTCCCCCATTTTTGGTGGCCTTCTAAGCCTGTGGTGGTGTTGCTGCTAAACTGGCTGGCACAAAGAGCCACCAGCACCCTCACTCCAGCCCCAGCCTCTGTTCAGCTAGGCTAGCGGGCCAGAGGGATCTGTTTGAGGGAAATCAACACTGAGCGCATGCGTGAGACATCCTTGGACTGCTTGCTGCTCTTGGGGTTGAAGTCGCAGAGTTGAGCCACTTTCTCCCATTCAGTGCCAGTCGTCTCTTCCTTGGACTCCTTTAGGAAGGCTTCCTCTGAGGCTCTGGAGAAGGCAAGTAAGACGGTGTCAGGGCAGAAAAGAAGTGCAAGTATGTTTGCCTCCAGACAAGGTCTGCACTAGCACAAAACATTCACTACGGGTTAACTAACCTATGAGGTAATCAAATGAGCCACATTTTCTGCATTCACATGGTGTGCTAAATATAAATTAGACAGATCTGACTTTTATCACGCAAAAGATTAAATTTGGTTGGTTTGTGATTTGGCCTGTTATGTGAATGCAGCCATTGAGATCTGTAAAAAAAAAAGAATTTCCTAGAACTGATTTTCCTTCTTTCAAGGAACATTCTGACTAACAAACTTTGCAACACTGACCACCATGTAAAGGCATAGATTCTGAGAGTCATATCATCTGGGTGTATAGATATAAAATATGCTACCAGCTAAATGCAGTTTATTATTAGCTATAGTTCAGATCATGGATAATCATGATCACAGACTTGAAAAGTACTCTAGGTTTTCTGCTATCTATAAACCAAAAAATAAATAAACAAGAGGGAAAACAATAAATATATGTATAAGTAACAACAGAGATGGCCAAGATGTATACCTTGTACATGAAACCAGGGTTAGGAGCAAAAATATGTAAATCCTGAAACGAATTGCATGGACAAATTTGAGACTAGAATGATTATTTAAAAGAAGCACTGCAACTTTTGGAAGGACAGTAGGAGCATACAGTATAGGATTCAAGAACTGTTCAATATACAGTATTTAAGCAGTGTCTCTTAGATTCTGCATGGGGAACATTCCCAGACTAGTATCTGGCACTGCACAAAAACAAATAGAAAAATAATTGCAATGTAGGCTATGTAAAGGATGCTTATATGACATGCTTTGAAGCACTTATAAATCATCATAAGCCTTATAATTAGTAATAATAGTAATTTATTAAAGTTAAATGCTGCCCCCAACTCCCAGTGATTCTGAGTAGTATACAAATGTTAAAACATTTTAAAAACAATATAAAAAAACAAGACAAAGGAACAACGATGGAAGAAAATAAACTTGAGGAGAACAGAAAGGAAAAAGGATATCAGTTATCTTCTCCAAAGATCTGGGCAAAAAGCCAGGTCTTTAGGTCCTTCAAAATACTAGTAGGTATTCCTTAATAAGCAATCTGTGACATAATATAATCTTTGCCATTTGCTGCTTCACTTCATAGACTCCTCTGTCACTCCTCTACAGTATATGTAAGCTTTTATATTTCCAACTGCTTCATCAATTTATGCCTTACCTTTTTGCTGTGCCAGCAAGAACACTGTTAATTTAGAAATAGAAACAGAAGAGACCTTTCTCCTTTAACTGCTTAACCAAAAATAATATATATAAATTTATCCTAACCATGGGTGGTAGGAAGTGGAGACTAAATAATACTAAAGCAAGATCAGGAGTTGGGAAACTACATAATTACAATTATTATTCTCACACCACAGTGAATTATGAGAACAAACTGAGGCAATTCTGGGCCTGTTTTTGCTCTTATGAAACATCTAGGCAAAAAGCACACACTGGAGCTCCGCATGTGCGGTCCCATTCAGAAAAGTAACCCCCACCCTCTGAAAAATGAGCAAGAGAGACATACACATAGCCAATCACATCTGCATCTGGCTGCTGGTAAAAGGCTTTGTCAGCAATCCTGTGGCAAGGTCCAGTAACAGGATAAAGAGTAGAATGGAAGCAAAGAGTTAAAGAGAGAAACACAGATTAGTAACACCCTTAAACTGGAAGAGGCAGAACTAGATGCTACTTGAAAGCATTAGCAGCTTAGTGAGTTAGAGGTTCATTAATCAAATGTATAGGAAACAAAATGAGAATATAGACGTAAAGTGCAATGCCCCCACTGTGACAGACCTGGTGCAGAGACAGCTCGATTCTGAGAACTAGAATTAATCCTCCCAAGGTTACCTTATTTACATTCAGCTAAAGTAACCAATGAATGTTTAATTCAGTTACGACTGAGTTACAATTTACATCCAGTAGGATTCCCTTTCATTGCTGCAGATCCAGATATAAACAAGTACGTAGTTAAGAAACTTTTTTCCTAGTTGTACCTGTTATTGGCCTGGTTCCTCTCCATTTGTTCATTCTGCCTTATGTTCCATTCCTCCAAGTCTTTCTTAGCCTTTTCACGCCATTCCTGTTCTAATACCTTAGAAGCAGCATCTAAAACCAAGAAAAACCTATCATGAAAGATGCAAAGGACATTCCTAAGTGTCTTAGCAAGTTAACTAGCCTAAATCCAACCTGGCATGATCTAGATGTATAGAATGACATCTCCGTCATCCCCACCAAAAGTGAGGTACCCTGGATAGATACTGTCATGAAGAACTGCAAGTCATACCTCAGGTTAAGAGGAAGATATCAGTCATTTATTGAGAGATTGCTAGAAGCTATGACTGGCAAGGGTAAAGGTATAGCCTAACATCTACATGGAATGTATAGAACAGAAACCAAAAACACTACACGAGTTAGTGAGGAGGGAAATGCTTATTAGCTACATCATCATACTGATGTATTTATTCAGCTGATGCTAGAACTAAAACTTGAAATAATATATCTTATTATTTCTTATTCCACAATATTGTTTTTATTTCTCTTCCCCCTTCCTGATATACTTATATTCATTCTCTACTCTGCTAATCTGGGAGCCCTTTTCAATTCTGCTGCTCAGTTCATATTTTCTTTTTGTATGAAGAACTCTTTTCTAAACAAATCCCAGAAGCATTTTTTGCATCATTTAAGAAAGTTTTTCTGCAGGTTCTCTTCTCCATCATCTTCTCTCCTGCTCTATAAAAATTCTCCTTATACATGCAATAGACAATACAATTTTAAAAATATAATTTACATGAGTATAGCTATATTTGAACTCCAGCTCAACTCCTGAGCAAATGTTTTTATCCCTACCCAGCTCTTGCAGTCTCTTTTTCTGTTCCTCTCGCCATTTGCGAATGCTCTCGGGCTCCTGTGTCAATTGGTCAGCTTTGGCAATGGCTGCATAGGCATCTGTAGGTCCATTGGATTCCTTGGGACAAAAGAAACTGTGGGTGAATTATTGGTCTCCCCCAATAAGGAATGGTTAAGAAACAGAACATAGCAGTCTTCAATCCTGCCAAAAAGTCTTATATAATATTGTAGGCAAATCCTAATCCTAGCTGATTGCGGGCTTATTTAAGCATAATCTAGTATTCCCCCCCAAAAAAATAATTAAAAGAATGAGATTTAGAAAACTGAAATTATGAGGACAGTCTGAAGGCTCCCTCATGCAGAAACCAGTACAACTAGCTGCAGTCTTATCAAAGCAGATGCTTTTCAGGGTTACATATTCATCAGCCATGTACCTGCCCTCTCTTAATCAACTTGCCTTGTCATTCACGGCCAACATGATTTTCATATCTGTGCTTCAGGTGAATTCCTGAAATTCTACGGGGTGATAGCTGTAAGTCAACCGTTGTGATACCATTCTTATGATGTCACAATCTTTAAAGGGCCAATGTCCTGCTGCAATCTTCTCTGACCAGAACTAGGTGTTGATTTCAGTTGAGTTTTAAAACTGCCATTTGTGTCAACTGTTGTCATGGCAAGAACCATTTTCACAATCTCAGGCTGAAATCACAAGGGAAATGCTAAAGGTGGTCATCTTCATGTAAAGGACAGTAAAGGTAGCAATTAAATAAACCAAAATCAAAATTAGAGGAACCCCTCAGTACTGATTCTGTTTATAGACAATAATTTTTAAAATGTTGGGTCCAGCATCAGGTTCGTATAGTTATTTCCAGAAACCTGTGCTATAGCTTGTTTTTACATAAACAAAATGGCCCTGTGAGCAAACTTTCCAAATTATCTAGAATCATCCAAAAGGCTTGTTTTCTTGTACTTCTTATTGCACTCTCCAATATAAAGGAGTAACTGAGATTTTCTTATTGCACTCTCCAATATAAAGGAGTAACTGAGATTTATACAGTACAGGCAGGAATGCTGACTCTGGATCTACTGCTTCAGGTTGGGCTAGATCAGGTCCACCTACAGCTTCAAGTGGGACTAGGTCGTTTACAATAATAAACTGTCATCTGGAATTGCCTTCTCTAGAGGTAAGTAGAAGAAAATGAGTGGGAGGCAGATTGCTCAGTCCAAAAAAGGAACCGCTGAGGTATGGGGAAGGTGGTTGTTTAAGAGATGGGAAGGAGAGAAAAAGAAAGGGGCGTGTGCACTTAGAAAACTCTGTTTCTATAATACTGCTGCTTATAGTGTTGAAACATCCCAATTCAACCCTCAGCAAGCTAAATTGTCTATAATTTTTTTCTTCTGTTGAATCATGTCCAATTCTTGGAAACTTCCTGGACATATCCCTGCAGTTTTCTCGGCAAGGTTTTTCAGAAGTGGCCTATTGTTGCCAATATAATTACATAAATCAAACTATAATTATGTGACTCTAAATCACACCAAGAAGCAGCCAAACGTTCCAGTGACCCTTTGGGGGGGCGGTTTTTATTATGGTTTTTATTATGTATTTATGTAATTATATTTCAATGGGGCTTGTTAGTTTAATTCTTTTTTAATTATTTATTGTTTTTGTTGTTTTAGTTGTGAGCCGCCCCAAGTCTTCGGAGATGGGGCAGCATACAAGTCTCATTAATAAATAAATAAATAAATAATAAGCCACTACTTTTCCCACTGATCTCAGCAAACAAGAGGCTGTCATATGCTGTGGAATGCCATCCCACGAACAGTTATGCCTCTGGTCCTACTTAGTAGCTCTTTTAAATGAGTTCCTATACACCTTGAGCTGCAAGTGCAGAATAATACAGGGAAGTGAGAAAGATAAAGCATTTTGCTTGGGGAAAAAAATGAAAAGTGTATTGTACAATTCTGCTAGCATGATAGGGTTCCTCTACAATGTAAAAAAGCACAAAGTTGCTATTTGATAATTATTATCTTGGTATGCAGATTACCAGAGCATTGCCTCAAAGAAACTATTGTCTTTTTCAAATATCTACATTGTTCCAAGATAGAAGGAAAAAGTAGATAAAAACCACATAGAAAAATGCTTTCTCGGTGAATGATGGAATTAATAATATAAGAATATACCGGCAATTTTCAGGTCAACATTCATCCAAAATAAAGAAACAATGCTAGCTTGTTTATATTTGTGAAGGACTTGATATAACCGAAACATAGCTATTGCATTGAAATTTTCAAAACTAATTTTTGTATCCGCTGGAGAGTAATGTAGCAATTCAATTTACTGGGAGTTAGTCCGACAAAATTAAAATGGATTTAGCGCTAAATAAACATACGCATAATTGGACTGATTCATGAATCCCTCAGTACAGAAGGAAAAAGGAACAATGCCTTTTTTGGCTTTTGGATCTGGTAGAAAGTTACTGTCTTTTCCAATCTAGCATCTTCCAGACCAGTTAGACTTTTTAAAAAAAATATTTCACTGTATCTGCTGAAAATTAAGGTAGCAGAAGTCTGATTTGCCTAGAAGGTATAAAAAAGCTATCCATATCAATGCTGTCCTTTCTATACTTCCATACCATGTCTATGCTTAATTGGATGTTCAACATTACAGCAATCTGTCTCTAAGTCATCCTCTCCTTACAGTCATACTTTTCCCTCAATAATTTCAGTGCCTTCAAATGGCTTCCGGCTGGTTTTAAAAGAAATATTTACAAGCTCTTACTGTAGATGATGGATTGGAACATGGATAAGCACCATTTTTTGTGGCTTTAATTTCTATCAGCCCACATCAGCACAACCAATGAAAAGGAACTATGGAAATGGTAGTCCACAATATCTAGGGTAAGAGAATCTGTAGCTCAGAGGTGAACTGTACAGTTCTTGGTGTTCTCTGATCTTAGTTGTTTGCTTGCAGATATTTCATTACCAGTCTAAGTAACATAATCAGAATGAGTAAGTGTGGGACTGATTTCCTGTTTAAACGCAGTAATATATAAGAGAACAATTTCAGTCAAAAACTGAAGAAAACTTACTAGCACTGCAGTAAGCATTACTTTCCCTTTCCCTTTTCTTTGAGCGACCAGCAAAAAAAGCCAAATGCCCCAGGTAAGTATTCTTAAAGAATTATCTCTTAGGTTTCACTACAGCTATTCTTCTGTACATTACATCAACTTATGAATGTTGATATATGATTCAGAGCCCCACTCAGTGCAGACTCTCACCTGAAACACATCACCGTTCACAGTAGTTCCTCCTGTGTTTTCAAAATTAACTGCAAGAAAGGGAAAATATTAAAGTATTATTCAATACTACAGTAACTCTGAGTATAAGAGAAAACATTCAGGCATCAGCTACCTGCAAAGTTTAACCTGAAAAAAACAGGCCAGCACCAGACATTATTTTGAAAAGCAACTTCTTGTCTGGCTAGGTGGTGGTGAAGGATATATAATTAAAGAATAGAGACACATAAGACCTGTAAAAGGTGATGGTCTCCAATAGAGCTGAGGTCAAAAATCTGGGAGTTTTAAAAGAAGAGAAACAAATTGTTAAAGGAAAAAATAACCTGCAAGGTGAGACTTTTGGTATCTTCATAGTCATAGCCATGTAATATTTTTGGTGGCAATATAGCTGTGGTTTGTGTTGCCTTTTTCTGAGACATTTCCAGACTTTCAAGTCAAGGAAAAGAACGAATATATTTGTACAAATACACTAAACCAAAGTTATTTACCATTTTGGTTACAATTATAGTTATCTTTATACATTGGCTGGTTATTCAACACTTCTGATTTTAGTTTTTTATGCTGGAATAAAAGTATAATGGCCCAATTAGGATTAAGGCTATTTTTTTTAAAATTACATTTATATGCCACCCTTCTCCTAAGACTCAGGGCGGCTTACAATTTTTTGGGATACAATCCAATGTGCTCAGCAATAGCCTTCATTCCATTGTATATGCCTGCTTATTACTAAGCAGCATCTTTACAAAGTCAGCTTATTGCCCCCAACAATCTTGGGTCCTCAATTTACCTACCCCGAGAGGATGGAAGGCTGAGTCAACCTTGAGCCTGGTGGGATTCGAGCCTACAGTAATTGCAGGCAGCTGGAACTTAAGTGCTAGGCATTTAACAGCCTGAGCCACCAAGGGCCTTGAGTTTAGGATAGACTCCTGCCATATTTATGCCTTCATTTCACTTCTATCCATATCTGTTGTGGTTAAAAAATGAGATGAGAGACAGCAGAGATGCTGTTTATGGCTTATGCAATAAGCCACTTAAAATTGTACATCTGAAATGGTATAGAGGCATTTGGAATAAATTAATAAATATTATAGCCATCCATCTCTATATCTAAAAACCAGAAAGGAAAGCTAGCCATATGAAAGATGAATACATATATCAGAAATCATGAATACACATTGTGATTAAAGCACTTTAGCTATAACTTCAGGGTGTAGACATCAGCTTGACAAATTAAAAATGGTTCATCTGCAGTTTAGTACTCTGAGATTATTGGTTTCTAAAATTCACCAAATATATCTCTGTATATAAAATTGTTATTGTCTGTGCATTTAATAGTCCATACTTTAGTTTACAATTGTGTTAAATAAGTAGTAGTGATTTGGATCAATATAATCCTGCCATAAATAATAATTTATATACCCTAATAGCTGGATTCATGCACTGGATATTCTATTTTGCACACATCCATTTTCTCACACAGACATTTTTCTATTGGGATCATAAAATGATAAAAGGGTAGATAGTGACATATTATACTGTATAGCTCATTAGAACAATTTACTGCCCTCTAGTTATTTTCGGTAAAAATGCCCATAATCCATAAATAGATGTGTAGTCTGATATATTGGAATGAATATTAAACATTTGAAAGTGATCAAGCTCTAGATATAATTAATCTATTCCTGGATTGTAGTGGAAGCAAATATTTTTAGTTTTAAGAGCACAGAAATTCATCCTGCCTGATGCTGGGAAATTATAAGGATTAACTATTGCCACATGCTGTAAAGGTTCTTGAGCTTACCTTAAATTTCCAACATTCAAGTGATTTTTTTTTAATTATGTGACATTTGGTACCTATGAAATAATTTTATTTCCAAAGCACCATTTTACCAGACTAGGATTTATATGTTACACTAAACTACATTGTAAATGACACTTCATTGGACATAACAGTATAATAGTTATTGAGTTTGGATAGAATTTAACTCATAAATCATAGATTATAAAGTACAGGGATTTGATTCACATGCTACAAAAAGCCATTAAATCACACTATTGCTTAGCTTTATTTTTTTTACTATATGCAACTAAAACAGAAATAAGTCATGCATCCTGACTTTTTTTTTTAAAAAAAGCTCGTTTGTTTGTTTATGTGAATTTAAAAGCTATTCAGCTCAAATGAATTCCTAGCATCCTGGAACACTTTTAAAGCCTTTTCTCACTTTATCTTATTGATTTAAAAAAGCCAGTTTGGTCTAGTTATTAAATCATTAGGGTAGAAACCAGGAAACTGAATTTTGACCCAGCCCTAGGCATAAAAGCTGGCTGGGTGACTTTGAGCCAGTCATTCTCTCTCAGCCTGTGATTTTTGGGCTTGGGCAGCATGCCAGTTGGACAATTTCTGTCACAATTAATGGATCAACACTTGACTGATCTAAAAAAAGCGGACCGTGCATTTCCAGGGAAAAATGCCAGCAAATAAAAACTGTAATAGATAAAAATATAGATTTTAATATAGATGTACACCTGGCTGTAATATTGGACTAAATAATAACAAGCAATCCAGAGGAGAAGATTGATTAACATCAGTCACTGAATATGGCCTGCATATGGCCATCAGATATGGGTTGCAAAAAAATTCTGGCTAGTCAATAGACAGCAAAGAGATAAAGAAATCTCTTACATCCAGTCTGGGTTTTGGCAGACCAAGTCTAATATACGGTAGTACCCTTAGGTCTGGCACTGTATGGTAGTAAGAAATCCTTATCAACAGTTTAAACAGTTCCTGGAATTTGGGGCTCCTCTCCTGCATCTGTTTGAAAGGACAAGAAATATGAAGTATGAAAATGGGAGCTGGAGCTAAAGAATGTTTTTCTTGTATAGGATGAAACAAGTTGCATCCTAGCAATAAGTAGCAAATATAACAATGTAAAGAAAAAGCTATATACCACCTCCCACTTATTGGGGAGGTCCAAAGTCTCTAATGTGAGACCCCGACAAAACTATATGCTTTCCACTCTGAAAATGTAAATGAACAAGAAAAACCAAAGGTGTATCTCCATAGCATCAATACAGCTTCTTGCTGGAGAACCAGATACGTTTCATGACTGCTGCCACTGGAGAAGCAAGAACAGACCTGTTTACTTGCTCTGAATCTGCACTTCCAGTAGCACTAGGGGATACAGAAATTAACTAGTACAGCTTTGTTTTGGCAATGCACAGAAAAGACTGCCTGGGAAACTTCCAGGTGTCCCAAATAGTAGGAAAGTATGATAGTTTTAAAACAGAGCTTTAGATGAATTCAGCTATAAATGAAAATAGCATTTGGGGTGTGTAAAACATATTTCTGTCACTTGCAGATTCTTTTTCTTTTCCCTGATATCACCCACATTTTGAATATTGGGCTACACCCAGATCTGGTCTGGCAACCTTTGCTAGGCCTCCTCCCAAAGCTAAACAAGAAAGTCAGTATGACTATGATACATCAGCTTCTAACTGTCATCTCTTCCTTCTGCAGCCTCTCTTCCCTGGCCCAGTGCTTGGGCCAAATGCCATCTGTTCTTGTTGTAGCCAAAAAAAAGCATTACTCACAAAAACAGGGCTCCTGATGGGTCTTGCAGTATTCTTAGTGGCTCTTGAAAGGCCTACATTACAGACAGACTTGTTTCTCTTTCTCTTTTGTGGTTATCTAAGGCTGCACTGAAGAGTCAAAGGTGTTTGCCTCTAAGGAGAGATTCAACCCATAGCTGGTCCCTGACACAGAGCTGATTCCGAAGAGGCAAAGGGTGAAAAATCAGCTAGTTCCACAGAGCTGAGATTCAGAGTAATCTCATATATATGCCTAGTATGCTCTTTGTGCTAAGCCATGGTTAGTTCAAACAACTCGCAGAAGAGTCCCGGTTGCTTTTACATGAAGCCAACACAAAATCAGATGACCAGGTGGCTTAATACAAGGCAATAAACCCAGTCATAGATTTATTATGCAGCCATAGAAGAGTGACTATTGTGGAGTCTCAGAACTTTACATCCTGCCTTTAAATCAGAGTAGCCCATACAGTGTCCCTTCCTCTTATTTCTTCTCACAACAACCCTCTGAGGCTGACTGAGCTGAGGAGGAGTGTGAGTCCGCCACAACATCCTTTTCACAACTTAAGAACAAAGGGGCCTTCTAGAAAGAATTGGCAAGAATGCATCAGTGGCCCCGTTTGGAAAGATATATTTAAGACTACAACTCCCATCACCTTGGTGGCTTGGACGAGGCCTCTCAACACGCGACTCCTCCGTTTTTGCTGGCTTTCTCTGGCAGGCTGAGGCTAGGCAGCTACCGAGATGGCTGATGGCCGCAGCTTCTTCAGGAGAGATCCCGTTTCCCCGGCATGCTGCTACCCCCCCTCGATCCCGCAGCGCCGTGCCTGGGCAGGCCACGTGCGGGTCCCCTCGGTGTAGGAGCCCCCTGCCTCACCCCGTCACCCCCGCGCGCTTACCCCGAGGCTCCCCGGAGGCTTCCTGGCTTCCCCTGGCGGCTCCTTCGGCGCAGCTGATGCCCTCGTCGTTCTCGATCCCCGCAATCTCGTTCTCCTGCTGAGCCAGGAAAGCAGCGGCCGGGTCCTCTTCGGCGGCCTCGGCTGCTCCGCTTTCCGAGGAGGAGAAGAAGCCGAAGTCATCCGCCATGACGGCCGTTTTCCGAAGCTCTCAAGGCCGCCTTCCTCCGGGATGTGCACGACAAGCAGCGCCCGCAACCTCAGGGCGGCGGAGACAGAGAAGCTCAGGGAGCCGGCCAAGCGAAGCAGTGGGCGACCAGGAACCGCCGGCTCAGCTGTCACTGCGGCGCCTGCGGGAGGAGACTGACGCGGCGAAAGGAGGTGACCTCACCCGCCGAGCTGCTTGCGGGTTCCGGAGCCATTAGAGGGAAGCAGCGGCCGCCCCGGATTTCGTGCAGCTGTGGAGCTGTGGCGTGGGATAATGAACGTCCAACCTATTGTTGGTGATAATGTCGCATCCCAAAATTCACAGGCGTCGTGATTGCCCTCAGAAGAGGTGCTCTCTTGCTTTGGTGATGCTAAGCCAGCAAATGAAGTAGCAATGTACCATCTTTTTAAAGTCAGCCCCTTGAAAAGTTCTACAGTGTAGTCCTCGACTTACAACAGTTCATTTAGTGACTGAAGTTACAAGGGCACCGAAAATCGTGACTTATGACCGTTTTTCACACTTATGACCATTGCAGCATTCCCAGTGAACATTCAGATGCTTGACAACTGACTCACATTTATGATAGTCGCAGTGTTCAGGAGTCATTTTGGGATCTTTTGACAAACAATGGGGAAACCAGATTCACTTAAGCGTGTCACTAATTTAACAACCAGTGATTCACTTAACAAACGTAGCAAGAAAAGTTGTAAAAGGGGACAAATTCACAACAATTTTTTCATTTAACAACAAAAACATTTTGGCTCACTTGTGATCTAAGTTGAGGACTACCTGTACTTGCTTCCTTGTCTTGTCTCTTGTCCCCTTGCATCTAAACACATTCAGTGATGACCTTTTAAAAAAATGTTCCCATAATGCTGCCTTCATTCAGCCCCTAACCTAAAAGTAAGCCAGCTTAAGTCTTAGCTGTACTACCGGTAGTCCTTGAGTTATGACTACAATTGGGCCCGAAATTTCTATTGTTAAGTGAGACATGCTAAGTGAGTTTTGCCCCATTTTAAAACCTTTCTTGCCTCCGTTGTTAAGTGAATCGCTACAGTAGATAAGTTAGTAACCCGGTTGCTAAATAAATCTGGCTTCCCCGTTGTCTTTTTGCTTGTCAGAAGGTTGCAAAAAGATGAACACATGACCTTGGGACACAGCAATGGTCATAAGTATGAACCAGTTGCCAGTCGTCTGAATTTTGATCACATGATCATGGGGATGGCTCAAAGGTTGTAACTGTAAAAAACGGTCATAAGTCACTTTATTTGTTGCCGTTGTAACTTTGAATGGTCACTAAATGAAGTGTTGTAAGTTGAGGACTACCTGTACTGTATGTTAAAATAATGTTTTCCCCCTTAGCTAATGGCATCCATTGGAACCCACATGTCTGACCAAATCAGGTAAACAATAGGGGTGGGGGTGGGATCAAAGCAGTATTTAGTGGTCAAGAACTGTCTTATTTGAATCTGATCAGCTTCATCACTGTCTCTCTAGAGCAAGGGTGTCAAACTGGCAGCCTACGGGCCGGATGTATCACGCCCAGGCCATGCCCACCCCAGCTCCGCAAAGGGGAAAAACATCACGAAACGTCATGTGATGATAACGTGACGCAGCAAGTTTGATACCCGTGCTATATAGAGCTGAATATAGTCAAAATTGTGCAACAGTGTTAGGTTGCAGTGGATGTTTTAAGACTATATTCCTCATCAGTTAGTGCAAGGCGGAAATAGTGAAACAGACTATTTCATCCCATCTCATCATCTCTGGATCAGCACACATAGGAATCCAGAAGTTGGCATTTCTGGTCTTGGAAATCAAAGGAAAGATAGAGAAATTAAAAATAAAGGGACTGCTTATGATTGAACTCCAATTTATTATTTTTTTAAAAAAAAATTATATTCAGCTTGGGTTAAAATGGGAAGTAACAGCTATGGCACAGGGAAATGACAAGATGCTGCAGCCAAAGGTGCCCCAATCCTACTACAGTGCCATGACTGATGGATGTTTTTCCCACCAAGCAGACGTGCAAAAGAGGTAGGGGACAGCAGAGCTGGCAGAATCAATTTTATCAGGAGCTACACATCAAAAATCAAGACAGACCATTCACTGAGTCAGCGAAGTTGACTCTGGTGTCGAGATATGATGCATGCAAGATATTTCATGCTAGTATAGTCTCCTGCTTGTTGAAGGGTGGTTGGCTATTATTTTACCTAAACAGACAGGAAAGGCTAAGAATGAGAGTGAATATGCCAGTTTATAACAGTACTGTATATTCTCACAGATAAACAAAAAAATTAGATGCCAAAATACTCCTTCAGAATTGGGTTGGGCTTATCCACGAGTATATACAGTGATACTTTTTAAAAATATTTCCCATATTTCCCATATATGCTCAGATTTAAGCCCATCCATGGGTAAGCAGGCATTTTTTTAAATCAAAAATTGCAGGTCCAGAGGTGGTATTTTGGTTAAAAATTTGAAGGTCAGCTTATTCACTGATGGGCTTTTCTGCAAGTATGTATGGTATGTGCTAAATCATGCTTTACAAACTTTTAAGCTATTAAAACATGTGTTATAAACTATACTAACTGGGTTCATACCAGAGGTGGTGTTCAGCAGGTTCTGACCAGTTCTGGAGAACCGGTAGAAGAAATTTTGAGTAGTTCAGAGAACCAGCAAATACCATCTCTGACTGCCCCTGCCCCATCTATTCTCTGCCTCCTGAGTGCCAGCTGATCGGCTGGGTCTTCTTTTGTTGCCCTGCACAGGAGAACAGAGCTGGAAAGCAGGTTAGTGGGATGGGGAGGGAATGGGATTTTGCAGTAACCTTCCTCCAGGAGTGGGAGAGAATGGAGATTTTGCAGTATCCTTCCCCTGCCACGCCCACCAAGCCATGCCCACAGAACTGGTAGTAAAAAAATTTGAATCCCACCACTGGGCATTATCCCAGAATAGTTAGTGCAAACTATTTACTATAAATCATAAATGCCTTGGTTTCTGCATTGCATTAAACTACAAGCAAGTCATCTTATTGCAGAATATGGTCCAAATGAATACACTATTTAATGAGTATGTTCTCTGTAATGTACCATGAACCTCATTGGTGAAACATACCTATGATTCTACAGAGAATTCTCTTGCATACTTGATACAGTGGAGTTTTGTTCATGAAAGCTTATGCCTCAATATATTTCTTAGTTATGAAAACTGTTCATATATATATATGGACATATATACATATATACATATGTAGGTCTTGGTGTATTCGGGTCTTGTCCCGTGTAAGGTTGAGATATCTTGGCAACGCTTCGACGAAATCTCATCCGTCATCTTCAGGCTGGTGTCTTCAGCTATATATATATATATATATATATATATATATACAAAAACATATATATACACACACACACACACACACACACACACACTATTTTTGCAGTTTTTCCTTTAACAACCAGCATTTTTGTGGAAAGTACAATGACTGAGTTAACATATTTTTCACACAGTGCTCACAGTAATAATAAAATTACATGGAAAAAATTTATCTTCCAACTTCTGACCTTAATGTGCTCATTATAATTATAATATATTATTTTATATATCAATATATATTCTACTATTTTCCCAATTTATACTTTTTATTTTATTTTCCTTCTTGGGGTTCTTCTATATTTACTTCATCTTTAAACAATACTATTCTCTCTTTATGATTTTTTATCACTTCCTCCAAAATATATATAAACATCAATAACATTTCTTCATACCATATACTTATTAACCCCTATTAAGTCACTAATATTTTAATATTATAGGTATCACTTAGTATTCCACATTTTCAATATCTCAATTTTCTATAAACACCAATAAAACTATTTATCAATGAGATTTAATCAATCCCAAAATTATATCCCTAAATCCCCTGAATTTATAGTCCTTGAAAACTGTATTTTCCAATATGTTTTTTTGAATCCTGTTAATCATAATAATACATTTAAATATACCTAACCCTAATCTACCACCTCCTAATCTTAAGATATTTGTGGTTATAATAAATTCTATTATATATCTATTTCTCCAATTTAAACTTTCCACTTATTTCTATTGGTTTTCAATATAGTTACTATTGCAATCAAATACTTATTGTGCTACCAAAATACTGTCATTTGAATAAATACATAAAGAGAGTTCATACAGTAATCCCTCCCTTCTTTATAACTGTTTTCGCCTCCAGCACTGACTATAAACAGTGCAACAAGTGCAGTCTCCGGTTCAGACATAAACCTAGGAAAACTCTTCTATACCCTTCTAACACTTGTTTGTACTTGTTTTGCTGTGAGAATTTTCTGTATAATTTGAAAGGATATTGGATAAGAGATCTCTCTCTCTGTCTACACAGCTAATATTAAAAGGGACAGAGTGCCATCCCAAGTCCCCTAATCTTCTACAATTTCCACCTATCTTGCCTAGAAATCACTACTCCCTTGAAGGCAGGCCATGGGAAGGAACACTCATGCGCTGCCTTCTGAGTCATGCCTCCAGAATTCCCTTGCCCAGTTCTGTTCTTCCATAACAGGATAAAGCAGCTTAGGTGAAGATGCTTAAGTGACATAGTGGACATCTAGTTTATTCAGCCAGATGTTAGCCCTGGAGCCATCTTCAATGTGAGTCTTCAGGGCTGCCACAGCAGTGGCTGAGCAAGCTGTGGAAATGGGAGTGTGGGGTGTGTAATCATAACAACATTCTTTCCCCTGGGAGTCAAGGAAGGCTTGCCAGCACCTGGGGGAAGCGTGACTGGAAGTTAACCGGAGTTGGGACAGTGACTGGATTGGACCGTGTGATGTACATGTAAATGAAGGGGAAGGAACTTTGGCTTTACTTTGGCTTTCAAAGTTTTCCCCAGATGCGCCAATATGACATCTCTAATAAATCGATACTTTGAGGAAGATGTCTGCCTTGGAGTTTTGATTCTCTTGGAGGTGTTACTTGGAACCCTGACATTAGCCTGAATCTGAAAGCCCCGCATTTTCCCCATTCCAAAGTAAAGCCAAAGTTCCTTCCCCTCCATTCACATGTTCTAGGTTTACATAAGGCACTGAACCAAATTATATTGACTGAGTTCAACCAATCACTGTGTACAGTAGCTACCAATCACACACATATTGAAGATCCATCCTCAGCAAAGGAAGAACAAAAGAGGTGGTTTTTCTAAAAATATTGGGCCTCTCTCAGGTTTTGTCTTCAGACTCAGACTTCCTGTGCTGAATTCTTCTTCTCCATCATTGCTATTCAGGAAGTCTGTTTGAAATAAACCAATCATTGGACATTATGGTGTTTCCAAAATGGAAATAAACACCCCTGCAAATATTATATGTAAAAGAAGAACAAAGTGCCACACTTACTCATTAAAGATAAGAGGAAGGGGAAGAGTAACTTATCTTCCTTTCATTTGGAAATGAAAAGATTCTACCCAGGTGTGACTTTACTGCAGCTTATAATCAAAACTTCAATGGCATGATTCATCTTCCTTCCCTTCTAATAGATGGCTGGTGTCTGATTAATATCGTATGTCGTGCCTTTTCAGTGGAGAAACCAGAACAGTTCAGACTTGGCTTAATATTTTTTTTCTTACATGTTTTTATTGATGTTGCTTAATAGGCACTGCACTCAAATTTTAATTTTCAAATACCATTTCCTCCTAACTTGAATAGTGAAATTGTTTGTGGATACACCAAGAGAGCATCGTTGACTGTTTCAGCTGCAGGTTAAATCTTCATGCTCTAATGGCCAGTAAAGTAAAAGCCCTCTCCTGGAAACTGAAACACAAGGTTTGGCTTTAGTAGCACAATCCTATGTAGATCTACTGTCCCAGTGGTTGTTTCCTAGCACTTTTAAATAGGATTATAACGATGATCATCTGAAATTATATTGTCAGTTGACAGCGGACGATTCATGTGGGGAAACCGTCCTCTTCCAAGGATGTTGGATTCCAATTCCCATCACTCCTAGACAAGAGCGTCCAAGAAAAATGTAATTGAACCGAGTACCGACGGAGCACAGAAATTACACGCAGCCACGTCTTACGCCTCATTCATTCGCATAAAACCACGTGTCCCTAGAGGTTCTCACGGTGAGATGTGGCTCATAAATAAAACTGGAAGCTACGTGGGGCGCTCCCAAATGCGACCGACTGGTGCGATCATAGATTTATTGCAGTCTCGGAATCGTGTTATAGTTCGGCTTTTTGTCTCGAATCTAAGCTAGCCTCGGCTCCACTTGTAACCTGCAGTGTTAAATAATGGGCTCCACTTCCGAGACGCCATTGGCAACTCTGGTTATATGCTGAGCGTTAGCAGGATAACTTTTATATACGTGTGTGTATTCAACCATGTTAAGGCGAATTAAAAACACTCAAATATTACTTCCGTCGATTTCACAGGAAATTATACTACTAACTAATCATTATTAAAATGCGGGATTTCTTTTTCGGCCACCGTTTTGCAAATCAAGCAACAAGGTCCACTTTTACACGCAGAATGGGAGTTACGATTCCTAACTCTAAAGCGTGACATGGCGCAACTCCGCTCCTTCCGCGCGGAGAGGGGCGGGGTACATCTCCAATCTCTATGGTGACGCGCGCGGGTAGAGCGTAAACGGAAGGTTCGAATTGTCACGTCATATCCGTAGACTGACGCAGCTGCGGGTCAGAGGCGGCGGCAAAATGGCGGCACCGGACGAGCGGGAGTTGTCGGCGGAGCAAACTGAGAAGCTCCTTCAGTTCCAGGTGCTGGCCCCGGGGCACGGCGGGTGGGCGGGCCTGGGTGAACGGGAGGAGGCCGACGACCCCTGCTAGAGCTCTATCTGATTCGCCCCTCGAGGGTTTCTAGCGTGCAGGGAAAGGCGGGAGCAACTTGACCATTCGCTGCTGCTGGCCGTGGGATGGCAGCGGGGCCATGTGCGGCGGGGACGGCTATGTGGGATGGTAGTGCTTGGGAAAAGGGCAGTTTCCCTCCGAGACTTAGGGGAGCCCTATGAAGGCTTCTCTCTGTGTGTGCGATTTTTGCAGGAAGCTCTGCGTAAAACGAATGGCTTTTTTCTTATTTTCTAGGGGAATTACGGGGTGGGTGGGGAGAGAATCTGTAATGTAAAGTCTGAGCTTGCTTGAAATGTACATATTTATATATTGCCTTCGAAATTCATTAGTAGGAGCAACCATCGCACGGTACGCTGATTAAAGACAACAGGAAATGAGTCAGTTTCCAATCCATTCCAGGCTGCTTGACCGGCAACCCTAAATGATAAGTTGACATGAGCCCATTATTATGAATATTTACTTTAGAATAAGGTGTAGTGAGTTAAATGGATTCCTCTTAACCAAATGTACAGATGTGTAGCATTATTCCTATATTCTGTCTTGTTCTAGGACACCGAGCTAGGTACTGTTCACAGAAATCATTGTTTACTTACTTGAAAGAGTAAGTAAAGAGCATAAGACGTTCATGTTTACTATACCATAAGAATATTAGGGAGGATATCACCCTGGACAGTTTTGGCAACAACTTGTAGAAAAGTTGGCAACTCGTAGAATAGAACTAATATTCTAATAAAAGTAATTAGAATTCCTAATTAGTTTTGATTGATGGCATATATCTATTAGCTACATAAGCTAAACTGTTGATATTCCTACAGAGTCACACTTTTATAATTAAGTATGGCATTTGCATGCATTACAATTTATGACTGCTTTATATTTAGCTTTTATAATAAATGCAGGAAAGCCAATTAAATCTGCCACTGCCTCCTTCAGTTCCTTTTGTCTTTTCACAGCCATTTCCAACACGACTACAGTGAGAACAGGGTTGTTTTTTTCCTCTGCATATGAAATTTTTGTTCTATTATTCTTGGTTTTTAAAAGAGAAGCAACTGTAACATGGAATATTTACAATTGAAATCTTAAAAAGAAAATTGATATGACTTTAAAAATCAACCCACCATTGTGAGGGATTTGGATAGGTCTTATGGGACGTAGTGTTTATTCCAAGCCCTGCCATCTCAATTGGCAGGTGGCCTTGGTGGCTCAGGCTGTTAAATGCCTGCACTTAAGATCCAGCTGCCTACGATTATTGTAGGCTCGAATCCCACCAGGCTCAAGGTTGACTCAGCCTTCCATCCTCTCAGGGTAGGTAAATTGAGGACCCAAGATTGTTGGGGGCAATAAGCTGACCTTGTAAATATGCCGCTTAGTAATAAGCAGGCATATACAATGGAATGAAGGCTATTGCTGAGCACATTGGGTTGTATCCCAAAAATTGTAAGCCCTGAGTCTTCAGAGAAGGGCGGCATATAAATGTAATTTAAAAAATTGCCTTGGGAATACTTCCAGATTGATCCATAATGGAAGAAACTGAGAGTTACCCATCCCCTGTTATTCCATAATACCACTGATTATATATAGATCCAGTTTCAACCACAGCTGTGCCTTTCCTCCTCTAACATTTTTAACTGTTCAGCCTATTGGATTATGTATAATTACATAATCCAATATACATCTTACGTATATTATTTTGTAACCAGTAGTTATGCATTGTAATTTGTTTAATAGAAGTGGTGCCTTAAAATGGATTTGGGGCATTAAGATGTCTGGTCTTCTTTCCTTATTGATTTCTATTACACTTCAGTGTTAAACAGAACAGAAATTAAGTTTTGCATAATTCTGTACATCAGAATGGTTTCCCAGTTTGGTGTCAGTTGAGGCTACAGTTCTGAGAATGCCTAGCCGGTATCGCTTTCATCCATATTTTTGGAAGTATCAGATATAATACATCTGGATAGTGAACGATTGAGGAAAGCTAAATACTTATGTCCAGATTTTGATTCAGTTATATCAAATAGAGGCTGCACAATCACTACTATAAATCATACCTATTACTGGTAATGTTCCAGAGTGATAGAATTGTTTCTTCCCTATGCATTTTAGGTAGCCATAATTTTATTTGCTACTGTTACACTGTCCTTGTTGCTTAAAGTGCTGCAGGCAGAGTTGATAAACCATGCATGCTAGGTTCTTACGGTTTTTTGAGAAGAAATTTGATGGTAAGTTGATTTTTTGTTTGTTGTATCTATTGAAGAGAACACTGTGCTTTTTAAAAGATCTTCTGATACCCTGTTAAAAATTGGAAAGAGCCCAGTAGCATC
Source organism: Naja naja (assembly GCA_009733165.1). Classification (NCBI taxonomy): domain Eukaryota; kingdom Metazoa; phylum Chordata; class Lepidosauria; order Squamata; family Elapidae; genus Naja; species Naja naja. Next base: position 87,715,927 of record CM019149.1, on the reverse strand, counting down.
TTTTCAGACTAATATATTTTAATAATAGACATAATCTTTCATGCCGAAACCAATCTGGGTCGGTCACTGGGACCAGTTCATAGCCTTTCATGAACCACAGCTGTAGTAGCTGAGCTGTAATTCACAAAACATGCCTTTTATTAATGTGTTTAATTAATTTGAAAAGGAACTACCAAATGTATTCTGATTTTTGGCTACTGCAGATTAACATATCTCAGGTTGCTTTTAGTTAAGTTGAAATTTTTGCTTCTCTAAGATAGATTTTACTCATAATCTTTTACCATCATATCATCTATAACTTAAATTGGGCTGTCAGAATCAATTATACTCTATTTTCTGAGCTTCATATTTATTATTTTCTGTAGAAAATAATTTACAGTATGCACACTATTTTTCAAAATAAAATGTTTTAAAAATAAAGGGAGAATATTGTCAGGCACAAAGAACAACACAATTAATTGCTCAGGGTATTTTCTTTATAGCTGTTTGTCCATAGGCAAACATTTTAGCATACTAAAGCACACTGTATAACTATCCTATCAAATAAATCTTGTGAAGGATTAATTCTGTGGTGATTCTCAGTCATCTAGGTCCCACCCATGAGGGAACTAAACTTTCTTAGTATTTTTTCCTTGAGGGTGCTTTCCCTTGAAAATGACACCACCTGTCTCCTGTCTGCAATACAGTCTTCTCAACAGTCCCAAGAAGGGTGCACAACCCATTTGCACCTTGAGAGTGACCTTAAGAGTACATATAAACCGCCAAGTGGCCTCAATCAGTCCTCAGAGAACTAACCACCAACCTTCAGAGTGCAAACAATCACATGATTGGAAAGAGTATAAAGGAGTTGTGAAGATTTAGGGAGGATCCCATCTGGGCCTCTTTCTGTATACCAAGGACATAAGACTGATTTCCTTCTTATCTCCTTATGAGGACCTACTCTCCCTCTAGATTCAGTACCAGATTTCACCACAAATAGAAATCAAATAAATAAGCTTCAGCACAGTGACTTATTTAATTCTGTATCATCACATGACACATTTACTGTTAGTTACATAAAATACAGGTATAAGAATCTAAAGGGTGTGAAGGCTAATGGCAGATTTTTTAATATATATGTGAAGACACTAGTAATAGTATTCAGGAAATAAAAATATATAGGATTCTCAAGGTATTATTTTAAAAAGCCCACATTTGAGGGCAATTGAAATTTGGCCATTTTATATTTTTGGTGGGGATGAAAAGGAGCTAATAAAAATAGAGACAGCCATTTCGCAGTTGCATAATCTGCTTTGTTCCTTATTACTATAAAAAAATGCTACCTGGTGATAAGATCTAAAGGTGGTCTGGAAAGTCTTAAAATGGGGATTGAGAGAAGATGCAGAACTAAATTACAGCTTATGCTTATATTTGGACAGGTTTATTCATAAATATTTTGCTAAAAGGAAATTAATTGTTAAGTTGGGGTGGGGAAGAAAAAGAAAAATTGTAGCCATTTTATTAGCCAGAATATTTATGGTTGTTTTTTCCAACCTGTAATAGATGCCAGCTTTCATCATATACCAACATGTCCAAGTGGCAAGCAGCAAATTGGAATACATTATAAGATGTACAGTTTCTACAGCTGTAATAAGTATTGAGAAACTGACCATATTAAAACACATGTCTGAGGGACAGTCTGATCCAACTGAACACTTTAAAATGTGCTTGAATCTTTTTTAAAATTATAAAAATGTTAACTTAGGTTTGATAGTATGCTTGGATTTTAGTAAAATTGGGTTTAATAGAGATATAGAAAGTTCATCCTTTCTTCTTTTGGTGCTAAACTTTTTTCTCTGCTCTCTTGAGTAAAAATGTATTTTTATGTTACATTTTTTACATTATATTTAGCAAGAAAGTTCAAAATGTATCTTTATGGAATATGTTTCACAAGAATGCTTGTCATTGGAGAAGTAAATGCTCAATAAATCTGCCCTTCATCTAAAACACAATTACAGGTACTCCTTGACTTACAACAGTTTAGTGACTGTTCAAAGTTACATGTTAAAATATTGAGATTTAATAGCTGACCAGGTGTTGTAAGGCTGCTGTAAATGCTGATGCAATGAGAATGAATCAGCAGGATATTGCCGCTTTAAGACTGAGGATGGGTCAGCAGAGAATTGCCACTTTAAGAAGCTGTCTGTATAAGGCCATGAGAGGGCATCTCTCTCTCTCCTGGTATTGTATCTCCATTGTAGTTCTCTGTGCAGAGTAATGAAAATAGATTGCTTGCCAGCTATTTTCCTAGCACATGTATTTATATAGCAATCTTGTATATAAACCACTGTTATGCAAACACTCTGACTCTGACATTACAACAGTCCTGAAAAAAGTAACTTATGACCATTTTTCACACTTATGTTGTAGCATCCCCATGGTCATGTGATTTACATTCAGATGCTTGACAACTGACTCACATTTATGATGGTTGCAGTGTCCTGGAGTCACGTGATCCCCTTTTGCGCCCTTCTGACATGCAAAGTCAATGAGGAAATCATATTTACTTAACCATGTTACTAATTTAACAACTGCAGTGATTCACTTAACAAAGATGGCAAGGAAAGTTGTAAAATGGGGCAAAACTCACTTAACAAATTTCTTACTTAACATAAACTTTGGACTCAATTGTGGTCATAAATTGAGAACTACCTATATTCTAAAGTTGAAGTAAATATTGGATAATTCGGTAAAGCCTATTAGTTATCACAGCCTAAAAAGCAGTTGTTCCGGAATGAGTGATAGTTGATAAAAACTCTTTAATAACATATGAACACATTTAACTGTAGTTTCAACTGGAAAACTGTGTCTGTCCTAGACCAATATAAGTCCAGTAATGGTAGAGAATTCCTGGAAGCCGAGCACTCTTTCAAATCATCCATCAATAGACATAAAGACATAAGCAACATCTACATACTGTGCAAAAGAGACAATCAACAAGCTAAAAAAGGAGAAAAAGACCAAAACATCTTCCCACCAGCAATCAACACCCAGATGAGTGTAGATTAACACCAAGATTAACATCAGACTAAAAATCAAAAAGTGAACAATACCCCAATCAAAGAACTGCCAAACAAGCCATCAGTAACAGCCCAACCAAAAGAAAAAACCCATCTCCCATACCCAACAACACTGACAAGGCAAGCCATTAGAATATAAATTGAGCACAAACTCCCCTCCCTACTAGCACTGATGATGTTACCTAGTTTGGGTAATGAAATGTTTACAACCAAGCTCAGAGAATACCATGGACCCCTCAATTTATTATTTATCTATCCATTCATTCCAAGAATTCCATATAGAAAGGCAGCTATCATTTTAGTTATTGTATTTAAATGATAGAAGATAAGAGAAATCAGCTGATAATACTACTGAGTATTTTTTTATAGTTTGTGAGAAAAATATTCCATTATACAAATCTTAAGCAGTTCCTGGATTATAACCTTGGAAAAAATGTAAAAATTAATAGTTGTTTGTCCTCCTTCTAACATCAAAGAAATTATATTTCCATATTTTCACAGGGACAACTATATAATAATTGTCATTATGGATATTCAGTTCTTTCAAAATTATAGGGCATTTGAATGCTCCAATTCTGTTCTGACCAAGGCTTCCTGAGACAGTAACAATCACACGCTTAGTCCCAAAAACCCTCTTTTTATTTTAAGTGCTGTGAATTATGTTCATTCACAGCCCATAATGAGTCCCAAACAGTTTGTGAATAGTCCAACAGAAGTCTGCCACAGTCTTTTCAGGATAAGGCTGATAAGCACTCACCTTTATCTCCCTTGAAATGCTGCCAATGACTAAATTGCCAATTAGCTGTACAAGGCCAAACGGAGCACAAATTCAACACGGAGCTTCAGAGTTTAAACCAATCAGAACGAACAGTTGCTTCCTGCAAAGGCTCATGTCCCTTTGCTCCTCCTTTATGGGAGGTCGAATCATCTCCAAGCCTTACTCCCGAGTCACCCCTTTTGTCTTAACTGTTCTTGCCTTCTGGCAGCTCTGCGCAAGCATGCACTGGGAACAGGCTCCCCCTGTTTCTCTGCCCGGCTGATGTCAGATTCTGGAAGCTCCGGAATCAGCATATAACTCTCAAATGGCCCTGGCCCCATCTCTGTGTCGGACACAGATCTCTCGTCTGAGTCCTCCCCAGACTCCAGGACTGCCCCATGATCCTCCCCACTGTCCGACTCTGCTGCCAGCTCTGCAGGCCAGAGGACCACAACAAATTCATTGTAATGGTAATTTTATCAGAGAAACTTTATTCAGTTGTTTGTGACCCTTGCATTGTGGTACAGTCAAGGGAAAGGATATTGGAAATTTAGTTTTAGCTAAAAAGTGCATGCTGCTAAAAGTTGCCTCTTTGTGATGTTGAAACCTACATAAAATGTTGATGTCTGATGTTGTTAGTTCTCTCACATAAGGCTGCTATCCTCTCTTAGCTAGTTTAATAAAGAAAGTTCTAACAGGCATGCTGCATGGAAAAGGACAATAGAGCCTGGAAATGCACAGAAATATTAGATACATTTGTCCAATCAAGTATATGATTTAGGCGGATGTTTATCTGTATAGATTTTGTTTTAGCTTAATTGAAATCTTATTTCAGGGAGGGGTTGTAAGATATTTTTAGTATTGAGAGAGAGAATTGAGGTTCTGTTGAAAAGTTAATATGCTAATGTTATTGTAAAATCTTGATTAGATAATCCTTTGGTTTGCAGAGCTTCTACATATTCAACAAAGTTTTAAGTTTGAACAGAGATAAAACAAGACCAGGAATACCAGCTTAACAGGCTAACTAGAATGCCTGAGGCCTCCTCTTGAATTTTTTCAATATGCTTGCATGCATTCTCTCAGTGTAGTATATCACTGAGGATAGAACAGTATATTCCTGGAGAAAATACCTAGTGATCTTCTTCTCTTAGGTAAAATATTATTCTTTTCGTGATGGTGGTGGTAGTCATTGGGAATTCCAGAAGTTGCAATATAAAAATTCATGTAGTGATAGTAAACTATAAAATTTAAATAGTAATATGAGATGTGGAGATTGTTAAATAGATCGGCATGTAACAGTATGAAAACAGAAATAATGATATCAAATAACTATCACCACCACCACCCTACTCGGAACTGCCTGTATACTCAGAGTCTACCTTAATACCTCTTAGGTCCTTGATTAGCACTTCAACAGTTAACTTTTTACCAGTCCCAGACTGTGAATCAAATTGAAGATTAAATCAACAGCAGCAGCAGCAGCAGCAACAGCAACAACAATAATATCAGAGGACAAATGATAAGGACTTTAAAATGTAGTACTGGTGATCTATGTGAGAAAATCATCCTGGATAAAAGAGAAATAATTAATGGGTACAGTGTTTTACTATTTATATTCAGTCATGAAATGCAAACTCACATCTCTGAATACAGTACATTTATTTATATTTCTAATTGGAATCAGGATGTTTTTTATCAAGCAAAGGATACTTAACATAATGTCTAAACAGTATAAACTTCTCAGTTGTGGATTAGATATGTAATAATATGCAGTGAGTTAGTTCATAAAATATAAATTATAGCCAATTCCAGTACCTATAACTCAATTTTTAGTTTTTTTTTAAAAAAATAGTATTTTTTTTAATTTAGAAAAGGAATAAAACATTTTGAAGACTGGTAGATATTAAAATATTATTATTAAACAAATTATATTTTGGTTATTTGAATAGATAATAACAAGCCATAATTACAAAGATATTGCAGTGACAAATATGGTACATATGGGAAAGAACTGTGCTGCCAAAGTGATTGTTTGGTTGCTTATGAGAATTTGGTGGACAGTGGCTCTACTTGGCTACAACAAAGACTCCTATAAGATTCTAGTAAAGAAGATTTTAAAAATTTAAGAGATGGTCACAGTGTGGTTCAAATCTAGTACACAATAAGTGTGTGTCAATATGCCTTAATGACAATGTGGAGAAAAATGTCTAGTGGTATATTTCATGTGGAACATATTTAGAAATACCTTGACATGATACAAAAATAGAGGTGATAGGATCTGGCGGCCCACGGGCCAGATGCATCATGTGTAGGCCATACCCACCCTGGCTCCGCAAAGGCAAAAATGTTGCAATACATCATGCACGATCGAGTTTGACACCTGTGCTCTATAGCAATGGTTCTTAACCTGGGCGATATCGCCCCCCAAGGGGCGATTTTGTTTTTCAGGGGGGTGATGGAACGAAAAGGGGCGACGTGGGGGCGAAATAATGGAAGTGGGGCAATATGGGGCGATGGAGCGAGATATATTGGGGGAGAGGGAGAGAGAGAGAGATTGGTAGATAGGTAGGTATGTAGGTAGACAAAAAGACAGGTAGGTAGATAGGCAGGAAGGCAGGCAGGCAAACAGACAGACCTTTTGGATGGATGGATGGACAGACAGAAAGAATGCGAGAGCAGCAGCACTTTGGGAAAGCGGTGGTGGCGGCTTTTCCCAACTTGCTGCCACATTCGAGGCGCCGGTTCAGGTGCGGTACAACAGTCAATGGGGTGAGCCTGCAGGCCGGTGCCTCAAACGCCCCCCTGCTGCCTCTTAGCGCCCCTCTGCTGGCCCCCTTGGGGACGCTAAGAGGTGGCAGGGGGGTGGTTATGTTGGGGGAGGGGGGCAATGACGACTTCCTCAATGGCTGAAGGGGGCGATTCTTTCAAAAAGGTTAAGAACCACTGCTTTAGAGGACAGTATCAAGATTCAGGAGAATATTGACAAATTGGAACAATAGGCATTGTTTAGATTAATATTTATCTAATTTATATAGCAGACCATCTCACACAATGTGGGTGGCTTACAATATTAAAATAAAACTAAAGTATAAAAATAATCATTGCTAAAATATATAGCAATTTTTCTTTTAGAAATACAAACTTATCAGGTACATGTAAGATTGAATTAAAACAGAACCATCTTATCTCTGGTCCCTTGGGACCTGCAAGCTGATGGCTAAGCCTGTTAGGGACAAACATTCTACATTTAGACACACAAAAAAGACAGGAGTAGAGTTTTAGAGGTTTACAAATCATACTAGGGAGCAGTTCATGCAAAAAGTATAAAAGTGTCTTGAAGGATTAGAAGCTGAAGGGGTAGGGATATTATGTCAAGATCAAGAGAAGTGATTTCTCTCTATCCTGCATTGGTCAGTCAGTGCTCAGAATATTGCATCCAATTCTGGATATCATTGCTTACAAAAAACACTTAACAAATTGCAGCATGTTCTGAAAAGAACAACCAAGACCAAGGATCCTGAAAATAAAAACTTTTGAGGAGCGATTGGAAACATTGGGTATATTTAGTCTGGAGAAGAGAAGACTGAAACAATACTTAATAACTGTGTTCAAGTATTTAAAGAGCTATCATCTAGAACTGGGATTCCCAGCCCCCAGTTTAGAACCGGACCAGAGAAAGCATCAGGTGTGTGTGTGCGCAGTTCCTCTCGTAAGCACTAAGCTCCCTTTGTGTGAGCATAGGTGGCACGCCCGCTGCTCACACAAATGGAGCTGTGCGCACATGTGTGCATCTGCTGCTCACACAGGACACACACACACACACACACATCCCACTGGGCTGCCAAGCCGGAAAGTTTGGGAACCGCTGATCTAGAAAACAGGACATGATTGTTCAAAATTATTCTAGAAAATATGAAAAAACAACAACAAATGGTTTTAAATTGTTCAGAAGTAGCTTTGGTTGGACATCCAGGAAGAAATCATAACAATAAGAGGTGTTCAACAATGGAACAGGCTACCTTGGTTGGAGGTAGATTCCCCTTTCACAAGAGAGGTTGAATTGCCATTTGTCACGGATGCATAGTTGTGGATTCCTGTACCAGGAAGAGTTGAATCAGATGATCCCCAAGTTTCTTTTCAATCCTTATTTTCTGATTCTATGGAAAAATAACTTTTTGTTGAATGTTGCCTTATTGAGGCAAAAGAGTGGTAGAAAATGTTAATGACTGAGCCAGTTTTGGTGGGAGGTTGGATAGTTTATTTAGTTTTGCTCATTGTGTTATAAGAACCCGACTTTTATAGTCATGATTTAAGAAGTTTCATTTTTGCCTAGCATTTATGATCACCCAATTGGTACTTACAGAAGTAATAAGATAAAGCCTTACTTGAGTTTAACTCCCAGTGAATTCATATACAGGTTTATGTAGTTTTCTCAGCAACAACATAGTAGTTATTTGGCATTGCCTTCTTCTAAGTTATTTTTCAAATTCCCAGTCTACCTTATAGCTCTTGAAAAATTCTGTTGGTTTCCCATTAATGAGATATGATGATCAATCAATGTCAGTTAGACCAGGGGTCTAACTGTTAGGAACCAGGCCGCACAGCTGGAGGAGCTTCATCTGTATTTGCATTTGCTCCCCAGTGCTAGTTATCACCACCTCAGCTCCACCTCAGAACATCAGATATTAGATTCTCATAGGAATGCAAACCTTACTGTAAACTCTGTGTGCAAGGGATCTAGGTTGTTGCGCGCTCCCCCCCCAAATTCGTGGAAAAATTGTCTCCCACAAAACTGGTCCCTGGTACCTTTACCATCAGTTTTTAATAGTACATCTGAGAATGGATGAATAACTAATACAGCTAAATATAAAGAAGAGTTTTGATACCAATTGATATGCCACAGGGGGAATAATTCATGATCCATTGAAACTATCACTGATGCAAGAAGAATTACCATGGAGCATTTCAACATTAGGCATCCTATTTTCATTTTGGGAGAGCTGGCCTTTTCCCAACTACTAGAAAGCTAAAAAACAATATTCTGGTTTTCTCCAAGGTTTTTTAAGAATCAAAGGGTTTTTTTTAAACTAAGCATTAAAGGTAAAGTTTGTTTGTGCCCTGTTTAGAATCCAGCATTGCTTGATTATTGGTTGTGTTGGGACAAAGTGTGTGAATGCTTAGCTGATGTCTGAATTATTAAGAGAAGTGACTAAAAATAAATGTTAATTAATGTCAAGAAATGTGACATCGGTTTCCCCACTTCCTTTGGCCTTAGGATTTGACCGGCATAGAGTCCATGGATCAATGTCGTCATACTCTGGAGCAACACAACTGGAATATAGAGGTACTGTGCCATTTGGCTCTTCTTTCTTATTGCACTGTTTGTAGTCTTACATCTGTGAAAGACATTGATATGAGTTCCTTCTTTAATGTATCTTAATATCAGATATGCTTAATACTAAAATGTTATTTCACATGTAAGTATATTAATAAGCATAACTACTCATATTTTCTTTATTTTGTATAATTCTGCTTTGTTTCACTGTGCAGAATTCTTATAAATAGAGGGAGAAGCATGGAATTCAGCAAAATATTGCTGTTTTTTGTCTGATTATTAACAAATGTAATTCACATATAGTATATGTACAACTTTCAAATATATATTTATAAGAACTAAAAAATACTGTATTCTTTAATTGAAAACAGATATATAGGAAACTAGCTAGATTTCTGAAATTTTCAAGTTCTAGAGCCAGTAAGTTTTTAATGGATAAGGAATGACACCCAGATTTAAACCTCACTCATCCTTGGAGCAGGTGACTTTGAATCACTTACTGTCTTTCAGTTTAATTCATTCAATTAATATTTTCATGGGGATGAAACTGGGAAGATTTGCATGTATGTCATCTTGTTTGTTTCCAACTATTCTTTAGCATTTCAAACTACAAGAACATTTAGTAAAGAAGTTACTATTTATTTAAACTTTTTAATAATGTATTTCAGACTGAAAGCTGTCAATAGGTCTATGTCCATTGGGTCGTTCCTCCTCCTCTGTTCAAAGTAGTATAATCTTTTCTGCAATAGGAGCATAATACATTGTGGATCTTCTTCTGTAGGCAGCTGTTCAGGACCGATTAAATGAACAAGAGGGCGTCCCAAGTGTCTTCAACCCACCACCTTCTCGGCCCTTGCAGGTCAACACTGCGGATCACAGAATCTACAGCTACGTTGTTTCAAGGCCACAGCCAAGGGCAGGTTATTTTATCTGCATATGTTTAAAAAGAAAAGAATGGGATTTTCTGTTGCTAATGTGAACAGGACCAACAGAAGGAAAGTTCTTTCCTTTTGTATTTTCTGTGTTATGGATTGTTCATGTGCTGCATGTATTCTGCTTGAATCACTGGGAATTCCTTTGTATAGAAGACTTGGCTTGTGAGTGTCCACAATTGGCATGTTTCCTTTTGTTACATTACTGTAAATAGTAAACACAGCAGTTATATTTCCAGTAGGACATTTTTGGCTTATTTTTGCTGAATTGGTCCGTAAAATAGGTATGTTAGAAGCTGCTGGTGAGGCTTAGCTTATTTCTTTTGTGTAGTAACACATTTCACATCTACCAATCAAAATAGTGAAGCTGTTCTAGCAGAAAAGGTACCCACCTTTGTTAGTGCTAATTTATTTGGTATATTCATGAAGTGTTTTATTTTCTGTGTAGAATGAAAATGTCACATGAAATAGCCATTGATCATTTTAAATGGCTGTTTTAAATGTTCACTAATCCCCTAAAAGCTAATAAATCCCTTGTTTGTATTTAAAAAATCTGGCAATGAGATCCCAAAATTTGTGTCATTGTTATACTATAATATCTTCCACACTAGAGGAGAGGAAGTATAGAGGAGCATTAGTTAGGATAGCTTGATGTCTCCTTCATGGTTTTACTTAATGACAGCAGTTTTCCTGATTCTGTTAATTTTTCACTAATGTAACTGCTTGAAAATATATTAACATGAGTGTGTAAAAAGGAATAAACTGATAATTACTTTCTATTTGTTTCAGGGTTTATTAGGTTGGGGATACTATTTGATAATGCTTCCATTCCGATTTACATATTACACATTACTTGATATATTTAGGTAAGTCCAGCTGAGTTCATATTTGTTTATATTAACCTTAAAGTTCATCCTCAACTTCATTTTTGTTAATTAGTTTAATCTGTCACACACATGGGCATGCATACATATATACTCTCACAAGCACACAAATAAGATTGGGTTATTAATGGATAAGTGCCAAATTTCTGGTAAGCCACCCAATAACTATGGTGCATTATTAGAAGTTGTATAAAAATGTTAAGGCTAATGAATTGTGTTTTGATTCAACAAGGCATTTCTTACCATTTTCAGCATAAAAATATAATAGAAATACAATAATCAGTATTGATTGATTCCTAATGCATATTTGTGTTTTGCAAACTTAAATCAATTTGTAGCTGATCATGTAGGAATTAGTTTAGAGAATTTAAGACCATAGTCAGTCCATTCATATGTTCAGATTCTAGATAACCAGTAATCAAAAATTTTGATCCTGTTTTGTCTCAGGTTTGCTTTGCGTTTTATCCGTCCTGATCCTCGTAGTCGGGTCACTGACCCTGTAGGGGACATTGTTTCATTTATTCATATGTTTGAAGAAAAATATGGAAGAATACATCCTGTCTTCTATCAGGGAACATACAGCCAGGTTGGTGGAAATGTTGAGTCATATAAATGGAATTATTCTAATCCTGGTTTGTTATAGCTCTTAGAAAGCTGCTCTTAAGCTTTCCTTTGAAGCACAATTGCAATTACTTCTCTTTATAAAAATAATACTGGTAAAATTTAAACATGTAATTTGAAATTCTGATAGTATTACTTGTAATTAGATAGTAATTGCATTTTTATTAAGTGTTCCTTTTTAAACTTAACAAAAGATAGGAGAAAATAGTAAAGAATGAAAAAGAAAGTCTATAAGGTATTTCCAGTCAGCAATAAATGTAAATCTCTAATTAAAAAGTCATTTTAGCCATCTCTGCAAGTTCTGTAGTCATCACCAACCATTCCTCCTTTGTGGGTAGCACCGTATCTTCCCATTTTTGAATACATACCATGTTTCCCCAAAAATAAAATCTGGTCTTTTATCTTATTTTCAGGGATGTCTTACCAGCTTACCTTAGAAACATCACAGCCATGCCTCCCACATCTGACACCTGTTACGCTGCTGCCTGACTTCTGTGGTCGCTCGTGACAAACACCATGTGGCTTGTTGTGGTGCGATGCACCATGTGGTGTCCTATGAGCGCCAGTGGCAGTTCAATGCACCACATGTCTGACTGCAAGCAGCCACAGAAGTCAGGCAGCAGTGTGACAGGTGTCGGGGTTTGGGAGGTGTGGCTGTGGTGGTCCTAAGGTACAGTAGGTGTGGGGTCCATGGGAGCAGCTCCATCCCCCACCCGCACCCTAGCTTGATTTTTACACATGTGCCTTGCCTCCCCCTCATACAACCAGACAGTGGAATGGAGTGGGTGGGGTCTTAACTAAGGGTTATTTTGGGGGTAGGGTTTAGACATGTAAAAATCAAGCTAGGGCTTAATTTCGGAATACGTATTTTCAGGGAAACAGTAATTCTCTTGCTGCAGTTCTCAAATATAAAAATAAAATGTCCTTATTTTTTTCTAACTGTCCATTAATCCAAAAAGAAATCTCTCTGGTTTTAATTGTACATTGTAGGTAGTTCTAATCTTACAACCATTCATTTAGCAACTGTTCAAAATTATGAAAATGCTGAAAAAAGTTATAACCAATCCTCACACTTAACAGTGTAGCATCCCATGGTCATAAGATCAATGTTCGGGTGCTTGGTAACCAACATGTATTTAGGGTGATGATAGCATCCCCAGGGTAAGTGATCACCATTTGCAACTTGCCCAAGGATTTTCCACAAGCCAAGTCAGTGTGGGAAGCTAGATTCACTTAATGGTACATGATTTGCTTAATGGCCATGGCATTAAAAAATTGTAAAATCAGATCTAACCTACTTAGTGATTGCATAATTTAGTAATGCAAATTTTGATCCCAATTGTTGTAAGCAAAGGACTACTTGTAGTCATTAAGTTCTTCTGAATTAGTTCATGTATTTAAATTCAGGTTTTTTTGGCTTTTTACACATCCACCAAACATGATAAAATATCCCTTCATGTTGTTTACATTTCCAGCATACATTCAAAATATCTTTATACATTTTGGTTTTGCTGGTGTCACACACAATGGTATATCATTTTATTTTTTTTTTAACTTTTTTTTACAAATTTTTTATTATTTTTGAACAGACATACAAACAAAACATACAGTATGCCAATAGGTTGTAGCTATTTTTGTACATCTTCTCCATCCTCATCAACTGCAATTATTTTAGTATTCTCTCATATACAAAGTATTCCATATTTTTAAATTAATTTATCTTACAACAGTTGATATCATCATCCCAGAACCATTCCCAGCACACAAATACACACAAACAAATACAAGAAAAAAAAACATAAAAATTCAGTGTGCTTCCGGACCCTCACTTCTCCATACAGATATAATTTCGATTACTCACTCATTTTACATATTCTGTTCCATTTGTCATAACAATTTTCACTGTTTTCCATAATTTTCCCCCCTTTCTCTATCTTCTGTAATCTTGTTTCAATTATTTCATCCCCTAAATTTAGTTACATTTCTTTTTCCAATTTTCAATATTTTTCCAGTCCGTATTATTACACTTTTATCTGTCGTGTACAATCTTATACTATCTTATAAAATATATTTTACCCTGTAATTACTACTCTGGAGAATAGCACCTCTATCTCTTTAACCCATTGTTATTTAATGTTTAAATTTCACCTTTACAATTATTACCTCTGTTACACCTCTATTTTATGGCCTCTAACTATTATCAGTCAGGTTCTGCTTGGTACATTCTTTTACAAATATCCATTAAATTCTTAACAATAGGAAAAAAAAGAAAAATGTGCATATATATAACAATAGTGACTAGGGTAATTATTTCTATTCAGATTCAGTTTGGCCAAGGGCCTTATTCTCTTGCCCTCTTTGCCTCATTTACTTATTAAAAGAGAAATACACATCTCATTAATCCTCTAAAACACTTCTAGCTTCTTTCTAATTCTGATATGACTGTGTTCATCTCCGGTACCCTTGCTGAATCCTCTCTTTAAGTTAGTCCAGCCATTATCTCGCTGCCAAATAGACTCTTTAAATCTTGTATATTTCCCTTGGTGTTGCACCTCTTGCCGTTTTTTGCAGCTTCCTCTTCCCCCCCCTTCTTCTCCCTTGCCTTTTTATTCTCTTTATTATCCAGCTCTTGCTTCTGAAATCCTACTTTTTGGTTCCCTGTGGTATTAGGATTATTTTTCAGCTTATACTTTTTTTTGTTTGTTGCTTCAAAGCTTAGGTTTCTAACTCTCTTTCCTCTTTTCCCCTTTTTCCCCTTTCCCTTTTTCTTAATCATGCTTACAGTTATGTGATCATTGAAAATGGCTTCTTCTTCTTTGTCCCGCCCTTCTTGTTCGACCAGTGCTTCCTGTTGTTTTCTATAGTTCAGGAACTCCATTTCTATCGATTGTGCCACTTCTTTATAGTCTTTAAATAGCATTTTTAATTCTTCAAAAGATAATGACATTTTGAAAAGGGTTTTTTCCTTTTAAAGCAACCCCCAATTTACCGCTCAGTATCCTCTGTCCAAAAGTCCAGGAATCCTCCAAATATCCAAAGCTATTTCTTACTTCTTTACTCACTTTCACTTTTCTGGGGCTTAGGCTTGCAACAAAGTTTCAATTGTAATGTATTTTTTCCAAGTCTTGTTAGAATTCCACTCTCAATACTCTTTAAATCCAGGTGGTATCCTCCTTTTCCAGATTCCACCCTACTTTCACTTTTCTTCTTCCTCAATTTGCTTTCTTTCTCTCTCTTTATAAAAAAAATTCTTTAAAATTGTTCAAGAGTCTTTATCACTTGGCACTTTATTTTTAGCTAAAAGTAGCCTATTAATGTGAATTAATGTCTGTTTCTTGTACCCATCTTTTCTCAATATTCCGAATCATTCAGAACTGCCAGCATTAGAGAAGAAGAAAAGAAAAACCATCTTTTCACTTTACTTCGCTGCTTTATTTATTTATTATTTGGACTTGTATGCTGCCCCATCTCCGAAGACTCGGGGCGGCTCACAACTAAAAACAATGACAATAAATAATTAAAAAGAATTAAACCGTTCACAAGCCCAAAAAGTTACAAAACTAAAATTTACAATAATCTAAAATAATTTAAAAACCCATCCTGAAAAATCATTAAAAATCTTTTTTAAAAAACAGTATTGTTTTCCACTGTTTAAGTCCAGGTACCTTAAATAGATATTTTCCATGCCAAGCCCGGTCTGCCACACTTTCTCCTTCAAACTTCCTCCTGCACAATCTTATCCGTTCGAGTTCTTCTTTGAGGTGGCCATTTCTGACCACCGCTGCAACCGCCTTCGGGAAAGGAGAAAGACCAGCTGTGGGGGGAGAGATGCGGCTCTCCTCGACCCTGCTAGCGGCTCCCCCGTCTTCACCTCTATGGGGTGGTTTTAAGCCCAAAGTCAGCCGGCTCGGGGTCTCCAGCGGCGAGCACGGATCAAAACCGCTCACAGTCGCGGATTTTGATCTGTCTCCGAAGAAGCTCAAACAGGATCTCTTTATTTTTTTAAACTTTGAAGACCAGAACATAATATAAATTTTCAAAACTTTCAGCCACATATTTTCTCATTGTTCCATTTTTATATCATAACCAAAAGTTTAGCCCTCTTTGTCATATTCTTTCACTTGTGCTTTTGTCTCAAATTTCAACAAAAGTTTATACATATTAGCATTTACAAGTTCATCATTTGTATATGATTCTGTTTCAAACTCAGTTGTGCATTGTTCAGAACCATAGTCAGAGAAACTTGTTTTTGTTGTATTGTTCCAAATATTCCAAGGTATCCAACACAGTTCTAACATTATCTTTCAATTGTCTTTGAGATAGAAATCCACATTAATCCCCATAAATAATTATTGCAAAGGCCATGCAAGTTGTCCTCAACTTACAACAGTTCATTTAGTGACTGTTCAAAGTTATAATGGCACTGAAAAAAAGTGACTTATGACCGTTTTTCACACTGCAGTGGTAAGTTAGTAACACGGTTGTTAAGTGAATCTGTGTGATGACTCAGGGTGAGATACAAAATAAACACAGTCACAAAAAACAGGTGAAGCCCCTTTTATTCCTTCACTTTGCTTCCAAGTTCCAAATATCCTTGACTGGAGACAAAAAAACTCCCACACAAGCAGTTACAAGAAGGAGGAAATGCCGTTTAAATTATAAAGAGTAAAAAACAATAGAAGCCAGGCAAGACAAGGGCTTGAAGACGTCCACAGATATCCGAACACACACTGGGAAGGATGCCAAACTCAGAGAGGAACCGTAAACTAGAGATATTTCCATGCTTTGTTTCCAGCACTCACCCGTACGCATGACTGTCCTCTTATCCAGTTGTCACAGCTGCAGCCCATGAAGAGGATCAAGGCCCTCTCCTCCCCAGTAGACCACGTCTCTCCCTTATCCTCTCCTCCCTGTGTGCCCTAGGATAGAGAGGGGATGGGCCTGGGTCCTCCTGTGACTGCCCAGCCAGCCTCTGCCCTTCCCCAGCCTCCTCCACAACCTTCGGAGCCACACTTCCACCCCCTGTTGGCTGTACCTCCTCTCCCTCAGAGTCAGTCTCCACCAGGGGCATGACAATCTGGCTTCCCCATTCACTTTGCTTGTCAGAAGGTTGCAAAAAGTGGTCACATGACCTCAGAATACTACAATCATCATAAATACGAGTCCATTGCCATCATCCCCATGATCATGTGATCAAAATTTGGATGCTTGACTCATATTTGTGATGGTTTCTGTATCCCAGAGTCACCTTTTGCAACCTCCTGTCAATGTCAATGTAATGTCAATGGGGAAGCCAGATTCCCTTAACAACTGTGTTACTAACTTACCGCTGCAGTGATTCACTTAACAACTGTTGGAAGAAATGTCATAAAAGGGGACAAGATTCACTTAACAATCGTCTTGCTTAGCAATATACTTTTAATACATTTTGGGCTCAATTGTGGTCATAAGTCGAGGATTACCTGTATTCAGGTTTAGGCCTATTAGTTCTAAAGCAACTCTGTACCATTTCTCCACTCCTAACCAAATGGTGTATTCCCATACCACCCCTTTCCTGCCTCCTCTCAGTTGCTTTTGTCCCGGGTTTTTCTGCTGTTGCCCAGCCATTTCTCCTAGGACAGAGCAGCCTTTTTTCATTCCATGCTCAGATCAGAACACCCAAATTGTGTCCCTTTGTTAGGCATAGATCACCAGAAACCTGTCTGTTCTGCAAACTGAACCTTTTTGTATATCTTCTCTAATCCCGTTTTTAAATGCTGTCTTTCAAGGCGCTGAATGATGCCAAGAGGGAGTTGCGCTTCCTCCTCGTTTACCTGCATGGTGATGATCATCAAGATACTGATGAATTCTGTCGGTAGGTGTTACTAAGTCATCAAATTATCTGAGTATAAATCACTTTCAATCACGGGAACTATCAGCTTAAATCTACTTTACAAGCTTCTTGTTATTGGTGGGGAGAAAGGAGGAAGCACTATAAAGACTGTTGTAAACTCCTGAACGAAAGGCTGGATATAAATAAATAAATGAATAATATGTTTTGTATATAGCTTCAAGTATGTTGTTTATTCTCCTCTTCTTATAGCAGTACACTCTGTGCACCAGAAGTGATTTCCCTCATAAACACCAGGATGCTGTTCTGGGCATGTTCTACCAATAAACCAGAAGGATACAGAGGTATGTCTTCTTGTAATATACCTTCAGAAGCAACATTGAGTGTATTCATTGGTGCTTTTATGGCCAGACTAAAAGTACACTGGAATAGTCTTAGCTGCTATGTTATATATATTTCCTGGGAAAGAAATCCCATTAAATGTTGGTGTGTTCTAAATTTTTAAATAACTTTTGAAGTTTTTTAGAAACTTTAAACCTTCACTAGGAAACTTGGTAATTTGGAAAAAGGTATTCTTGGAATGTGAAGAATGTACAACTGATGAGGATAAACATAATTGAAGGGAGCTCCATGGGCATTTCTAACAAAGTATATAAATAGTGGGTAATTGTAAAACTTTATATTACCAGAGATTATTAAATTAATCCACGCATAATTTAGAACATCATAGAATGGAAATAAATGTGGGAGCTTGAACAAGTTTTTTTTACAGTTAATTATGGAATAAAATCACAGCTCTCTGATAAGGAATATTTGATTAAAGATCACACCTGAACCTCTGTCATCTTGAATTACAAGATACTTATAACAACAGAAATAGGAAATGCTTTTCTCTGAAAACCGCCAGAGTGGCTATTAATAAGAATTGAGAGACGAAAAAATGTAGTTCAGTTTAAATGTTAAATATTGGCTTGCATTCTAAAGCTGCAGATAGTGACGGGGCTTTATTTTCCTCAGTGTCTCAGGCTTTGCGTGAGAACACCTACCCTTTCCTGGCAGTGATCATGCTGAAAGATCGTAGAATGACTGTGGTTGGAAGGTTAGAAGGACTTATCCAACCTGATGATCTCATTAACCAATTGACATTCATTATGGATTCCAATCAGACGTACCTGGTGTCGGAGCGTCTGGAAAGGTATTAAGCAGAAAAATAACACCATTTTGTTCCTTTGTTTTATTCCAAAATATTTTAATATTGAATAAAACATGGAGAATGATAGTTATAATGTTTCTGACAAATAATATACCGGTATCTCTTCAAAAACTCAAGGCAGTTTGCATGGATATCTGTTTCATATTACATCCTTTTCTCATTTAGTTTGCTCTCAGTCACCAAAAATCTGAGATTAACTAAATTCATAGATCACATATGGCCTAGGATTGTTTTAATTATAGCTTGCTTAATAAGACACAGTTTGATACATATAACAT
This sequence comes from Naja naja, assembly GCA_009733165.1. Taxonomy (NCBI): domain Eukaryota; kingdom Metazoa; phylum Chordata; class Lepidosauria; order Squamata; family Elapidae; genus Naja; species Naja naja. The sequence goes on along the minus strand of CM019149.1, from coordinate 87,697,018 downwards.
ACTAAGTAATAAACCATAATCTGAATTGGATTAGCTCAGCATAGTGTAAGAAAACTGGCAAATTATGTGAAGTGTTGTATGAGCTCAGGCATTGTGAACTCTGAGGACCTTGCTCAGTGGGAACCAGGAAGATATCTCATGCCTCACGATATCAAAAATGTACACTATTCAACTTGTATTTATCTACTTCGTGATCAAATTAATAACTACACACATAACTGGTACATTACATGCTATGACCAGAAATACTACAGGAGGTCGTGGGGCTGTGGTGGCTCACGTAAGACGCTGGGCTTGCGCACCGCTGAGGTTTGCAGCTTGGCGGTTCAATTCCTTTGAGTGAATAAACTGTGCAGGGATAAGAAAGCCTCCCCCGAATGCCTATCGGCATTTAGACGGTAAAGATAACACCCCCCAAAAAAATTACCTTTCACAGAGGCAGCCAGTCACCTCGGTGATCCCTGGCTAACACATGCCATACGCTAAATAAATAACTACAGGAGGTAAAAAGTTTAAAGAAATTTGGCAGCGTAGTAGAGAGAACCAGGAGCATGATTTATTGCTATCGTATATTTACACCAAATGGAAAATATATGAGCTACAATCCATCGTTAAATTTTAATATACATCCGCCTGACAGTAGAAATCATAGTATTGCCACTTTGGCTTTTGCTACCTACAAAGGGAGAAGGGGGAGGTGTGGCAGTGTTGCCTTCTGCTGTTGAAAAGTTACATACTCCTTCTCATACTTTTAATCTCTTCCAACGTCAAAGGTAGGTTCCAGGTATCACATTCAGTGGGACTGTAGATTCTTTGGAACTACAATTCATTTTAATCTAAACAAATTAAAAGGTCACCTGACCTTCATGGCTTAGGAGCAGGGTATTTGCAGGGAGCCCTTGGTTAATTAGAACAAATTTCCCTTTCTATATTAGAGAAGAACGAAACCAAACTCAGGTCCTGAGGCAGCAACAGGATGAGGCATACCTGGCTTCCTTACGGGCAGATCAGGAGAAAGAACGCAAGAAAAAGGAAGAGCGAGAGAAGAAGAGAGAAAGGAGGAAGAGGTGCAACAGCAGAAGCTGGCAGAGGAGAGAAGGCGGCAGGTAAGAAGGGATATTGGTTGCCTTAGGAGTGAATTGTGGAGTAGAGGATATAGCTTTTCTACTTGATTAGCCTATGTATTAGATGTGGTCTAAGCACCCCTGGGGTCCCCCAACTCCCTCTTACAGGACACGAAATCAGTATTTTTCTTTGCCACCTATTGAAAATGTTTGCAAACATTTTCACTCGTCTCATTATTATCAAATTGTTATTTGTTAAAGTTTTTCAGAAAATATTTATGTTAATATCTAATGGGTTTAATATTGCTATTTTTACCAGATACAGTAAATATCTACAAATGCATCAATTTTAATTTTTAATCTGGTGAATGCCAATAAATAAATATAACCCATATGAACAAAAGCTGGTTTGGGGTCCCCCATAATTTTTAAAGCGGGGGAAGGAGTCCTGAGCAAAAGGTTTAAGGAATACTGTACTAGACCGAATACCAAATGTCCTCACCCATAAAGCTTCAGTGTGCAAGATGGAATTGAGTTAGAAGTCAGATGTTTAAATTTGTACTTCACTCAGTTTTGTATTTTTTTTTGTAATGAGAAAGTATATAAAAACTTCTAACATATAATAGATTAATTCATAAAGATTAAAAACACTACTTGCAATCTGATGTGATAAGGTGTGAAGTTCTGAAATATATATGGAATAGCTCCAATTCTTCAAATTTATTTTTACCCAAGAAGGGGAAACATGTGCAGGAACTGGTGTGCATGTTACACTTTCTTCTACAAGTTTACTAAAGTCCTCTTTGCAGTAGAACTTTTTAACAGAATTTCACTGAATATATTGGAAAAATTTAACTGCAGATTTTAATGCCTGTCAAATTTGATTATTAAAGAGTTTGACTCTGGATATTATTGTTGTTAAAAATCTCTTCCTTAAATGTTACATTTCCACATTTGAATCCTCATCTTGTATCTAGAGCTTCAGTTTCCAAGCTATTCCAGACAGGATATTTTACTAGCAATAGCACTTAGACTTATATACTGCTTCACAGTGCTTTACAGCCCTCTCTAAGCCGTTTTACAGAGTCAGCATATTGCCCCCAACAATCTGGGTCCTCATTTTACCCACCTCGGACGGATGGAAGACTGAGTCAACCTTGGGCATGGTCAGATTCAAACTGCCAAATTGCAGGCAGCCGGCAGGCAGCAGAAGTAGCCTGCAGTACTGCACTCTAACCACTGCGCCACCATGGCTCACTAATTAATAAATAGAACTATTAGTGATCTTGCTTTGGTGCCTCACCATCTGGATGCACAGTTTAGGAACCTCTAGAGGTGCCATAGCAACATTGCTGAGATGCTGAGGGCACCATGAACCAAGAAAGCTTGGGAGCCCCTCATCTAGAGGGATTGAGATTTGAGAATCTGTTTAAAGCTGGTGATTGCTGCTACATTGCCCTGATGCATGTATTTAGATTTTGCTATGTTCTTTGAATTGTTGCTTGTTATTCATCTCTCCAATTAACCCTCCAGACTTTGCAAGAGGAGAAGGAACGGAAATCTGAATGCCTGCCCCCCGAGCCACATCCTGATGATCCTGAAAGTGTTAAGATCATCTTCAAGATGCCCAATGACTCCAGGGTGGAAAGGAGGTTTCACTTTACACAATCTTTAACTGTAAGAAAAGGAGGGGGTGTGGAATCCTAATTGAATAAGCAATGAATGTTTTTATATGACCTTCAAAAATGTGCACCCTTAAGCTGCCACACCAAGCAAGCTAAAACAGCAGTGTGGAAATTGCGGGGCTCAGTCAAAGTGTGAAGCAAAGCACAACTCTTTCAGTTCTCATCTGACCTTGAATTGTGCCCAAATAGGTTAAGCTGTGAAGAGGCACTTATTGAGGAATTATACCTCAGTTTCCCACATGGACATCCAGTGTTTATTTTATTGTACTATTTTACCCAAGGAAGGGAATGGATTGGACATGGAATATCTTTTCATGCCACCTCTGTGCTGTACCACCAAATATTTGGAGGAATTTTCAGGGGATGCTAGAAAGGAGGAGGAATTAGCAGGTGGGGTGGGGAAATCAATTCCCCGTTTCTGCAACAGGAGTTATTGATGGAGCTATGTTCCCTGAAGTGAATGCGTTATTTAACGAACTGTGTGATTTCTTGGAAATCTGTACCTTGACATTTAAAGCTTCCTACTCATTGCACAGTAACAGTCTTCAGTGGTATTGTTGTAATGTTGCAATTCTTTGACTGACATTTTGTATAATTTTCATAGGTGATCCATGATTTCCTATTCTCTTTGAAAGAGAGTCCGGAAAAGTTCCAGATTGAGGCCAATTTCCCCGCCGTGTCCTGCCCTGCCTTCCTACAGAGGAATGGCCTAATCCACCCACGCTGCAGGAAGCCGGACTCAGCCACACGGAAGTTCTCTTTGTGCAAGACCTTACGGACGATTGACATTTATCCAAAATTCAGAGATGGAAAGAGAAACTCCTATTATAATACAATATTTTTTTTAAAGACTGCTGCATACAAATGAGGGATCAGAGACTATACGGCCTGGCCAGCCATGTCATGTGACTGCACTGGCAGGAGAAACAGTACACTCGCACACACTCAGCCCCTTTTACATTGAGAGGGCAGACGGGAGGAGCCATAATTGGCGTCCCAAGAGAGGGTCAGAAATGCAGCTTTTGGTAAACGCTGCTTTTATTGGAAATAATTTACACCATCATTTTGACATTAGAAAATTTGACGTTCTGCTGCTTTTGACAGCGAAAGAAACGTACCTGTGAGCCAGGTTGAGATCTGCCCCCCACCGGGGAGAGACAGACAGAAGGTTATTTTCTTCCAGCTTCTCACTCTGTAAAAAATACCTTAAATATATCTTTTGCTTTGTAATGACCAAAGGAGAATGGGTTAACAATGATTTTTTTTTCTAAATATGGAGCTGTTGACAGCAGCAAAGGTTTTTCTTCTCCAGGGTTGTTAGCTGCATAGTGTAATAAACTCTGCCTCTAGTGTGCCTGTGCTAACACCTGTCAGTGTCTTACTGCCTCTTCAATACTAGCCCGAATGTACCAATCTGAAATAATGCCTTGCCCCAACCATGTGCAGACCTACAACAGTAGTAGAGTGTCATTCTGGAACTGACTCTGTTTTTGACTCTAACTCAGCCTCATTCCGTTTGGGATGAGCCTTTTTCTGTGCTAGTGTAAGATGTTTGCAATTTAATCTGATGAATCTGCAGTGGTGACTGAAAAGAAAAATAGAGAAATCAACATTGAAGCATGGATTCGTAACCTTTGCAGAGCCAGGTGAGTAGTAAGGTCATTTGTCAATGTTGATAGGTGTGACAAACGCCTGAAAGGCTGCAGGGATGATTAATTGTGGTTGGTGCTTCCGAATTTTACAGTACTTCATAGTTCATGCAGACAGTTCTTTTTAATAAGGTTATAGCCTTAAAGTTGGATCAGAACTTTCTTGCCCATGAACAGAACTAGGGTCCAGCAGAGGTTTCCCAGTAGAGGGAGCTGGATGGCAAATTTCTCCAAATTCTCTTGCGGTTGCCAACTTCTAAACAACATATGTAGCAACAGGGTAGGATTCAGAGAGAAAGGGCAATCAAAGAAACCAACTTTTGACTTTTCTACTAGATGAGTTCTTATGAATCCACATGGAAGTGGGGGATTAAATCAATTCTGAATCCTAAGAGGAGGGAGATTAAGTCAATTTCATCTCACAATTTGGGTTCCCATGATCAGAAAACCTTTTTCTCCTGATTTTTCAGCTAACAATGTAATTGATGTGAGAATCTTTTTGGACTGTAGTTTTTCCTTTAAAGGTACAAACCCATGTAAAACCCACTAGGTTCTTGTATCCCTTCTTGCAATTGAGAAACCTTCAGCCCTCTTGCTTCTATGTTAACTTGCAAATAATATTGTTTCCTGCAAGTGGTAGGATGGAATCAGGCATGAACTCATGCAGTATTATACTTGGCTTTCCTTCTGTGTTCAGTTTGACTTGAACAGAAGCAGAAGTCTACTGGTCTTCTCCTATGTCATACTATCAATTAAGAGGGGAAAGCAATTAAATAACTTGGAATTAAAAGGAAACCTATGAAGTAGGAACTTAATTTCTGAATGTGTATGCATATGTGTAGTGAGTTTGGGTGACCTTAAATGTGCACATGTACTAAAACATATATACATTTTTCTCCATATGCATTAAAAGACCTGATGATAGTCACAGACTAAATGTTGATTAAGCTACTGCTAAAGATTGAAAGCATCACATTCTTAGCTGGGGATTTTATGCTTCATTCCCCCACCCCCACTTTTTTTTTGATGATGATGATATAAAGGAGAAATGGGATTGCTGAATATTTGGATAGAACACCAGTGCAGCACAGCATTGGTGAGCCCTTTAAAAAAAATGCCCTTCTTACCCCTGTGGATGATATGGATCTTCCTCAATCTCGGATCCTTTACCAGAGGCCTGGAAGTTTGGGTGGGTGGTGGGGTCTGCACAGTATCTTAGCTGTTTCTAGCACTGCGCTACTCTAGACAGAGAAAGTTGCCTTACGTTGTTCCTGGGATCTGCTGGAGCCACTTAGTTGTCACCCTCAAGTGCTCCTTCCACCATTGGAACCACTTTGGCCTTCACTTTCCACATCCTCTCCACTTCTTCCTTCAGGCCCTGATACCTCTTCAGCTTCTCATATGCCACCATGATGTTGCTGTCACTTGGCACTGCCAAGTAATAAAAGTTAAGTAACTTCTTTATTAAATAAATGTTAACAAAATAAACAATACAAATGTTGAATGGAAGAGAAAAAGAATAAGGAAAGTAATAAAGTGGAAAAGAAATAGAGCCCCAAAAAATGAAAAGAAAAAAAGTAATGAATGACTTCTTATCTTAACACCACTTATAAGTACATTTACATTCCTCTCAGCCTTTTTCTGTAGAGTCTAGTCCAGTGATAGCAAACCTAGGACATACGTGTCAAAGGTGACACACCACAACATTTTGGATGACATGCTAGCATTCACCAATACCCAACAACTATCCTTGAAAACACATCCTATTTTTGTGGAAGCTGTGTGGGAATGGGGTGTGCTCTCATGCAGCCTCTACCATTTGAAAGTTGTGCCAGAAGGGGGCATGGTTTTGTGTGGTTTTTAGAGGCCACAGAAGCCATGGGAGAGCATTCTCTAAAGCTTCTTCAAGAACAAAAGCCTTATGCAACCCACAATTGCCTTGGATAGGCCACTGGGGCCTGTCAGCAGAAAGAGGACACCACCTGAAGGTAAGTAGCATGCAGCAGATTTTGAGGATCACACACAATTGTTTTGTTCTTTTGCTGATAAATGAATATGTAAAGAATTGTTTCACTTTTGTTCAGGGGAGGTGTGTTGACATGCCAGCAGAGTCAAGGTAGGCATTTTCCTAATTTTTGACATGGTGAGCACCCAAAGGGTTCACCATCACTGGTCTAGTCTGTGGTTCAAATCTGGTGGGCGTTTATCAGAAAAACAGGTTTGTGTACTGGTGCATTTTTTCCCATGGAAAATAATGTTTTTAGAGTTTGTATTTCATGATGAAAAAGATGCATCCAGGAGACCAAAATAGCATTATTTAATAAGATAATTAGAACTTGACTAGAAGTAGCAAAGTTTATTTCTTTTGTCATTGTTTTCACACAGTATGATACTCCTGACATTTTTGTACAGATAGTCCTAGACTTCCAAGCATTTATTAAGCAATCATTTCAAGTTACAACAGCCCTGAAAAAAGTGACTTGGCAACCAATATACTCACAACTCTTGCAGCATCCCCAAGGTTACATGATCAAAATTGGAGCCCTTGGCAGCAGCCAGTATTTCCAATGGTTGCAGTGTTCCAGGGTCATATGATCTGTTTGTGACCTTGCTAGCCAGGTCCCGTCAAGCAGTCAGTGAGGGAAGCCGGTTTCAATTAACATCCATGTGATCTGCTGTGATTCACTTAACTGACAAAAAGGCCATAAACTCCAATGCAATTCATTTGTCGCCTTGCTTAGCGACAGAAATTCTGGTTCCGTTGTGATTGTAAATCGAAGATTACCTGTATATCCCAGTGAACAGACAGATGAACGAAACTGTGCATTTCTCTTGTGTCTTTGCCCTGTAACTGTAGGCATTTATCTTCCGGCTTTCTAAAACAGTTGGATTGGGAGATGAGACTAGAGAAGGTTACTTTTCTCAACCAAACTAGCCAAATTAAAACAAGGCTCTTGTCAGTACTTTGTATATCACACATTGAAAAAGGGCTCTTTCATGACACCCTAGATTAGTGGTCTCCAAACTTGGCAACTTTAAGACTTGGCAACTTTAACTTCCAGGAATTCTGGGAGTTGAAGTCCACAAGTCTTAAAGTTGCCAAGTTTGGGGATCCTGCCCTAGGTTATTTAAGGGGGAAAATGCAGTCTTTCAAGAAAGCAAAAATGTTGGTAAACTGCATCTTATAATTATCTACCATATAATGTGCTGTATCTATTAATTTTATCTTCCAAACATGCAAACATTTAGGAACCAAAACCTAAACAACTCCTATGAGTTCTCCAAAACTCTACTGCAGGAATCTGGATGACCAATAGGTGGCAGCAGAGCACTTTACCCCATCACTTAGTGGTCATCTGGATTTTGCAGATCCAGTAGCACTGGGTGATATTAAAAGATGTGGTTAACTGTATGAAAGATTTAATTGCTTTTCAAGCTCATATATTTTTGTAGAGGCTTTTGTAGGAAGCATATGAAATAATTAAGGTTAATGTTTTCTTGGGACTAAATGACTAATCTTTCTTTGAAAGCTATCCTGTAAAGGAATAGAACGTCAACACTAGGACTGTGAACACTTAAAAATTATTTGGAAGTGCTTTGGGTCTTCTCTCCTGGATTCTGTGGTCCTTACAAAAGATGTGGCTGCTGTAAGAGTTGGATTAACTTTTATGAACTGACTGGTTAAAGTAAAAAAAAATCATGGAAATCTACAAAATACAGTGGTGCTTTAATAGACTAGATGTGGAAGGAGAAAGATCCCTATTTCAGAGTCCTAGTGTATTTTAACCATTAGAATCTAACATTTTTCTGCAGAAAAGTTGACTAGCATTGCCTTCCACGTACCATTTTATGGGCCACCATCTCACTTCAAGAAAAGCCTGGCAGTAGTAGGCTTCTTTGGAGCTAATTGTATGTGCTTCTAAAACCTGACCTGCTTTAGGAGTTAATTAGGAATGAAGCCCAACAAGAACTGTTAACAGTAAAACTTACTATACCTTGAACAAAAAGTGGATGGCTTCATTTGCTCAGTATCTCTCAAACATGAAAATAGCATTGAGGACTTCTAAGCACCAGAAAGGAGGTGTCTGGATGTAATCTCTGTTTTTATTGGCAGCATGTGTGCAGTAGAATTTAAAACCTTCTAGTAGTCTTAAATTTACTTGAATCTAGCTCTTCTGGTAATTCTGACATAACAAAAGCAAGTAAATGGCTGTGCTTTGAGGTAAACGTTTGTCCACAAAACTCATGTACATCTTTAAGCTCCTTCTCAAAGACCCACCATCTATGGAGAGTTTCAATTTTGTAAAGGTAGGTACTTTCCTGGCGGGAAAACAAAATGGCAAGACCCCACTTGTGGGCTTTTCCTCTAAAGGAGCCATGATATTTTCTCCTTATGAATTAAAAGTATAAATGAGAACAATATTCAGAGACTTTCATTGTTGTGCTAAAATACATTCCTGGCCAATTTCTATTTATCAACAGTATTGTCCTGGTTAATTCAACCACAAAATTTCTGGGATCGATCATATTAATCATTTGCCAGTACACTGATAGGTTTCTATTATGCCCAATTCAAATATTTTTCTCTGTTGACTAGTTTTTTAACTGTTGACGACTGAAAATCTGTTAATGAGATTTGTGAAATGGATGTGCCCTCACTGAGTAGCTAAAGTAGCAGCTTTTAGAAACAACCTTTAAGAAAGCTGGACTAAGGACATTCACAATACCGTTTCCAAAATTTTGGTCTGAAGAAAATATTTTAATTCAATCTGAGAAACCAGGTTTATAGAATTATAGGATTGGAAGGGACTTTGGAGTTCTTTTAGTCCAACTGTTAAGTCACTACAGAAATCCTCATACAATTCTCAACACAAGGCAGTTCAGTCTTGTTGAAAACCTTCATTGGTAAGAGCACCTACAACTTCAGGAAACAAGCTGTTCCACTGTTGAACAGTAGCTGTGTTTAGGTAGCAAAAAGGTTACCTTGAAGCATAACAAATTTCATCAATCTTGAGGTTCTGAATGTCAAATTGGGTCCAAGCAACTAGTTCCAGTTGCCATCTTCCTTGACGTTACATATATGTGCGTATTTCCCATGTATAGGGCTTTTTGGAGTTTTGTAAATACATATACTAAGAATAGTGCTTAGAACCCTTTATATTTTATGTACCCTGAGTTTAATATGCTGTAGAATTAAGGGGGATATGTTTTCTCAAGTCACCAATTTAGATAATGATGAGCAGTGACAACTACAGGAAATTAAACTGCTTTTAAGTGGTGGAAATGGTGCTTAAACAAGGATAGAAGACATAAAATTGCATAAAGCTAATGAAAATGTACAGTGCTATTCGAATGTGAAAAAATAATCTTTATGTATATTGGAAGTTAACAAATTGCTAGACCGGCATATGGACTAGATGAAAAAGAAAATTGAAGCTAAGTTTCCAGAGAACCTAAATTATTTTCTAATGTCTTCACTTTCACTATAGAAATCTTAAGGAAATTGTAAGGAAATAGTTTTGTATTTGCAGGAAGAGCTTGAGCAAATAAAGGTTGCACAGTTGAAGTTTTACAGCTCACAATCTGAAAACAAATATGCATTTTAAGCGTGGGTCAACCTGCATGTTTGGTGGATAGAAGCAACATTATTTTGGTTTTCAAGGTAGCCTTTTTAGATTCAGTATGTTAGATTACATGGAATATTGTGACCATGCCAGCTGTAAAATAGCTTTGACTGTATTGTGGCATACTGGCCAGATTGTATCCAAATTGGTCAGTATCATCCTCCTTGCTAGCAGAGAATACAGCATGTGGCACAGGAATGACTAGGACCAGTAAGTAAATTTTTATCTCTTCTATCTTGTTTTTTTAAAAAGTGAACATCTCACTTAACAAAAGCCATGAGGGATAGATGTCAATAGCTATGGTGACATTCACAATATAATGACAATTCTAAGAGGTAAACCATAAACTTTATAAATTGAAGAAAAATATGCACAATGTACTTCTGTGAAACTCAAAGAAAGGAGACAAGTGTAATAAATCTGAATAAAGTGGTCTGGTATTGATGTATATACCCAAGGAAGTGAAAATCCAGGTTTAACAATGGATGAAGCAGATAAAATATGTCAAAATGTATCTTCAGGTTGGTGGTAGTTGCATCTTCAACTCCGGTGATACAGGAAGAACCAGAAATTAAATCTTTGAGAAAATGGTGCAACATTACAAATGAATGATGCGGGTCACGAGGGCAATCTAGTTAGTCAGGCTTGCCCCAACTAGGTGAGAAGACCTAGCAAAGACCCCCTACTCCATTTGGTTGAAGTGATAGGTTTTTTTACTAAGGATTAGTGGTTGCAAACAAAGCAAGGCTAGAATTCAACTTTCCTGTGTGAAGTGTTACAAATTTTCCCCTGCTTCCTGCCCTCCCCGGACCAGTCCATCTTTGTCCAATGAGCTTTGGAACAGGTGTTTGGTGTAATTTGCCTTCCTTTCCCAGGCTGCATGGCCTTGAAGACTGGAACAGGCTGGTTTTCCCACCTGGCTTCCATCATGCCTGTCCCTTTGCCCATCTCTACCTACATGCCAATTGCCTATTTCCCCTTTCCCCTCCCCAGCGATTCATGACAGGATGGCAGCAAAGTTGAAAATGGCAGTTGGACAGCTATTATCTTGAATGGATGGATGAAAGCAAGATGAGGAAGTATGGAAAAATGACTGGGCCATTCTGAGACCCAAGAAAGGATTAGAATGTAGCTGAATACGTTTAGAAGAAGGCTTTTCAGTAAGTGGACTATTCATGCATGTGTTGTGGCAAAAGAATAAATTTATTTCTAAAGGCACATTGATCTGATTGTATAGGATGGGTGGCTGAGAGAATTGGTGAAGGTTGCAAGAGTGATGAGAAGTTCTGAATGTGAAACCATGTTTAGGTGGTATCAAGAATGGATCTTGGCAAGAAAATGAAGGAAAAGAAAACATGAAAGAAATGAGAGTTAACAGAAACTGTAAAAAAGAGAAACGAGTCCTGTAAGGGAAAAGTATTAAATTACAGGTTATCTGTCCAACTAAATGAATGAAAAATAGACAGGGATGAAAGATATTGCTTAATATGTACACAGAAAAAGATAACTGCAAGCAATTTCAAGTTAAGATTAAAAGAATATGCAAAAGCAATTATTGGAAATTAAAATTTGTTTTGGAAGTGGGTAAAAAGAGCTGAAATGAAGACAGGCTAAGGGTATTTTAAAGATCGGCATTAGAACGATAGTGATACAATGTTGTGAGATCATTGGAAAATGGTAAGACAGATCATATAATCAAAGTTATGTTAAACTGTGAATATAAAATGCTTATGAGGCTTGAAGCCATATCTGCATGATATTTTCAGTGCAATAATATGTCCCCCTACACATAGGGAAACATAGGTGAATGCAAGACCGTATGAAAAAATCAGAGCAGTATTATTTTTAAGTGTGCCTGGGAATGTGTCAAGTACAATTATGATCAAAAAGATGTGAGAAATAACAGAAAACCTATTCTATATCATCATCTAAAAACACTGAAAGGTAGATTATAATATTGGTTTTTACTATTTCCAGCCTTACTCTAAAGTTCAGGATAGGCACAGTATCCCCCCTCCTTCCACTCCTGTAATACTGTTGAGAAGCAAGTGCACTTTCCAGGGAGGAAAGCAAGCATTGCAGTCAAATGAATACTTAAATCTTAAAGCTTCCTGAATTTGTTCAAAGATGCTCCTTCAGGCATTTTTTTTTGTTTTTCTTAGCATGCATGCTGCTTTCTAGGGCTAAATATCTAACCCTGATATTTAACATTCCAGAGATCCTATATAAATACCCACTGTTGTTTGAGTGGTTTTATTTTGCTCATTTTTAGAGAAAAGAACTGCTTCAAGCAGCACTTAAAACAGTGTGTGTATTTGCATAAAGTATACTAATATCCACAATCAATTGCACTTTATTTCGTCTGCCAAATGGCTGCTGGAATTTCATTACTCTCACACTGTGCGCTAGTTTAAAAAAAACTGTATGAAGATACTGCTCATGCTCTAGTTTTACCGTTCAATCACTTTAAAAACTGGATCTCAATTTCACAGTATCTTCCCCCACCACACCTCTGATCTTCACATCCCAGAGAAAATTTTTTAGGGAGCCATTTGTGGTTATATGGAATTCATTAATTTTTCATCATCAATTTTAAGAACTTGGTCATCTCTATTTTGTAATCCTCTTAAGTTAGTTATACGGTTCGTAATTACTGCATTCATAATCACTATTAAAAACCTTTCTCAACTATATGAGCTTCATGTTCCGATTATTGTAAAGTTATTCATTCTTAGTTCTTTGGGTAAGCCGAAGATATTCCAACCAATTTAAGGTGTGTGTGTGTGTGTTTGTACAGCTTGTGGGGAAAATATGCCTTTCTGCATTGTCTTTGCCAAAAGAAGAGACCATTCTGCCCTCTTTGGTATACATCATACATTTATTAGTGAATATCCCTCTCAAAATCAGCCACAACATTAAAAAAAATAATGATTGCACTACTTAGTCAAGCAGAACTAGCAACTTTCATTTTAAAAAAAGTACAAATCTGTTAAAAATTTCAATCGGTATAATACACATATATAATACAACATACTAGTTATGTTAAATGCTACAAACCAATATGATTCCAATGGAATGGAATAAAACAAAACAAAACACTTTAGAGATTTAAGATATTTTTTTCTTCTCTATATATTAGCCTTTTTTTTCCAAATACATACATGGGAAAAATGAGGTAACTGTAAATGTGCAAGTAACAGAGCAAAAAAATTATATATATATATATTTATAATATATATATAATATATATATAGATATATATATAAACTTTCTAACACAGAACAAATGCCCTGGTGCCCTACAGGGAGGCCCCTCTCCTTGTAGGGTGAAGCTGAGCTATCCTTCTGGAGGGCACGGGACTGGTATAAAAGAACAGTAAACAGCCCACTATCCCACCACAGGAAATCATTGGTAAACAGTGGCATCTACAGCGCAATCAGCAATCACAAACATCCTAAATAAATGTTTTAGTAATATTTTTTTGTTTTTTTGTTTTCATGATAACTTTTAGCTGCTCCTTGGAATAAATTCTGCAGCACACGAGCTGTGAGCTTTCGAGTCACCGTCAGAAGAACCGTAAGGCTTTCCTTCCCTCCCCACCCCCAAATAACCTTTCTGAAAAGATGGCGGGGGAAGGAGAAGAGACACTGAAAACAGATGGGCATCGGCACTATTCTGATTGGCTATAAATATAGAAACACCTCCCGTGTTCGTTTGCTTTTAAACTTTTTAATATATATATATACAGTAAAGACCTTTGGTTATTTGTATCACATGGAATAAGGGGTTGGTTCCCTCTCTCTCCCTTCAAAAGCTGTGAAACAAGGGGGGAAAGGCTGGGTGGGGGGAAGAGGTGGGTCTGACACAAGGCACTGGCTTGACATGGCAGGAGAGAGGGAGGGCTGGGAAAGAGAAGCTGCTGGTGTCTGTGCAGTTGGAGAGGATGGCAAGCGGCCCGTTCCTTGGTGTTTGCCTGTGCCCGGCCAGATTCCTGCAGGTCTAGAGGTGCACCCCCAAACGTAAATGGGGTGAGTGGAGCAGGAGAGAGAGACTTCTAAAAAGTAGCACTCATCTTCATCTTAATAATTGGAAACAATTGATTGTTATTCAAGAAAAAAAACCTGGGACCTGCCCAGAGCTTCTAATTCAGTGATCCATCTGCAAACCAGCTGCTGCTTTCAAATCAAGGGCTGCCAGTCCATCCATCCTGCCTTTGCAGGAACTAAAGGTCCGAGAATCTTTGCAGCAGCCCTTGACTTACGGCCATAATTGGGACTGAACTTCCGTTGCTAAGCAATGAGGTCACTGAGTCACACCCGCTTTTACGACCTTTTTTGCCACTGTCATTAAGCGAAACTGGCTTTCTCCATTGACTTTGCTTGTCGGAAGCCCACTGGGAAGGTTGCAAGTGACCCCCAGGAACACTGCAACCATCATAAATACATGCTGATTGCCAAGCATACAAACTGCTTAATGACTGCTGGGGTACCACAACAGTCACTGAGCATAAGGACCTGTCATAAAGCCCCATTTTTTTCAGCTTTGATGTAATTTCAAACAATCATTAAAGAAATGGTTGCAAGTCAGGGACGAACTGTATTATTAAGCACTACACTACTGTCACTTATGACAAAAAAAGAAGCCACAAAACTAAAGTTTGCGTGCCTCCTCCTTGCACCCTGACGATGGCCTCTCCTCAGCTGGGTGAAGAATCTCAACAACTGCCGGGGGAAGAAGCTGGTCGCCTCACCAGACATGGCTCTCGGGACAAGTGGCAAAAGGCCAACTGGCCGCAGCCACACCCCAAAGTTTCTCCTACTTTTAGAGGTAAAATATTGCTGAGAGCTGGCATGTTCAGAAAAAAAAAGACAACTACATGGCACCAGAGCCATGCCCTCCAGTCTTTATCCACCTTCACAGGAAAAAATGGACACAAGCTGCTCTTCCCCTTCTCTCCTCTTGGCTGACTGAATCCTCTCAGACTTGCGGGACTTCACGCTGCCTAATCTATTTGTCACTGTTCCCTTTTACCCACGTGGCCCTAAGTAGAGCCCTGCTTAGCTGTTCCATAAATTCATCAGGCCGTCTTACCAAGAACAACTGGATGTCAGCACACAAAGAAGATGGCAGAAAGGCTCAGGGGATGCTTCCTGGCCTTGGCCTTAGGCTCCCTTGCAGTCCCTCTTCCTATCGGTTGCCCCCACTTTGAAGGGAAAGAGGCGAGATCTAACCATCGGTCTGGGTCTACCATTTGGAGGAGTGTCACTGAGGGAGGGCAGAAGATGCCATCAAACTGAAAGGTAGCACAAACTACACTTACTGCGGATAGGCAGAGATCGATTACGACACTGCCAGACTTACCCTGGAGCATTACCAATTGACACAGGACAAGATAAACCAGGCAAGGAAAGAAGGGAGAAGGAGTGGCCAGCAGGTTCCTTTTCTCCTACTTCTGCAGCACCATGAAGGAGAAAGTGACCCTGCCAGAGTCCTCCTTCCAAGGCAGCTATTAATGCAGAAGAGATCTGCCCCTAAGCCTTGCAACTCTACCTCAAATTAAGTCCACTGAAACTGCCTTGTGTATGTATGTGCATGCATCTTTAAAGTCAGGGTGGACTCCTGACGAATGGCTGGGCAAGGCCCTCCTGTTTTCAAGTTATGGTTTCAGAAGATGTTTGCCGTTGCCTCCTTCCTTGGGCTGAGGAGTATGACTGGCTCAAGATCACCAACCTGGCTTTGTATATAAAGCAGGACCAGAACTCACGGTCTCCCAGTTTCTAGCCAGATGCCTTAACCACTACACCAAACTGGCTCTCTACTAAAACTATGCTGCCTCCTAACCCAACCTGGTTTCAAACCAATCTCTAAATTTGGAGGGGAGGGAGGGGAGAGAGAAATGCCCTGAAAAGCGTTAACGGTCCTTGTGAGGCGTTGCGGACATGTGCAGTACAGTGCATGGCAGTAATCAGCTGAGCACAAAGAACCCCCTCATTCCCACCCACCCCATCACCCCACAGCTGGCTAGAGATAGCCAATACCAAGTTCCAAGCTGGTCATAACATGCATGCATAATTTGTGAACATTTACATTAGATTTTTATCATCTTCTCTTGATTCTTCCAGGCTTCAGACACAAACCAACTAAACGGCGAGGGCTTCTCTCTTATTCCATGGTATAATCATGCAAGACAATTTTTAAGTTTATTACTTTTACGATAACAGGTTTCTGTAACAGGGTGGCAGGTTGGTTGCTTTCTTGCTTCAAATCAGCAGGTATTTTAGGAGTGTGTGTGTGTGTGTGTGTGTGTGTGCAGACACAAGAAGGCACACAGCTTGAGTGTCATGGCCAAATCAGCCATAGTTCCTGACCAAGCGCACAAGCATCAGGCCATACAGAAAAGCTCATCCGTAGGCCGAATGTGACGAGGAAGAAGGGGGGGGGGAGGTTGCTGAAGGGAAGAGATGGGGAAAAGATAGGATGTAAAGGCCTTCCTGGCCCTATGAAAGCCGATGCGCCGCACTGCATACAGCCTCGGAGAGAGATCACCAGAAAGGCTTTCTCCATAACAGCTAGTGCAAGGGTAAATTACAAGCTAAATAACTCCTGCCTGCTCTCTCTGCCCAGGATCCTATCAGTGAGTCCTCCGGAGCTGCCCAACAACTCTCAGGGTTTAGCCAGGAGTCAGCGGGACGGGGAACTGAGGGAAGGTAGTAGTTGAAGGCTTTTGCCTCGGTCTGCTGAGCGTCTCTCTCTCCCCTACGCCAGGGGAGAGAGAGCATATATGCAGGCAGCCTGCCAGGGGGAACTCAAAAACTGGATGGAGGGGAGGTGCTCCCTGGAGATGGGTGCTGAGAAAGAATAGCAACCCAAATGTATTACTAGGACAATCATCTGGGGTCTGAGTGTGCAAAGGGAAAATAAAAGGAAGACACATCAATTATTACATGATTCTGTTATCTCAAAACACAAGCCACAAGCCTTCATTTCATTAAGTATGTAATAAACAGAGCCGGCTGTTTTATTGTAGGGATTTTCACTTGCATACTCCTCCTCTCTTTCGAGCTTTCTGGGGGGGGAAATGGGTCTTTCCCCCAAAACTGCCTTGCAGCAGAATATTGCTGGACTTAAGTTTAGGCCCATTTTTTTTTCTTTACCTCACTGTGCAACTTGTGAGAACAACCCTGAACTCCACCCAACATTGCAGGGCATGCAAGGGGAGGGAGAGTCTGAGACGCTGGTGGGACTATTCTGTGCATATGTAGGGAAAAACACAGGGTGGTCCTGGGCCAGTGGGCCATGATTAGCGTGGAGACAGCCACAGATGGTTGTTTTTTTTTTGGCAAGGCCTCAAGTGGCTTACATCAGTGTTGCAACCAACATACTCCCCCGCTACTATCTTGCAACACTGTACTCTAGGCAAGCAGGTGGTGGGGTTGAAGCAGGCACTTCTTCCCCCTCTCCCTTGGAGCTGTTCTGCTTTCAAGGCCCCCAAATCTGGCTCCGCCAGAAAGGAATGAATTCGGATAAAAATCTAGGTCAGACAGCCACAAAACCAAATAGGAAAGGAAAAACCTCAAACCAAGAAGGAATGCAAACACCTGGAAAACAATGGTGCAAGGAGGGCAAGTCTTTGGAGTGCAGAGCACGTGGGGATGCCTCCCCCTACAAAGCATGACACCGCAGAGCTGGCTCAACCACCAGGCCCAGTCCATGCCATGGGGTGAGGGAGGAGGGGGTGTCATACATTGCTTATTTTCTCACCGCATCCCAGGAGAGGCCCCAGAGGCTAAGCATACAGGCTGGCCCGTGCCTCTGGTCCAAGGTCCGTATCCTGGAGTAAATTTGTGCAGCAGTGCATTGACGAACCTCATTCGGCCTCCCGATGCACTTCTGAAGCATCTGCTCGGCAGATGGGGCATGTGCGGTTTGCCTGCAACAATCAATGAAAGCATGACTTCGGATATGGCCTTTTGGCCAAACTCACCGACTGGAGAATTTCCAGCAATTCCACTAAAAGGACTTCTCTGCTTTGAGGGCTGTCTGTTTCAGAATTACTAAATTTAAATGTTGTCACATCCCTTCTGAAGGGGAAGTGACAAAGCCCAAGCAATTCAA
The DNA here is from genome assembly GCA_009733165.1 of Naja naja. Lineage (NCBI taxonomy): Eukaryota > Metazoa > Chordata > Lepidosauria > Squamata > Elapidae > Naja > Naja naja. Next base: position 87,678,881 of record CM019149.1, on the reverse strand, counting down.
CAGGCAACTCAATAGGTAAAGGTTCCCCTCGCACATATGTGCTAGTCGTTTCCGGCTCTAGGGGGCGGTGCTCATCTCCGTTACAAAGCTGAAGACCCAGCACTGTCCGAAGACGTCTCCATGGTCATGTGACCAGCATGACTAAATGCCCAAGGTGCACGGAACGTTGTTATCTTCCCACCAAAAGTGGTCCCTATTTTTCTACTTGCATTTTTTACGTGCTTTCGAACTGCTAGGTTGGCAGAAGCTGGGACAAGTAACGGGAGCTCACTCTGTTATGCTGTGCTAGGAATTTGAACTGCCGAACTGCTGATCAACAAGCTTACCGTCTTAGCCACTGAGTCACCGCATCCCTAAGCAACTCAATAGTGTTTATCAAAATATTCAATCTACAATGAATGAATTGAATGAATGCAATTAATTCATCGAAGTGGTACTGGTACTCAAAGAATTAGGTATTATATGTATTTTTTTTTAATTACATTTATATGCTGCCCTTCTCCAGAGACTCAGGGCAGCTTACAGTTTTTGGGATACAACCCAATGTGCTCAGCAATAGCCTTCATTCCATTGTATATGCCTGCTTATTACTAAGCGGCATTTTTACAAAGTCAGCTAATTGCCCCCAACAATCTTGGGTCCTCAATTTACCTACCCCGAGAGGATGGAAGGCTGAGTCAACCTTGAGCCTGGTGGGATTCGAGCCTACAGCAGTTGTAGGCAGCTGGAACTTAAGTGCAGGCAATTAACAGCCTGAGCCACCAAGGCCCTATGTATAGTCAGTCATTGACCAGAATTTCTGTTGCTAAGCAAAGAGGTTGTGAAACATGTGATTGCACCACTTAGCAATGGCAGTTCTGGTATTTCTAGTTGCTGTCATGAGATGAGGATTGTGCTGTTATTAGGTAAGGACCTCATGCTTCTCCTACCCTATACAGACCTCCAGTTCTGACCTGCTGTGTCTTCCCTCGCTGTGCCTGGCAAATTCCCTTTTTGGCAGATGATGCTGTTACCATACCATACGTGCCTCCCCCTTCTCCCCACCCGCCGATATCCCTCCCATCTTTGCCCTTCTGGTCATCCTGCAGAAGCTCAAGGCCTCGCCAGGAGTCAGAAGCTGCACTCCCATTGGTTAAGTGTACCTCAGCAGCAGAGGTAGGTTGCAATGGCAGCATGCAAGGCAGTCAAAGGGCAGAGATGGAGGGGAGGAGAAGCAGGTGGAGCGAATGCTGGGGTCGTAAATACAAGTAGGCTGCCAAACACCCAAATCTTGATGGTATGACCATGGGGTCTACTTCAACAGAGGTAACCAGTTAGGAATTGGAATATTTTTTTCCAGTTCTATGTTGTTAAATTACTGCATTTGGAGCAATCTGTATAATTTTAGTCACTCTATGAAAGGAAATCATGGAGGAGAAAAATGAGAATGAGAGCAAGAAAAGGTGAAAGGATTTTGAGGTAAATTTATTAGTGAAAGAAAAATGACAATGAAGGGTGAACTCTACAGATATTTAAGAAGTACCATATATGCTGTTGAATATTTCTGATGAACATTTCTCCTTTTCACATAATCCTAGAAGTCATGGTCATGCAATGAAGCCAGTAGCACAACTAGGTTCCACCAGAAGAAAACAGTTTGTCAAATAATGTGCAGTGGGGCTGTGCAAAGCATTGAAAAGAGATGTGCTTTGCAACACATTGGAATGAGAATGAATTACCTGCCCTGGAAGAGTTAAAGGCTCCCCTAACTGCTTTAAAAGCTATTCCCAGCTGTCTCCTCTTTGCTCAGATACCAAATTAATGTACTTTTACAATATCTTTTCTTTTATGTATACTGAAAGCATTTGCACCAAGACAAATTCCTTGTGTGTCCAATCATACTTAGCCAATAAAGAATTCTATTCTATAAAGATATTGTCTTCATTCTGGACTGCTTTTCATATTGCCCACTTAAGTACTAGTCCATCCAATCAAGCTTTGCTCCCACCTACCCACCTTTGGAAACCAGTAAAGATTAGCCGAGACTGCTAATATACCATGTCTTATACATTGTGTATAATCAGTTTCTTAGATAATATTCACATTCTAGAAAGTGGAAGTAGCTGGATTTATGGAACCAGTACTCTATGACTGCCAGAAAAATGACATGGATGTTATCTATGTTGTGAAACCAGGGAAGCCTTTGTCTTTACGGTCACTTTAGAAACCAACCAAACCCCCCTAAAGAAGATAGGTACTCTTTGAATAATTTTTATTGGAGACTGATTAGAGAAGACTGTCAAACCAGCCAATTTTACCTTTAACCATTTGTCGATGCATTTAGCATGGAACTCGTGGTTACAGGGCAGAACTCGCAGCAGCTGCCTGATTTCAAAGTCACTGAAGCACACCACACACCTGGGAAGGGTGAAAAATCCAACCAGTAAGGTTTCAAGAGAGCATGGCATACAGAGATACTTCACAGTAAAACAGCTTCTTCGAGAACTTACAAGGTTTGCTCGGACTGATGGCTCTCTGGGTTAAAGCGGTAGGATGGAAGGTGCTCAATGTCTGCTTTGGTGAGTCCCCGTGGCTTGGCCTCCCCTAGTCTTTCAGCTAAATTCAGTAATGCCTGATAGAAAACAAAAGAAAAGAAAGGAATGACAAAGCAAGTGATTCTATTGCTGAGAACCTTAATCCTTTATAAACAATGTGATCTATATAATTTCAGGAAAGACAGAGAGATGAACCTCTCTCTTGCCATCAAAACTTGGAAGAAATAAAAGACAGTGAATTGTCTTTTGCTGAAGTTTAACACTCGGAAAGCATTCATATCTTTCCTGACAACTCATTTTTATTCTGATTATCCATTCACTTTAATTAGCTTTATCCTTTACATCTTTGTCTGGCCTTCTTTGCCCACTTTTTAAAATGTCACCCTTGGTCCTCAACGCCATATAAACGTTAAATGAACCTTCCATCAGATTTGTATTCCTCTGCCATAAGAAATGGCCCAACAAAGGAACAGCATCTGCTGCACAATTGCCTTCTCCAATTACTGACACTCCTTAAGTATAATCTCAGCAGTCTACTCTCAATTGTGGGTGTCAGGGCAGAGCTGACAGGCGTGAAGTTTTTTGGATCTACTACTACAACTCAAGATCTACCAGCCAGAACTTCTTCCACACATAGTCTCGCCACCAGCAGCAAGTACTGAAAGTCACAATTAGAGAAATCTGAGGACCAGAATAGATAGGAGCTCATACTTCTTCCGCTCCTGATGGAAAAACATTTCGTCCTTCCCAGTCTTTCAGGAGTTAACATCCTTGGTCTGTTGCAAACCCCCTCCCCACATCCAAAACTTTCTGCCCAAGAGCCCTTCTCCATTCTAACGATCAACACAGAGAAGCAAACCTACCTCATAGTTTTCCATCTCTACGTCATCCACATCCAAGTCCAAGCTTATTGTGGGCCCCACAGCTGTTGGCGACACAGGAAGCATTGAACTGCAATTTTAAAGAAATAGATAGCAGTGAGAACAGATGGGGAAGTAACCCATGCACTCTTGGCACACCAAGATCGATGTTTTGATGGAGGATATTGCTGGGGAAAGTTGGTGGTCCATACTCCCAGAGCGGCTCTTAGGGAAAGCAGAGCTTTTAGTTCTGCATGCTGTATTCCAACGAAGGGAGGATATTCAGGGCTCTCCTCATTGTTATCACAGATACTCACAGAAAGTATGGCAGGAAGCTTGGATAGTATGGCGGAGGAGGAGGTGGCGGAGGAGGCAGTGGCTGCTGTAATCTGTATCGCTGGGAGTTCAGCCGCCGGGGCATCATATGTGGATATGGCTGTGGGAATATCACAAGCTTCGTCAATGCTGCCTAATCAGTAAGCTCTGTATACATTCCATGGCACGTGGGGAAAAAAAGAATTAATGTATTCTATCCAAGCAAAGTTTGCACAGAGAAAAGCTGCGTCCTTTAGCATGAACTGTTTTTCAAATCAAAAAATGTCCTGCTTTTTTCTTTTTTTTACTATGTTGCATCATTTATTCCTGTTGTCCTAGTAACAGAAAGAAGTTATGCAAAGCACTGGGAACCACATTCCTCTGTCACTGGAAACTTAGTTGGCTACCTCTCACACATCTAAAACATTGCAGTATTTCCCCCTCTGTAACATCCTCACAATCCTTACTTGCAACCCCAGAGTTCCACCCAATGACCCATGTGTCCTGGGGTTATGATGGCAACCAAGACAGCCATTTTAGCTGGGATTGTCATTGCTATGTGGAGTCACGTGACATTGTGCTGCATGACTGCATCACCTAGCAATGGCAGTTCTGAACGTAGCCCAAGGACTACCTGTAAGAAAGGACACCAGCCCATCCACTGGGATGCCTGTCATATACCCTTTTGAAGGGAACAAGTGTCTCTTCCTTTATTATCCTTTTGTTTATCCATTATTGTCTTGTAGTATAACATGGAGGGAACATAAGACAGACCGAAGACAACACAGGCACTTGGTTAACATAGGAACAAATGAGCCTTTATTGAATAGACAGTCCTTCACACACAACCACAACTGAGCCCAAAATTTCTGTCAGAGGATTTAAGTGAGTTCTGTGATCCATTTTTACGACCTTTCTTGCCACAGTTTTTAAGTGAACCACTGCAGTTGCTAAGTTAGTAACCTGTGAATTCCCCATTGATTTTGCTGGTCTGAATGTCGCAAAAGGGGATCAATATGACCTTGGGACATAGCAACGGTCATAAATCTGAACCAGTTGCCAAGCACCTGAATTTGGGTCACTCATGACCATGGGGATGCTGTAAAGGTCGTAACTCTGAAAAATGGTCGTAAGTCACATTTTTCAGTGCTGTTGTAACTTTGAACGGTCACTAAACTGTTGTAAGTTGGGGACTACCTGTACCTTAAGGTTTTCAGTGGCTTCCCCTATTTCTATAAGCTAGAACAGCTGTGGGCAAACTACGGCCCAGGGGCCGGATCCGGCCCGTTCGGCTGTTCTATCCGGCCCGCGGAGCCGAAAGAGCGGAGGGTTCTCTTGCTCTCCCAGAAGGCTCCGTGAAGTAATCTAACTTTGAATTTATATTCGTTCACACAAACACTCCATCCATGCTTTTGTTCCGGCCCTCCGGTCCAGTTTAAGAACCCATTGTGGCCCTCGAGTCAAAAAGTTTGCCCACCCCTGGGCTAGAATCTCTATTGCATCAACTGCCTTTCCTCGCCCTAACATTATTTTTAACCATGTTTCTCTGTCAAGAGGAAATACTCTCAGGTCTAAACCTGAGCCTCCCTTAGACCTGCCTATCCACCCGCATCTTCTAAATCCCTCTCTAACTTTCCTTTCTTTGCTGGAATATAACCTGGCAGGAGGTGCCCAGTTTCTATCCTTCAACAGGTTCCATCACCCAATCATCACACGGCTACCACTCCACCCCACCCCTCCAGGGTATGATGGCTCTTGGTGGCCAAACAGAAGGGTTTTGTTTTATTTTTAAAGACAGCCTCTTCTACCTGGTTCGGAGGCCACAGACAGCAGTTTTTGCTTTAACATGGCACTTACCACTCCAAACGGCAGTTCTTGGTGAAGTGGGTCGTGCGTGTGTGGAAGATACAATGGTACAGAGGGAGACAAGGCAGGAGTATGATGGGAAGGAGAATACGAGAAGCCCCCCATTGAGTGCTGTTCACCCCGAAGCTCCACATCGTTTTCTATCCTCTGAAGTGGCTGTGGGAAAAGGATAATTTTATAATTTGTTTTAGTAATTTGGCTTGTTGGGTTTAATTCTATTTTAGGGACTTATTTATTGTGTTGGTTTTAATTGTGAGCCGCCCCGAGTCCATTCGGGAGAGGGGCGGCATACAAGTCAAATAAATAATAAATAAATAAATAAACAAACAAACAAACATACATATTCTGTATTGGCAAATGCTCCCCAATATGTCTGAAGAGTGAGAAGCAACTAGGATTGGAACCAAGAGATGGCTAACTTTTGCGTTACCATCAATAATTTACCATGTGCTGTACCTCCACAAGATTAATTTGTTGAACTAATACAGTATATTGAATCAGGGGAGAAGCCATTTAATTGAGTCTAACTCTCTACTCAGGAAGTTTTTCCTAACATTCAACTGGAATGAATTTTTCTTGTAAGTCTATCGTGCCATGTGCCATACTCTGGAATGAGAGGGAACAGGTCTTGATTCATTCCCCTCCCACTCCAGTTCTACTATCCCTCGCTCAACTAAGTTTGATCCAGTGGTCAGAAGGAAAGAGCCAAAAACAGCTGATTTTTTTGTGCCTTGCTCTATTATCTGTAGGAAAAAGCGATCAACAAAGTAAGTCATATTCCCGGAAGGACCAACTCTGTTCTTTAGGGATTGGCCACTGTATTCCATAGGACTTGCTTTCTTCTCTGAAGGCTCACGGCTTCGTTCTGCACTGAGATCTGAAAGCCGCTTCCAAGTTACAGGATGAAAAACATCTTTTAAATCTGCTTTTTACTCTTGGCTGCCTCCTTTGATTGTCTTCCTTAGGGAACAAGGCTTATTCTGTGAGCTTCTAGTGTCTTTTTCATCATTCTCATTAACCAAACTATGGCTACTCACTGCTGCATCATCTGACATTTTCTTCAAGCCTTGCTCCAAATTTTCTTTCTTTCTTTCTTTTTCTTTCTTTGTTTCCTTCCTTCCTTTCCTTCCTCCCTCCCTCCCTTTTTCTCTCCCCTCCCTCTAGATTTATATGGCTACCCAATTCACCAGACGGATTCTGGGCAATTTACAATTCCACGGAATTAATTATTGGATAGAATATAATATGAAATAAAATAATATACTGCAACATAAAGTAACAGGATATAGTATTGTTAATGACAGTTAACAACAGAAGAAAGAAACTAAGGAGCACGTATCTTATTCAATGGTCTGACATTATACACAGGCTGATTCTATGTCTGGCCCAATGCTTAGGGGAAGGACCAGGCTTTTAGGGTCTTGTGAGAGTACATAAGGGCCGAGGCCATCTAAGACTCAGGAGAAATGATGTTCCAGAAGTACAAAAAATAAAGACACATCCCTGGACCCCAGTAGCGACACTATTTTGTGGAAGGGACCCAAAGCATTTCCACAGGATAAGCACAGACAATTGGAGCCAGGCAGCTCTCCAAATAGCCCTGCTTTGTGCCACAAAGAGCTTTACATATAACAACACTCTGAATTGCATCAAGAAGCTTTTGGGGAGTCAGTGTAACTTGCAAAGCATGGTGTGGTGTGAGTACACTGAGGTGTTTCCATCCTTATTTGTGCTTCTGCATTCTGAACCAATTTCTACTTTTGGTTTTCAAGAGTAGCTCCAGGTTGAGGACTTTGCAGTCCTTTAGACAGGAAATGACTATGACATGAGTGACCATGTGCAAGTTTCTTCTTCTATGCTACAAAGTACTTTCTTTGATTCCAAGATTTTAGGAAATGAGTAGATGGGATCAGTGGTGCAATTCAAAATTTTTTCCTACCGGTTCTGTGGGCATGGCTGGTGGTCATGTGATTGAGCGGGTGTGGCCAACTGGGCAAGGTGGTACAGCACCTTATTGTAAGTGATGTTGAGTTGGCCACGCCCACTCAGTCACATGACCGATGCTGCAGAGACAGGGTGATTTCCTACGTACTTCCCTCCCCCCCTTCCACCCTTGTGCTGACCAAAGAAAAAGTCCAACTAAAGATCACGACTGCCTGCCGAGTCTGCCTGCCGAATGGGTTTTGTTTTGGGTGTTTTTTGTTTTGTTTTTTTGCCAGAAGCCCCTCGGAGATAAATTTGCACCGCCAAATCTGACTGTACCTCATTGTTGTGGCGTTATCTGTTGCTGCTGCGGCCGTCTGGCTGCCCAAGTAAAGAACCTGTTCTATGCGCCGGCTACTCGGACTTGCCGGGCCTGGCACATAGAACAGGGTGTGCTTTTTTTGGTGCGACATCCGCCTACCCACCTGCTGGCTGGCTGGCCGGGCCAGGCTGGGCTGGGCCGGAAGAGGCAGGTCTCCCGGGAGAAGGAAGAAAAAGTGCTCCAGCAGGACGGGCAGATATCCCAGGGTTGCTGCACATGCACACTGCATGTGTAGCGGCTGCATGCACAGTGTGCATGTGCAGCAGCCCTGGGACATCTGCCCGAGCTGTGCCATGGCCGCCACGGTAGGGAAAGCTAGGAGGGCAACTGGGGCAAGTGGGCGACTGGGCCGGGAGCGTGGCCAGCCAGGGGTCGCCACCGGTTTGGCAACCCACGCCACATTACCGCTACCGGTTCATGTGAACCGGTGCGAACCGGTTGAATACCACCTCTGGATGGGATATGCTACAAGTTTCTGCACAATAGTAGATGCAGGTGTGGGGAAATAAGTGCACTGATACTTCTTCCTTCTGATCCAATTTATGCCGTCTCAAGAAACTTACCATGCGAGGATGCTGTGGCTGGAGTGGGACAAACTGGCCGAGGGCTGCCATATGCGGAGGCTGGTGTGGTGGCACAGGTGGCGGAGGGTGCAGGATATAATGATCACTGGAAATGAGTGGTGGGAATGTTTGATAAGAGACATGGAGTTGCTGCATGGCACAGGCCTGGATCAGCTGTAAGACAAAAACAGAAAGTGTCCTCAAAAGAAAGCTACCTTCAGTGCATTTAGGATCAACATGTCTACCTGAAGAACAATTGAGCTCAGCCTAGCAATAAAAAGGGAAGAATCCATTTGGCAGCAGAATGCCATCTCCAAAGATTATATTGCAGCTATAATCTCCAAAGATTATATTACACTACTAGGTAACATCAATACGAGCATGTTACTTCCTCCTTTTTCATCCTCCTTGCCTTTCCAGCTTGATGGGGGTGTTGTTTTCTTCTTGGTAGTTCCTTGATTAGAGCATGGTTCTGTGCTTATTTCTCTGATGTTAGTCCCTGCTTACCAGGGTGCTAGAAACCCCATCCCCCCCATACAGTCACATGATCCCAATCCTGCTTCTTGGTAACCTGTTCACACTTACAACTGGTTGCCAAGCACCCCACAATCATATGAACATCATTTGCAATCTTCTCTGCTGGCTTCCCCAGAAAGTCAATGGGGAAGCCAGTGGGAAAGATTGAAAGCTGATGCTGCTCCAGCCACGATGACTCCCTCTTCTCTCAGCAGGCTGGCTGAAAGAGCTGCCTGTCCAAGGACTTATGCTGTATGTTATATCTGCCTCCTGTTTTTTTTCTTTTGGGTTTACTTAGTATGTTGGTAACTTAAGATGTCTTGGGGGACTTTAGTTGGTTTCTTTAGTTGGTTTAACTGAATCTCACAGGATAAGCATAGAAAATTAGGAACAGACATCCTCAAAATCCAGCTCTATCCATTAAGATAATGATCAGCACCTCAATTTGTACCCAGAAGCCAGTGCAGCTCACAAAGTAATGATGAAGTAATGGTGCATCATGGCGGTACCAAGGCATGTCCATAAGTACCAGCAGTGCCAAATTCTGGACTAACTGCAGCTTCTATGTGCTCTTCAAGGGTCCCATAAGACCCAACTGATTAAGCAGAACCTCACATTTCAGAGCCACAACTGATACACAAGATGAATTTCAGCAAAACTTCTCCTGGCAATGGCTATCACCCCAGCCACCTTTTCACAATCTTTCTCCCAAATGGGGGAAGTTGGAAACTTAAATGGAAATATTCAGTATTGCTGGGTTGAATAATGGTTCTTGGGTAGCTGGGGGTGGGAGAACCACTGCTTCCTTAAATACAAACAAGACCACCCCTTCATTCAAAGATGAATTAATCATGACCTCCCATATAATCATAACCAGACAAAAGGACATGGATATAACATCAAGGTGACCGAGTTTATAATTCCAAGAACTCAACAGGATCAAAGCTTTCCCAGAATCACATGAACATGTCTCAGTCAAATTCATAGGACCCACATAGCCAAAGTTTAGCTTGGCAACTTAATCTCTCAGATGCCTTCATTACTCCTCATAGTGGCCCTGCCTTCTAGGATCTACTAACAGTGAGGGGATGTATAGATGCAACCCAATCTATGGTCATCATTGCATTCTTATTTCAAGCAGTGATCAAGACCGATCTGTGCATCACAGAGCCTCAGGAACAGCCCCAAACTTCCACTGCAGCAGAAAACAGCCATTAAAAAACTCCAATCTGCAACCACATTGTGATCAGACTATGTTAGGGATCTGATCTGACCATCTGGATCATATTGCCAGTGTCCCAAGATGAATCAAGCATGTGACTTCTTCTGCACGTCGGGCCCTTAATTATTTGGTCAAGTCCATAGCTGTCATGAACCCCCACATGTACAAACAAGTATTGGTAATTCATGCCAGGTCATCTTCTCATTAATTAATTCCTGCTCTTTTTAAGCCAAAGGACTCACAGGGGGTGGGAGGCAGCAGAGTGGATAGTGCTGTCCACTGAACATCACTGAGCATGCTGGGAGCTGCTGCGCACTGCAGCCAGGTATGTGCTGGCCAGTGTGAATGGGGAAGCCTTGTGTTGTTACTGTGGTCACCGTGTAGGAGAGAGGGACAGCTCCCTGATGCACCTGGAAGGGAAGGGGAGATGAAGCATAATCAAATCACATCCAAAGTATTTTATATTTTCTCACTAATCTTTTTAATATATGAGTGTAGAACTGACCCTAAGCAATAATAAAAAAGGAAGTGCTAGTCAGATGCAAACCATAAAAGGAAGTGATTTCAAACCAGCACAAACACCAAAGAATAAAGATTAGGGATAACAAATCAAAGGCATATAAACCTGGTGATAAAAGTTTGAGATAACCAGAACATAGTATTATAAACAATTCATTGAGTATTCATGATCTAAAAATTGAAATATTAATGGGAAAGTTTCTCCTGAAAAATACTCTCTTCCCAGATTCTCATGCATATATTGCTAAACCACCACCCCAGCTCTGTCTAATAATCAAACAGCCAACCTTTTTTCCCTCTATTTGTAAATTGTATATCCTGCATTTTCACTATTCCTTAAGAAGCTAAAGTGTTCTAATAACAATCCATCTCCAGGATGCTTCGTTACCTTTCCTGAAAGCAGTGCTTTTTATCTTTATTTCATATGCGTTGCTTAGATCATTGCTTATTCAGTTTTCTTTTATGCATAGACAATGCCTATGATAGGTTTATATTTCACTATATTACATTAGCTTATATCTCACACCAGGCTCAAAAGCAAACAGCAGCACAACCTGGAATCATTCTTTTTTTCTTGAAAACATTTTCCCTATGTTATTCCATCAGTCTAACACATTTTTATATTTTCTGATGGAACAGTAACCGCATAGTCTAAAAAGTGTTAAATCTTTTCCTGTGTATTGTTGGAAGACGAACTCTTGTCAAGCATACTACTGGCCTAGAGATTCAAGCTGCTAGAAAATTTGATGTTGTTGGGAGCTTAATGTAGCTAAACAACACATATTCATAATCCAGTATACAACTGTATGCTGCCAACTTGCTGAAAGATGGTGCCAGCCAGCAAAGAGACTAATCAGTATCAGTCAACACATTTCTGGTAGCAAGGCCAGAAACATATTTGTGTGAAAGAAATTTAGTCTACAAAGAGTATTGGAGCAGAGATGAGAAGCACAAGGTTCTTCAGAGGCGGTTGTTGGATTACAGCTCCCATAATTATTGGCTACCGTGGAAGTTTCTCATCGCAGTCCAGCAATATCTGCAAATGGATTCTTAAGAGGCCTTCCCTCTATCTATACTCAAGGACTGTTTGATGCTGTCTTACCAAATGTAGGACAAGGAAGATTAAAGAGGGCAGAAGCCTAAATGGAAAGCCAAAAATCAAATGCTTGGACCTGCTGGAAGTTTCAGAATTCCAGGAGCAGCTAATGTACATGTTGCCATAGGAACAACATTCCCACAATTATAGCAGCCATTCAACTGCAGATTCACTGCTAAAAGAATACAGATTTTAAAGGGCATGGGTGGCTTTTTCCATAATATCTAAGGTACTGAATGCACATTATTCTGGTTATGATTTCACTACCCCCACTCTGGTCGTTTCAGCTTTTATCAAAAATATGCTGAATTCTGATGCATACTTTTAAAAAGTGTTAACAATGTCTTCATGCTGAAAAATCGACTTCAGGCATCACATTTTAAATTGCTACAATATTACATGAAACAATAAAAATGAGAGGAACAAAACTATTTAATCACCCTTACATATATTTTTTTAAGATACCATCATATGATACCTGGCAAATATCCAAAGAATTATAAAATGTTTGTATATTCCTCTTTGTGCGAAGAAAAATTCAATCTCAAAAGCAGGATAAGTTTGACTTCACAATGGTCCTAATGGCCGATACAGAAACTTTCATTGCTTTTTGCATTCCATCACTAGCAGCAAAAAGGGGAAATTCTGTGAATGAAATGAGGAAAATGTACCTCAGGGTCTCAAGCAGAAGTGCTTCCCAATCAAAAGATATGAATCTTTCAACTGAAGATATTAAAGAATCAGCTTAGTTTGTTACCCATACAAAAGCATGCTTTTTCTTATGAAGTTATAAGTTCTCTCATCACCTGTAAGTAAAATAGCCAGGCAACTAAACAGCATGTGCTGTACTTATGAGCAGTTATATATTCCCCCACATGGTCGTGCATTGCCATTCTTTCAGTCAGCAACTGGATCTAGTAACTGCTATATCTTAAACAGATTTAAAGGATGGTTCATACTATTGGTTATATAGCCCTTCACTGGCAAAAGCTTTCAAAGGATGCTTTCAAAGGTCTTGGTTACATCCAACAACACCATTTACCTTTTCAGCGTATAAGAAGGGAAACTTCTTATGGTTTTACTATTCTTGGCCAATACAGGCTCTTCCAAATGTAGGCAGGACAATATCCCAGCCATAGGTTTCTAAATATATTTATAGCACAACATCCATCTTACCTGGTCATGGAGATCCACCATGAATGGATGCTGGTGGGATGTGTGTGCCGCTGGGTGAAGCATTCGTGGTGGCGTGGTGGCCAGAACATATGCTGGGTGCTCATCTACAGAGACTTGTGGCTGTGGCTGCTGCTGCTGGAAAAAAGCCGGGTGCAAGTAGTTCTCATCCTGGGCTAGGTGAGTTTGTAGAGGTCGCTCACGTCGGCCCCAGTGGTGCCGGAAAGGAGGGCTGTGGTGCCAGTTGCGGGGAGAGAAATATAGAGGGGTGACCCTAGGGGCTGGCCATTTATCTGTGCTGACCTCTTCAGCTATGAATACACCCATTTTTAATGTCAAGGTTAGGTCAACATAGTAATATTATGTGGGGTGGAGGCAGGTATAGCTGCTCATGCAGCAAATTAGGCCATAAATGCAATTAGTGCATTCAAATACACTGATTCTGTAGCATAACTGCCAGGATTCTGCTATGTGTCATTCCTTCAGTCTGCAGAGAGAAAATGCCACGAGAAGAAATGCACAAAACACTCCATTTCATGGATAATCTTCTGGACATGACGAGATTCCAAGTAACTGGGCAAAATCATCTCGTTATCTACAAGTAGCTATAGTCATCAAACAAGCTCACTAGGAATGGTTCATCCATGGAGTAAATGTTTATTTCCAACCATTTCTGATATCTGTCCCACATCAATAGTAATGAAACTGTAATAACCTGTCCGTTAAGTTTATAAAAGATTTCTTGTTGGAGATCTATAAAGCTTCTCACCAAGAAACTGAACAAGTGCTATATTGGCTTTGCTATACAAGGCAGTCACAGCAAGTTGAACAGAGATTATTTCAAAACAACTGGAGAGAGGAAGAAGTGGACCTGTTTAATACTGACATGGAGGATTGTGAAGAAAACTTAGAGCCACTGACTAGGCTGGGAAATCCAAAAATATCTCAGAAGTGGTAGTGAAAAAACCACTTCCATGAAGTTGCAGAGAAGTTAATACGGACATTACTAAGTGATCAAGAATTGAGACAAAATTTACATTTATTTTAATATGGAATTGAGTGTTGCTATTTTAAGCCACAGATGAATTCCTTAAAAATTAAAAGTGTCATCTGTAGTCATGCAACACAATCTCTGTGACATGTTTTAAGGAGGCACACCAAGCCTCTGGATCCCCTGAAGGCCATAGGGGGAATGCTAGTTTGCACTGATTATCAACATTACTTAAAAGATATGAAGCACTGTACCTTCTCCTGAGGTGTGCTGGACTGCCACAGCTCTCCCCTGGGAATTGTTGCTGGTCAAATGGGACAGGAGGCCACCTATTCACTGCCAGTTCCCATGGTCGCATTGGGGATGTTCACAAGGCAAAAGGTGATGCTGGATCTCACACTCCAAACACAGTTCCACACTGGTTCTTTGGGATCTGCAAAAAGTGATGAAACAGCTATTGAAAACAAACTCTGAAATAAAAAGAGTTCTAAGTTTTAAATCAGAACAACCTCTAGAAGAGTTATGCTAGAAGGAGATCACTGGCAGGCTGCAACACAAGAGCAAGAGGTGAAAAAATCTCCACATTTTCAGTGATAAGACTAAGACTTTGATACTACTCTTCAAAAAGAATAGAATGTTCATAAGAAAACTTGGTAGAAGACAAAGACAGTTTTCTGCAAGGCTCTAACATTTTCAACCAATTCCTACAAATGAGATAATAAATCTGGAGAGCCAATCTGGTGTAGGGGTTAAGGCAACAGCCTAGAAATTGGGAGACTGTGAGTTCTAGTCCCACCTTACATACAAAGTCAGCTGAGTGATCATGAGCAGTGATCATAGCCCTTCAGCCCTAGAGGCCAGAACAATGCAAAACTCTGAAAAATCTTGCCAGGAAAACTACAAGGACTTGTTCAGACAATCACCAGGAGTCAACACGGACTTGAAAGCATATACATAGAAATTTTAATCCTATAGTACTCAACTCTTCTTTTTAAAACAAGAATAATTTTCTAGGCCTAAAGAACAGATATTAAAGAAAATTTGGTTCCAAGAACAAATGATAACATCAAAGAAAATTTGGTTTTCTGAATGATATTGTGATGCAATAGTTAAGAGTCCAATTAGGATTAGAACTGGGAAATTCCAAGACTGCTGCTTATTTCTGTACTCTCGTTTCTTGATCCAATGACAAAATGGTTCTCTTTCTCTTAAAACGTAACCTCCATATCTTCATTTTCTTGTAGATATAAATGGATCTTCATTGAATAACACAATGCACATGCATTCTTATTACAATACTTCTTGTTCTAATGTACGCTAATCTTCCTGCAATTTTATGTTGTCCTTAATGAGTACAGGCATGACCCCAGCAATATTCTGAAATTCCAAGTATCATATCATTATTATTATTAGCCTCATCAACATAGAATGTTAGTTTTATACCTAAAAGTCATGGCAATATCTGTAGCCAATGTCTGATAATAAATATGCAGAGGATATAAAAATTCAGTGCACAGAATATAGAGTAAGCAACCAGAATTCTGATTTAGGTCAATTGTTATTTCTCATCCCAATTATTTATTTTAAAAAAGTTATATGGCTGCCCACCCTATGTACCATAACACTGGGAGATTCCCAGGATAGCAATAAAAATACCTAAATCTCATAGAAACCATACCCAACATGGCTGGTATTCCAAAAGCAAATGTTTCAAACATCAACCTTTCACTTTACTGGGCTCCAGGGATACTCTATCACAATGTTTCTGGGAATGGGTGTTGGTATAATTACCTGAGAACGCCCTTTCTATCTATGCTACAAGAGAGTCCAGGATGGGTAGACTCCTCCACATGACATCATAGAGCTGAGTCTGTCAGTATATAAAAGCCGGTCCCTTGTTGGCTCCCCCAGCTTTAGGCAAAGGTACATGACAGACGTCAAGTGTCTATGGAAGCAAAAAAAACGATTAGAAAACACCGCCCCCCCAGATATCCAAATCTGGACAAACCAAGGGTGGGGCTGGACTCTCTTGCAGGGTAGATAGAAAGGGTGTTCTCAGGTAACTATACCAATGACCATTCTCATTGATGCTGCATTGAGAGTCCAAGATGGGACATACTAAAGCCTGCATGTCCTCGGGAGGGATCTCATCCGGTTACCTTACTCCGCTTGTGGAACGACCCTCAGAAGTACCCGTCTGCCAAATGCTGCATCTGCTGAAGCAAATGAGTCCAGACGATAATGTCATATGAAGGGAGACGGAGTTGTCCAGGTAGCCGCCCTACAGATCTCTGCGAGAGATGCCTGTGTAGACCAAGCAGCCAAAGCAGCTGCACTTCTGGTGGAGTGCGCAGTCAGATTTCTGGGTACCAGAAGTGACAAAGTCAGGTAGGTCTTGGAAATACATGCCCTGATCCATCTGCTCAGGGTAGGAGAAGCCTTGCACCCCAAGGAGTTTGGAGAGAAAGACATGAACAAGGCCTCAGTCTTCCAAAAAAACAGCTGTACGTTTGATGTAGATGTGAAGAGCTCTTCTTTGGGATAGAAATCAGGTAACACAATTTCTTGGGCCCGATGGAACCAGACATTGATTTTTGGGCCAAAAGTAGGATCTAAACATAAGACCACCCTGTTCACATGAAAAGTACAGAGGTCCTGTCTAACTGAGAGTGCCGCCAGTTCTGACACTCTCTAGGCTGAAGTAATAGCCACTAGAAAGGCCACCTTGAAGGTCATGAACTGAAGCGACACTGATCTGAGGGGTTGAAATACCTTAGGAAGCTCCCACGTGGGGTACCTGTGAACCACCAGGGGATGGAGATTAGAGGCCCCTCTTAAAAACCTACACACAGATGGATGATGGGACAGGGAAGAGAAGTTTTCCCAGTGCAGAACCGATGACACACCCGCCACCTGGTGGCAGAGGGTGTTGGGCGAGAGCCCCTTATCTAGTCCATCTTGAAGGAATAGCAATACATCTGCTACTGATGCCAAGGTGGGAACACGGTTCTCCCTCAAGCACCAATTGCAGAAAACCTTGCATGTGGCATCATAAATGCGTATTGTGGAAGGTTTACGGGAAGCCTGAATGGTGTGAATAACCCTATCAGGAAGGCTAGAGTCTCTCAGATGTTGCCACTCAAGCGCCACACGGTCAAGTGGAACTACTGAGGGTCTGGATGCATCAAGGCCCCCTGATGAAGGGAGATCCTGTGGGCCAGGATCCTCCAAGGCTGGGTTACAGGTATGTTCACCAGCTCAGCAAATCAGGGTCTCCTGGGCCAATGAGGCACCAGGAGAATCAGCTCCGTCTTTTCCTCCAACATCTTCTGAATGACTGCCAGAATGATAGGAAGAGGAGGAAAGGCGTAGAGGAGACCTGGGGGCTATCTGCTCCGAAGGGCAATGATCCCCTCCAATCCCTGAGAAGGGAACCTGGTGAAATATCTGCTAACCTGAGTGTTCAGGGGAGTGGAAAAAAGGTCTACTGAGGGAGCCCCGAATCTGAGGAAGAGATCCCTGAACAGAGAGGGATGAAGACTCCACTCTGAGTGGTCAACTCAGTCAGTCGGCCTGAGAGTTGTCGACCCCTGAAATGTGATCCGCCCTGATGGATAACAGGTGAGCTCTAGAGCTTCCCTCATCCCTAGATCTTGTCCCTCCCTGACGGTTGACATGTGCCTTTGCGACCACGTTGTCCATCATCACCCTGGCTCGGAAATGTTTCACTGCCAGGAAGATGCCCTGAGTTCTAACCAGTTTATGGGGCAAGGCCTGTCTACTTGTGACCACCTCCCTTGGGTCATCTGACCAGCCAAATGGGGTCCCCAGTCCTGGAGACTGGCATCTGTGGTGAGCAGGTTTCTGTCCGGTTCCTTGAACAGATGTCCCCTCCAGATTGCCACCACCAGAATGGGAGAAGAATCTGTGGTGCGACCTGCACTCTGGAGGAAGAGTGACTGGTTCCTGCTCGTTGATAAGGTAGCAGGAACCACTGAAGGGCCTGGGAATGCAGCCTTGCCCCAGGATGATGCCAATACAGGAAATCATCTTCCCGAGAAGTCTAGAAAGATGAGACAAAGGGACTGCCTTGAATCTGAAGGATCATCTTGATGAGGCTTTCTCCTTGATCCGGGGAGAGGGAAACCTCACAAAGAGACATATCTATGATCGCGCTCAAATGGAGTAACCTGGTCGTGGGAGAGAGATGACTTTTCTTGAAGTTGATTGAAAAGCTGTGGTCCTGTAGAAACTGCAATGTAGTGTGGAGGTCTTGCTGTGCAGACTGGAGTGACGTCAACTGAATCAAGGTGTTGTACAGGTAACATTGTAGTCTCACAGGAACTGACCGAAGCGAAGCCACCAAAGCCGCCAGCACCTTGGTGAAGACTCTGGGAGCCGATGAAAGCCCGAAGGGAAGGGACCGGTATTGAAAATGCTCGTTCTGGTAACAAA
Source organism: Naja naja (assembly GCA_009733165.1). Classification (NCBI taxonomy): domain Eukaryota; kingdom Metazoa; phylum Chordata; class Lepidosauria; order Squamata; family Elapidae; genus Naja; species Naja naja. The sequence continues at coordinate 87,660,466 of CM019149.1, read as the reverse complement.
AATGAAGAAACTGGCGGTGATGGTGCCAAATGGAGATATGGAGGTAAGCCTCTGTGAGGTCAATGGAAGAGATGAGGTTGCCCTCCCGAACACTCTCTAGGTTCAAATGCAATGTCTGCATTTTAAACCCCCTATATGGAGATAAACTTGTTCAAAAACTTGAGGTTGAGAATGGCTCACCACCCCCACCACCCAATGCCTTGGGGACCACAAAGAGCCTAGAGTAAAACCCAAGGCCTCGTTGATCTGTCGGGACCGGTTGTATGGCCCTTATGTCCATGAGGTGTTGAATGGCCAATTCCACAAGGGCCCGTTTGGCACTAGCCCAAGAAATGGGACATCTCACAAAAAAACAGGGGGGGGCGAGAATAATTCTAGTTGCACACCCGACCTCACCGTACTAAGTACCCAGGAGTCCGATGTAGAATCCTCCCATCTGGAGGAAAAGAATGGCAAACGGCCTCCAATGGGGGGGGGGAGAATGGGCATTTACTTGGAGCATCGGAAGGAACGGCCTCCTCCTCCTCAAAAGGGCCGTTTACCCGTAGGTTGTTGCTGCCTACCCACCATCTCTGGCTGTTGTTCCTGGCACTGAGGGAACGCCCTCTGGTAACAGGAGAAGTGAGATGTGGACTCGGCCCGAAGGGAGGAAGGACAGAAGTACAGAGTTGGACGATAATCCACCCTCTTTCCCATTGAAAAGAGGACCTTTCTCTTGTCCCTGGTCTCGACCAGATACGGGTCCAGGGCCTCGCCGAAGAGCTTCTCTCCAGCGCAAGGAGCCAATGCCAACTTCCATTTTCGATGGGAGTCAGACTGCCAATTATGCAGCCAGAGGAGTCGTCTCGCAGTCACTGAGGAGGCCATGGCTCTAGAGGCAAACTTGGCAGAATTTAAAGTGGCATCCTCTGTAAATTCAGCCGCTGCAATAATATTGTTCAGATCCTGTTGCAACCTGAAGTCAGTCGGCGGAAGGCAATCTTGTAATTGATGCAGCCAGCGGAGTGAAGCCCTAGTGAAAAGAGACGCTGCTGTGGAGGCCAGGACTGCCCAGGCTGCGGCCTGGTGGGTGCGTTTGAGTGTTTGTCCTGACTTTCTATCTTCCGCCTTGAGCACGTCCTCTGGTTCAGTGGGGGTGCCAGAAGAAGAAAACAAGGCTACCACTGGAGCATCCACAGAGAGCACTACAAGGGCATTGGCCAATGAAGGACCCACATTATAAAATCACCTGTCGTGGGACGAAGGTCAGGATCCAGTGGCAGGGGAGGCCCCTGCTTTTTAACCAGGTCCAGGAACAATAAGAGGAGATGGGAGAGCCTCAGAGTGTATCACTGGTTTGGAAAAGAGGGAATCCCCAGGACTAGATGGGGAACCCTTGGGGTTCAGGAGCTACCTCTACTGGGGTCAATTGGATGGTGACCAAGGCTTTTTGAAGGAGGGGCTTAAATAAAGCCAGCCTGAACACAGCCGTAGAAGGGGGCTGCTCAAAGTGAACCCCCTCTTCCTCAGACATGTTAGGGTCGATGATCTCACCCTCTTCTTCCTCAGATCCTGAGGATCTACTATGATCTGAGGGATTGGTGTAACCTCTATCATCATAGTCCCCCCTGTCAGACTGGGTGGAGGGACCACTGAACTCCTGATGCCTGGCATATCCTTTATGTAGAAGAGGAGCCCCTTGGGAATAAGCTGGGAACAAGGACTGACCCCTCCCTAAAGGACGAAGGAGCTGCTGAAAGCCTTCTGCTGGGCCCTGCCTGATGGCTACAGAGACCATATTCTAATATCACTAGGCCCACTGCCAGAAGGGGGATCAGCCGGGCATAGACCTGCCGCTGAAGGAGTAAAGGTAGCTTCAGGTCTAGGCTTATGGGCGCCTTGGGAGACCTGGCCAAGGGGAAGACTCAGAGGAGCCTGCCTAAAATTAGGCCCAGATCTACTTAAATCTTGGGGACAAAATTCTTCCTCTACTCTTTCAGGGGACCAGGCATGGAGATGAGCAGAGGTGCTGCTTCAGCCTCCCCTTTCCTGGGACCAACCCCTGGGCCAACCTGCAGATCCAATGGGTGAGAAGCCTGTTGTAAACTACCTCTCATTTGCTCCAGGTTTTTTTGAAATTGCCTTTCCAGAGCAACATGTCTTCTCTTCTCTGCCCTGAGTTCAGCCTTGGAAGTTTTCTTGGGCACCAGTGCCTTGGCCAATTTTTGCAGCAGCCTCTCTGAGCAGACTGGCCTCTCTGCCTCTTTCTCTTTCGGGCCTGAGGGCCCTGATCTTCCAGGCCCGAGAGTTCTGCGTTGGCCCTGTCTGACTCCGTGCTGGACATAGGAAGGACACAAGAGGTGCTGGAAGCAACCCTCGTTTATGTGCCTCCTATCCTGGGCCAGACACTTGGGAACAGTAAAAAGTTCCTCTTAGAAGAGGAGTTCCTGAAGAAGGCCCAATTCAAAATGGCCACCCTCCACATGCATAGTGGCTGATTCTCACAAAATGGCCAGCCGCACATGTGTGAATCCCAGGGGGAAACCCACAGGGCTGTGATGGCTCCTTAGCCTATGGAGAGCCTCAAGCCAGACAGAAAAAGACAGCGTTCTACCTTCTGCCTCTCTCCAATCAGCTGAGAGGAACTGCGATCGATTGCTGTAGCTTTGGAATCAAGTGGCCAGCAAATTAGCTGTGAACAATTGCATGGGAGGATTCCAATCGCTCCCCTCGCCTGCAGCCTTTCGACGGCAGCACTGAGTCCTTGGCGCTGCAGGAGAACAGATCTCCGCTCTCCATGTGTATTGCTCTACTGGAGCCCCGGGAGCAGTTTTTTAAAAAGGAGATCTTTTTTCCTGTTGCTGCTGGAAGTGTGAAATATCCAACACTGCTTCCTAGACACAAGCTCAATCCACGGAGCTGAGTCAAAGCTGGGGGAGCCAGCAAGTGGGCGGCTTTTATATACTGGCAGACTCAGCTCTAGGATGTCATGAGGAGGAGTCTACCCATCCTGGACTCTCGACGCATCGATGAGAAGAGTCAGCTCTTCAAGGCCACCCAGAAGGCTAGAAATGTGGGGGTCTGCCAGATCTCAGGGGAAAGCATGGGCCACTACGGAAAAGGTGTGTTTCCAATCAGATTCATTTAATGAAAGAGACCCAGAACACACCATCCTATCAGACCTTCAAATTTCTAGGCTCTACTATATCACATGAGCTAAAATGGACACCTAACATCAAAAACGTCATCAAAAAAGCACAACAAAGAATGTTCTTTCTGCGCCAACTCAGAAAGCTCAAACTGCCCAAGGAACTGCTGATACAGTTCTACAGAGGAATTATTGAGCCTATCATCTGCACCTCTATAACTGTCTGGTTTGGTTCTGCAACCAAACAGGACAGGGACCTGTATACTGCATAAGTCAAAAAGAGGGCTGTGAAAATATTTACAGACCCCTCACATCCCGGACATAAACTGTTTGAGGATCCAGCTTGCAATTATGCTATCACAGCAAGCCAGTCAAGGGATCATTTGCAACCTTCTCTGCCGGCCTTCCACACGCAGAGTCAATGGGAAATCTGGAAAGGTTATAAGTCACTCCTGCCACTTCCCCTCCCCCGAAGAACCACACTACAGAGTAGGACCTCATTACCTGCCCAATCTCCATAACATATATTATAGTACTAACCATGGCACACAAATATACACACAGTGATCCTAGCCTGGGACTTCCGTCTCTCCCCACTTAACAATCCACACAGTATTGAGGTTACAACAGCAACCAGGACTGCTAGCTGATGCAGTCCCATGATATCACACTTTGCAAAGGAAATTCCAGACCTTATTGCCATCATAACCTGAGGACTATCAGTATCATTATTAGTTGCAAACTTATTTCTAAGATTGAACAAATAATATTTCTCAAATCTTCTCACTATGGCTATATATGGTCATTTTTCTAATTTGCCTACAATTTCATTTTAGAAGCAGTTATTCGGTTCTTTACATGTTGAAGCATTATGATTTTCTGCCAATTCATTAATCTTATAAATGAACTTGTATAAGTTCCACATGCTTTTCCTAAATAAATTCCCCTCCTAGGAGCACTATAATTTTTTCAAGACAACTTACACTGTAGTTTGTAATTAAACACATATATTGACACAAAAATGGTAGCCAACAAGCCCACCTACCTTCTCATACACAAAAATATCCAATATTGTTGGCAATGTGAGACTTTATACTTCAAAGGATAACTGATTCCCATTGCTCTCCATGAATTAAACTCCACACACCCCCCATGTCTGGTGTTAGAAACTCCTTTCTAACTTCTGAAAGAAAAAATAGACAAGCAACAGCAAATTTGGAATGATCTTGTTTAACTGTATAAAAAGCAGAACAATGCCCAAGCAGTACCACAATGCCATATTAGTATTAAAAACAGACAACGCAAAGCAAATTAATGAACCATCCTTTTCAACAGTAATCTAGAACATGCCACATCTCCAATGGGAGATTTGTCCTAAATGAACATCCCATAATCAAATATTAAATTCAAGAAAGGTCAAGACAATTGATTTAGAAAAAATAAAATCATCTTCCTCCAGTCAATTTTTTTCTAATTTAACCTCTGGCTCAGCAAGAGCAGACCATCAAGGCATTTGGTATATGAAGATAATGGCCTGTGTTATCAATCAGAATTGTCCTCCTGTTCTTTTCCAATATTCATTTCTCCGCAGTCATCTGTTTGCGTAGCTTGTTGAAGAAAAAATTATTTTGGAAAGGACCATTCTACACAGCATCTACCTTTAGGGCAGGGGTGTCAAACTTAGTCATCACGGGGATGTCACGTGACATATTGAGACTTCCCCCCCTTCGCTAAAGTGGATGTGGGCGTGGCTAGCACATGACGCATCTGGCCTGCAGGCTGGGAGTTTGACAGCCCTGCTTTAGGGTAACAGGCACAGTGGAACAGTCAGTAACCATATTTCTAAAATGGCTTAGAATTACTTATAAATGCTCTTGGACAAACACAGAGCAATTCGCTGCTGCACTTCCGCACCTCTGCCAGTCAAAGCCAATGCTAAGTGAGCTGAGATGTAGAATTGCAATATACAAGGAAACAAGAAGTTGTATACCTCAAAAAGACAAATTCCCTGTCACCTCCAAATAAATTCTACTGTACTTTATACTGGTATAATCATGGGTGTCAAACCCGATCACATCATGGGCAGTATCGTAATGTATCAGGATGTTTTTTACTCTTGCAGAGCCAGGGTGAGTATGGCCTGTGCAGGCTGTACGCGGCCCGCAGGCAGCCTGTTTCCATGCCTGGGTATAATGGTATGTTTCCACACTGTTGTTAGAAGAACTATATAGATGTGGCCATGGATTGATCAGGACAGAAGCTAACTTGAAGGAGATTTTATTTTTCATTTTGAAGGCATCAGTATTAATTGGTTCTTAATTCTGCAAAAAAATAACCTTTCTCTATAATAGGCTCTGAAATGAGGAAGGTCTCTCCCTCTTTCTCACTACTGTATTTCAATTGTTGTTCGGGTTTTAACATCACTTTTCCACTTAATCAAGATTCATTTCAAGACAGTTTAAATATTAAAAATAAATTCAACATCTAAAATATTTGCCTTTGACCATTCTCCAGCTTAAGTTACTGCTTCTTGTTCTGTCTTAAATTATAGGGTGAAACATACAAGCATTTTTACAAAAAAACAACAACAGATGAATCTTTTCACAATTTTTAAAGAGACTCTTGCTGCTCCTTAAGTAACAAGTAAAACTCAAATGCAGCTAATCTACTAGTGGCTTAAGGACACATTTATGCAGGTTTTTTGGCAACTGTTCAGAAGTGGTTTGCCCACTGCCCACTCCCCAGATATTTTTGTTTTGTTTTGTTTCTTAATCAGCCTACAGCCGGTCTCCTATCCCACAACTAATTAAATCCAACTCTGCTTAGCTTTTCTGAAATCAGCCAAAACTGACTAGATTCTGTGGCTACTGTGGCACCACAAATCTAGCAAACGTATCGATCACTTTTAACTTTCAGAAAGTACAGTAAAATCTCTTTGTAACTTCCCCAAATTATAGGGCTGTTTTAAATGCAAGAGAAAAGATCTGAACAGGCCCAAGATATTTTTCCATTTAAAGTGGAATGGCAATCACACTGACCCTGACTCAAATAATGTTATCACTGAACACTCAGCAAGAGACCTAAAATGTGAGAAGGCATTCTTATCTTAACTATCAACTCTACTGCATCTACTAATGGCAAATAAAAACTGTCTGGCAACTAACAATGTGTCAATTCATCTAATCATTCCTTGGCTAGCCATTGCTATAAAAGCTTTCCATTTCAAGTGGAATTAACTGACACAATAAAGCAATTATTTTCACTGATCAGCACTGCTATGTCAACTGGCAAAAATCTTCAGAATAACAGGGCATTATAGTGGAACAGCTTTCTTCAACCTGGGGCCCTCCAGATATACTGGGATCATGATTCTCAAAGAAAAGCTAGCTGGGAATTGGAAATCCAAAATACAGGTTGGCGAAAGCTTCCTGCACCTAAGCCAAGTATCTTCTCAGACATCATCCAAGTCTTCTAGCTGTTCCATTATGTTAAATCTCATGAGTTCCGTGACCTCTAACTGTACAGGCTGGCAATCAGCTAACATATATAATGCTTATTTGCCTTTAGGCCTCACCAAGCATGCCACAGAAAATAATATTGTGCTTCCTGTAAAATGCTAGTTTTAAAAGGGAAAACGTACCAAATCATCATGGCAGTACACGTATTGGGGAAATCTCATAATGAGCCAGCCCCATCTCTCCAAAATTTCTTGTGAAGCATGTCACTATCACATGCTTTGAATTTTGCATACATTCCAAGTTAAACAGAGAAACAAAGAAGACAGAGAGGAATGAAGAAAAGGGGGTCCCAAGATATATCAATATATGCAAACTCCAAGACAGATAAATTCATCTAGGACAGGTTTCCAGGCACCCATCCGTGGATTGCCACCAATCCACAGCATACCAGAAACAGGGTCAAGCGAATGAGAAAAGCCCCATCCAAGGGATGCAGGCAGCATGCGAAACTAGGCTCTCTCTGGTCCATGGAAAAACCTCGCTCCACAGAACCGGTCCCTGATGCCCAAAAGGTTCGGGGCCGCTGATCTAGGTAGATCAGTCAGAAATTATCAGTAGACCAGTTACTATGTCATAAAATTAAAGAACAACTTTGATTTCTATTCATATTCTCCTTTAATTTTTTTAGAGTAACAACAAACTCTTCAAAGCAATATTAAGATTTTTCTCCTCTTGTAGAAGTTTCCCATTTTATTTGCCCTCCTTTCTAAAACCAAACCTATAACTTCGCCTACACTTCCTGCATCCCTCCTCCATTTCAATTCAAACCATTCAGTTCTGTATCCATTTGGAGAAACCAAGGAAGAAAAATGTTCCCCTCTTGTGGAACAACCTGCATTGTGTTTCCAGTGTTTCCAGGTAAGAAGAGAAGTTTGCAAACTTCAGGAGAATCAAAAATGAGACTGGCTCTGTTCAAGAGGTGGTTCTCATTGAACTGGCACCTTGAAATAAACACTGGAGAAGGTTGCATCTCCCACATGCATGCTCCATCATTCGGAACACGCCTCCCACAATCACCTCCGCCCCCCAATGCCATACTATCTGGACTTCATGAAGTTCAAGTCAAAGACATCTGGAGAACAGCAGCAAAGGAAAAGCAGTAGCAACTTTAGAAAAACTCATGACAGGAAACCACCATGGCCGTGAACGCTCAAAAAGGACCCCCCTATCTGTTCAAGACAGAAAAGGAGGCAGTTCCTGAAAGCTACTTTCAACCATGACCCCACCAAGAGCTATTACCGCTCTGGTTCCTGTTTCCTCCACGTCCTTTGCATTCACAAGTCACCTTCAGATATTTGTTTCACTACACAAACCGGCGACTCAGATCCCCACCAGCCGTTTTTCAGTCTCGAAATCTGTCACTGCCTATCAATCCCAATCGGAATAAATCCCGCACTTTCATTGCTCCACAGCTGCTCTGCGTTTGCTGCAAAACGCCGGACCCGATTTCGATCAGGCAGCGGCCGTTCATCTTCAACCCGGGGGTCGCCCGCAATTTCTTTTCCCATCCCACTCTGGTCCAAGAGGAGAAGGCGGTTTTCTGGGAATTTCTCTCGGCTTGCTTTTTTGTTTTTCTTTCTTTGCTCCCAAAGGCCAAGAGACTGGACCCAAGGCGTCAAAATGGATTTCTGAAGCCAGCAGGGTTGGGGATCTGTAACTTTAAGAACCGCGAGATCACAGGCCACGTGCTCCGCGCGAAACAAAAGCAATAACAAAGAGAGCGGAGACCGCCTCGTCCTCCGGCCTGCCCAGCCAAAACGGAAACGCGAGCCAGAGAAAAGCAGAAGAGGGCGGCTCTCGCCCAACCCTTGCTAGCCGGGCCTCGAGCCCCGCAGGAAGGGATGAGCCTCCTTCGCGCTCCAAGACAAAGGCGTCAACAACAGCAGAAAGGGAGCAGCACGTGTCAGGAAGCTGCCCCCTTCCCTGACCGCGCGCTGAACAAACCCACCAGCCGGATCCTCCTTTATACCCCCTCCTCGGCCCTTCCCACCCCCATCCCACCCCCTTTTTCATTCCCTTTCTGGAGCTGCAGCCGCCTCACCCTTAGCTAACACGAACAGGAAGGAGACGAGGTTCTCGACGAGAGGGTTTTTCTATGGAAGAAAAACTCAGAAGCGGCCCATTTTGCAAAAGAAAGGAGAAGACATGATCAACGGTCTCTGTTAAGCAGTCGACGAGCTGCAGGTGCAAGCGACAATCGAGGAGGAGGAGGAGGAAATGCCCCGGACTGCATTTTTGTTGTCGGGAAGCCGCAGTTTGCAGTGCCGGCCCACTTGACCCTCCCCCAGCAGCATCACCCATAACCTTCTTTAGCAGAAACCGAATTGCATTTTTAGCACCACCCGAATTGCATTTTTAAAACGCGCTTTTAATGATGGCTTGAAAGGGCCTTAACCATCCGGGGGACCGTTAAGCTTTCAGTCCAAGCGGCGCGCCCCTCCCTCCCCGCGCATCTCCTGCTCGCAGCTGTGAATGCAGGCGAGGAGAGCCCTCTTCGCCCCGACCTACTTGCCTGCCTGCGTGCTCCACTTCTCTGGGTGCAGCTGCACCCCACATAAGCCCTCCTTTTTGCCGTGGTTCCTGGGCGCCGGCTCCGAACCCCGTGCCCGCGCCCCCCACGGCTGTTTCCGGTTGCTTCTTTGTTTTCCTTCGCGCTCGCAGAGAGCTCTAGCCTTCTCCGAGTTGCCCCCACAGCCGGGGAGGTCCAAGGAGGCGCCGGCGACCCCGGGTCTCTGGGCCTTTAAGAACCGCCTGCGCCGCCGGGGTGTAACAAACGGCGCATTTTATTCACAACATTCGGACCTGTGTGCGCGCGCCCGAGCCTGGCTTGGCCCAACTGGGGAGGAGGGGTAGAGGCGCGGCCCCGAGCGCTACAACACGTGACCGGGTCCGGCGCTACAATTAGCCAAAGCCCACGGCCCTCTCGCGCAGTCGTGCTTGGGCGCGTCCGAGCGAGCTGCACGCGGCAGCAGCGAAGCCAAAGCCTACTGAGGGGGTGTTAGCAGGGCGACGTCATGGCAACCATAACCGAGGTGCGGTCAGCGGGACGGCCCTCGGAGGAGCTGTGTAACACGGCTGGGCATTATAAGGCACCCGCGCAAAAGGACCCGAGCAAGTAAATATTGCTGATACCTGCAGGGGGAGGCGGGAAAAATTCGTATATCTCGAGCATGAACTCTTGTTTTCCTCTCCGGGCGAAATAATTGTTGCTCCCCCTGTGCTATTTTAGCATGTTGCAATGTGAAATGGTACTGAATGATAAGTAACTGTATATACAGGCAGTTGGTTGGTGCGGTGCAGCTCAATGAGATAAATTACATCATTAATAGGTTTATAATCCCATTTTTGCTTTAGAAAATATATTATAAATACATAACCCGAATTACACATTGTAAATGCATAGTAAAGAGGGAGAGTTTTAAATAAATTAAAACATGGCAATGCAGCTTATTTAATAAATCCTATTTTGTGGAGAAGTTGCCTCCATTTATAGCTCCTTCAGTAATAGCCTATTTCTGAAACTTCACTAAAGTACTTTAACTCATATTATTTCAAGACATCCATCAGGACAAACCAGATATGCCAATACAGGCACACCTGGTGGTTATTTTTCAAATAACCTGGGGAAAGGAAGAAGGTCTGATCAAGGATGATCATATTTGGGGTCCATAAGGCAACTTTACTCTTCCTGCATTGCTGATTCAAAAGCATAAAGCATCTTTTAACTATCTCTTTTAACCAAAAATACTCTTGGAGAACTAAAAATGCCTGCTCTTTAAAAGTTTGACAGTTGGCTGTAATGATTAAAGTCCAAACCCTGAGTTCAAGTCCCACCTTGGAATATAAAAGCTAACTGGGTGACTTTGGGCAAATCAGTCTCTCTCACCCCAACCCATTTCACAGGGTGGTGGTTGTGGGGAACATAGGAGAGGGAAGATGAGTTGGATATGTCCGCAGCCTTGGGATGTTTGTAAAAATAATAAAGGCAGAATATAAATAAATAAAAAGGAGAGAGGAGGAGAGACAAGTCAATTGTGACTTCACTTTGCTAGTCATCTTGTCCAAATCACTGAGACAAAGTCATCTGCCAATTAATAAACAGCAAGCAAATAAGCTAGAGACTAAAATAGCACTTATATACCACTCCAGAGTGCTTTCCCGCATTCCGAATGGTTTAGAAATGCTTCTGCCTAACCAAACTGAACAGCATTTGGACATTCCTAAAGCTAATTTTTTTTTAAAAATCCAGACAATCGTACTGTATGTCTTTTCATTTTAAGAAAATATCATCCAAGGAATTATAATGTACAGTTTAATTTCCCTTTATTTCCTTATAATTAAATAAGCTTTAAGAGGACAATGGGTTTTCCAGAATCTTTAACAGCCTTACAAACAAAGCTAGGCATATTCATTTATATATTTGTTTACCGGTAGGAGTTTTCCCGTTTATTATAACATATTCTCTTCCCAAGTTCGTAGAAAGCGGGAAGGAAAACATTGACCAGAGCTATCCTTACTGTTATGTGAGGTTAACCATGCTATAGTTTTGAGAACTACCTCCCCCTTACCAAACGGGGAGGTGGGGGGACGACAAGCTACCTATTGTTTTATTATATTTTTATCAGCAAAAGAAATACCATTTTGCTTTTCTGTCTTGGTATCAAAAGGATTTGTGTTGCCTCCAGTTGTGTCAGTTATCAACAGTCATGTTATAGTGCTTCCACTCTAGTAACTTCCCAGACACACAAACACACTATCAAGAGGAGAAAAATAACAATTTAGACTTGTCTACACTGATCCTGTCTTTGGCCTAAGAGGCAGGATCTACATCAATGTTTCTTGTAAATTCAGAATAAGTCTCAGCTTGCTCTATCAGCAGCAAAGCATACTGGCAGTCTTGGATTGCTCCTATGGAAGAAGAGGTGGAGCCAATAATTCTGTCACAAGAATCAAGTATCTCATTAAAGTATCTCATTAAAATGTTTGGATTTTGTAAGTGCAACTACAGACAAAAGTGAAATTTATAAAATGAAAATTTTTTTCACAGCAAATGAAGCAAGAAAAGCAAACCATGATCAAATTCACTTGACCGTTTCCCATATTACAGGTCTGCCTGATAGAAAACTTTTTTGCATATCAAGAATTTTGCAAGAATTGAAAACAACACAAAATCATGCAAAGCACTAACGAGCTTTGCTAAAGACTTTACCCATTAATAGCAAAGCATACTTGACAATTTCCTCTATTAATCAAATTTTTTTTGTGACTGAATAAGAATGTTTTTGTGACATTCAGTTTTTAATAGATTATTCATCTGTATAATACTGATCAGATATGTTGGTCACCTCCCTAAATGCTAATGTCTACAAAGTAGACAAGATTTAAGTGCAACTTCTAGGAACACCATTAGTACTTAAAACACTACCGTTTGACTTCCATTAAGGATTGATAATTTAGTATCCAAAACTATTTTTCTGATGAGCAAGAAATTCTTATCACATATTTCATGTCAAGAATTAACCAGGAATATTGTAGTAAGTTTTGCATAAAACCACATGTATTGTCATACTGTCCCCTGGTCTAAATAGCGACATATACACATTAGAAAAATTGAGTGTCTTCAGATTCACTACACTAAATATCTTATTTTAAAAGATTACTGCAACTGTAAAAGATTTTTTAAAATGCTGATTTTACCATATTACAGTCAGGGTTTTTTTTTTCACCTGATTTGAACAGGAAGTGAGAAAAAAACCCAGAAATGTATGTGATGTTAATTAATCTGAGAGCTTTGAAAAGAGGACACTGTTTTTCTAATAATTTACTTGAGCTATGAGAAGTGGCTTTGTTATATCTTAACAAGGCACTTTGTCATGTAGAGATGAAGTGATTTTTTCCTCTTTAAGGTGAAGAGGTAATAGTTTGCTTCAGTGACTCCTTCACTACCTGTAGCTTTGATAAGCAAATTCAAAACCTGAAAAAGTGTACATCTGGTATTGCTAGTAATAGTAGTTGTTGTAGTTCGTTGCTGTTACGGATAAACAATGTGCAATGCACAGACTGAGGTACTTTAAAAAGTTAAAGTATAACTTTTGGATTATAATAACCAATGCCCTCTGAAGCACTGTTAACAGACACTACTCTTTTTTAAGTGTTTTAATTCATTTGTAAAGCAATGTGGGGCGGTATATAAATATATAAGTCTAAGTGCTATTGCCACTGTTATTTGTGCTGCAAAATTCTGGTCTTTAGAACCATGGTTGCTTCTAAGGGGAGTCTTCTTGTATATTTTCAATTTCTGAATACCCATCCAATGAAAACAAGGGGGAGAAATAAGCAAAAAAAGTGCCACAATCTCAATTATGAGCAAGGCTCTGATTTTATAAAGTATTATTACAGCACTTTGGATTAACAAAGGCAGGCAATGCTCTTTCTCCTTTAGGAAAAAAAACTTCTGAAGTGGAAGGGTAGATGGAACCACCATATACTGGAGAACTGGATTATATTTTGTAGGCTTGATTTTATTTCTGGAGGATGTCTATAATTTTCAAATATTTGTTGCAGTGCTTGGAGAAGTTTAAATTTAGAGTTAATACTCAAAGAAAGGAGGGGTGGGATGGTAGCTGCCTATCATCCAAACAGGAGGGCCATCTTCAACCAACTTCTGCAAATATTAAAATTTGACTATATGTTAAAATCTACAATTTTGGGAGGGCCCAGTATCTTCATTGAGAATGATGCTGGCAAGACTATGAGCTCCTAGTCAAGTCATCCTTCCCTGTAAACTTCGAAAATTAGTTTATTGGAGAATGTTGAACTTTAATAGTTATACCTAAAAGTTGATGTGGCCAAATTGAAGCCTTCATATTGAAAGAGCATATCCACATTTTATGAGGACCAGTACAATTGGAGATGAAATATGAGAAGCATTTATATATATTGCACAGGCCTTCCCCAATCTATTATGATTCTGAACCAAGGAAAACCTAAAATTGTCAAAATAAAATAAACCATTCTAAATTTGATGTTTAAGAATAAGAGAACTTGGATGGTATGAGCAGGTCAAGTTACTTGAGAAATGATTTATCGCATAAAACCACATTAAGAACTGGAATAGCAGTAATACTAAGAACAGGATATTGTTATGGATCTGTCCCACTTTATAATGGAAAGCTGAAATAATTTGTCATATTAGTTATATATAAATTATATGGAAAACATGGAAGATTCTCAATTCAAAGCCCAGAAAGGGTAAGTAATGGGTGACTGGAAGGAAAGGTGAATGTTTGAAAGATGGAATTACCAGAAGATTTGGATTGGGTAATTGCAATAGTTAGTTGTAGAGTTTTACCGGAAAAAATGTTTATTTTTAGCACTTTTTCACAAATTCCACAGGGAAACACCATTGAACAGATGAGATCAAATTCAGATTAACCATATGATAGGAATTAGAAAAAGAAAAAATGAAGTTCAGGAAAAATAAAAATAAAAAATAAATGACAGTGGCTTTCAGAATAAGCTATCCTGATAGAAAGGAAAACTAATAGGATAAAACTGATGTACAAGGAAATATGACAGCCAAACCATCAAGTAAGCCTTGGTGGTGCAGGCTGTTAAACGCCTAGCACTTAGTTCCAGCTGCCTGCAATTAGTGCAGGCTCGAATCCCACCAGGCTCAAGGTTGACTCAGCCTTCCATCCTCTCGGGGTAGGAAAATTGAGGACCCAAGATTGTTGGGGGCAATAAGCTGACTTTGTAAAAAAATGCTGCTTAGTCATAAGCAGGCATATGCAATGGAATGAAGGCTATTGCTGAGCGCATTGGGTTGTGCTCCAAAAATTGTAAGCCGCCCTGAGTCTCCGGAGAAGGGCGGCATATAAATATGAATTTTTTTAAAAAAGTAAGAACAAAAAAATCCTTTAAGAACATTACAACACAATGAAAAAAACAATGGAAAAAACAAGGAAAGATGCTTTTAAAAGATCAGGTAAGTCACAGGAAAATTTACACTTACAGTAGAAATATGGAAGTGCAGGTATTGAAGAGATCTACAAAAGGCAAATGAGGATAAAGGATAAAGGCAAATGAGGATAAAGGCGTTTGACAGGCACTAACTGATTGCTTTACAAATGGCATTCTAGAACAGGGGTGTCAAACTCAAGGCCCCCCGAGGTCGAACACACCCCTCAATGAAATCGAGTTTGACACCCCAGTTCTACAAAGACAGAAACATTTGTAGCAAGAATATGTTCAGGAGGCTGACTCCACTAGAAAATGAGGTACATCATGAGAGGCACTGGATCGGCTTTTGAATAGAAAAAGGATGAGTACAGATGAAATAATCACTGTACGATTTAGGCTGCAAGAGGTGCTAATCTATGCAATATACAAACATATATGGAAAAAACTGTTCATACAGACTGGAAATGATTGATGAGTACGCTTAGTGGAAATATACAGATAACATTAATCCCCGTTGTCAGGAACAGCGTTTTCAATTTTTGCAGTGTTCTCAACATTTTAGTAGATAAGTTTTTCACTCTTTTAAGATTCTGTTTGGCATAATGCAATAGATATGAATGTTAGTCTGTAAATTCATCCAGTGACAATAATACATTCTGATGCATAATGACTTAGAAGTAAGATTCATGAAATGCAAGAGAGCTTCCTGCCATAAATGGCTTCAGATTGCACAGACATTATCTCACTATCCAAAATGAGGTGCCTATCAATATAATGGATCTATCTGCAAGAAGCACACTGACCAACTGGATGAACCTGTTAGAAATATAATTAAACTGCACTGACACTGTACACTGAGAATAGTTGTACAATATTATGGTTTGGCTTAGTATATCACCCACATTTGACTTCAGATTACATATATTAAGGTTAACAGTGGCTTCTTGTAGATTCCGTTGTTTTAACTCCCAGTCTGGTACAGCTTCCATTTCCAAACAAGTTAATCTCTCTTCACTCCCTGGATGCAGATATAATATACTTTAGTATCTCCCACTTTGTGTATTTTGGGTACCATTTGCCTTTTTGGTTTTGGGGGTATTTTATAAGCAAATGGAGTCCATGGAAACCCAAAAAGTTACTGAACATATTATCAAAAAACAAAGAATGATAAATGTTAATTGGGTAAATATGTTGTGTGAATGCTGTCAACATCTGTGACTTAATCTGAAGATCTAGAACAGGAAGCTCTAGTTTGAATCTGTGGCCCAGCAAGAAAGATTCACTACCATTTGCCATGCTGAGTAGGCATTAGAGTTCCATAAAGGACTATGAGTGAAATAGAAATAACAAAAATTCTTATTAATAGCTTTAGTAATATATTTATTAGGGTGGTTTGCTTTCTGAATATTTTAAAATTTTATAATTTATAAACCACTTAGAATCTTGCAAATATGTAGCAAACAATTGCATACAAATAAAGCTTAAGGGGAGAGAGAGAGAATCACCAAACTACTTTGCTGTCATTGTGTACTGACACTGGTCAATATGGTTTAGAACTCAAAAAAGACAGAAGACTTGACATATATTTTTAAAACAAACCAGATCTCACAAAATGAAAAACAAGTATAGTTGTATTGCTTCCTTGGGGGAAGGGAATGCTCCAAAATAATATATAGCCATGATGGCAAACCTATGGCACACAGAGCCACTTGTGCCAGCACGCAAGCAACAGGCAAACTTGCCTCACTGCACATGCGCGTGCCCCACAGCTGATTTTTCTGCTGGTTTCAGGCCTTTTTCGGCCTCCTAGAGGCTTGAAAAAAGCCTCTGCAAGGCTTTTCAGGACGAATAGGCACATTTCGTCACTTCCTATAATACCAGAAGTGACAAAACGTGCATATTTATTCAGCCTGAAAGGCCTTGCAGAGGCTTTTTCAAAGCCTCTGGGAGGCCAAAAAAGGCCTCAAACCAGCCAAAAAATCAGTTGTGAGGCATAGTGCAGGTAAGAAGGTGGCGTGGGGGGGGGATTGTGCACGCATGCTCGGGGCATGGGGGGTGCGCATTGCATTCTGGGTGCTGGCATGCAAGTGCACGCGTGCTAACACGTGCACAGTTTTTGGCACAGGAGCCCTAAAAGGTTAGCCACCACTGATATATAGGCTTCATGGCAGCAGAGAGCTTTGTTTTCCCAGAACCATTCTAGGTAGATGAATGATATAATGCAATCAGTCAAAACCTCCCATCATAGAGACAATGAACTGTATTTTTAGTATTTGCTATGATGTTTTCCATTTCAAAAGCTCGAGTCTAAATTTACACAACAGGCATAACTATTCCATATCCAATGGATTTAATGATTCCCTTTTACTTAATAGCCTAAGGAGACCTTTATTAGATCAAATCAAGACCTAATTACATCAACATTCCTAACGCTCATCCCTGTACCAACTCAGGTAAGCACAAATATAGCACAAAGGACACCTATCTCCCACTCCTCTGAACAGCAGCAACTTTCAGGAATTCACCATAACAATCTTAGCAAACAGTTGCTGCCCAGATTAATACTTTTCAAAGTGACTTTAGAATCATTTAGTGGAGGTTTTCAAATTCCTCTCTCCTTGGTGTTTCAAAATAGAGGTTACTTCAGTTCCAATCTTCCCTGAATGCAGACTCCCGGGGAGAGCATCTGCTGCTGCAGACATACATGACTTCCCATAGCCTAGATTTCCCAGTCCAGTTAAAGAATTTAGAAGGGGTGAATTCCATTATCACTTGTTAAAAATCTCCTGGCTTAATTTAGATTGTAGGGGAGATTTTCAACTCTGTTTTGCCCCACAAATGCAAATGTTTCTGTATGAGTAATGTAACTCTATATATTTTACATAAAATATTGCAGTCAGGCTATTTACCATGGATAGTTTAATGTTTACATTAACCATAAATTTTTTATTGTTTTATACTGCTATTGTTTTATACACCTACATGACTCAGAATTAAATTGGGAAATACAAATCTGTTAAATATTTACAGGTGTCCAATCTAAATTGAAAAAGATTGTCTGAGTCCAATAAAAAAATCCCAGTCTTGTTGGTTTGGAAAACGTTCGGGTTGACATTCCCTCAGTGCTTTCCTGCTTAAGGTCTTGGGAACTTTTTGTGCAAATAAAAATAATTAAACCTCCGGTTTTAATCAACACTCCTGATTTAGCCAATTTCCCTGCTCTCAGAGAAACATAGTTTTCAGTAGAAAAAGTTTACATGGGCCACAAAAAAGACAGCAGATATAATATAGATAGAGACTTGGAAAATGTATCTTTAACCCAGGGGTCGCCAACCTTTTGGACCTCAGGGACCACTAAACTCATAATTTTAAATCCCAGGGACCACTAACTGGTTCTGTGGGCATGGCCTTTTGTGGGTGTGGCTTGGTGGTCATGTGACTGGCTGGGCATGGCTTATATGTAAATATTATAAATATGTATATAAATATTGAATTTTTTATAAAAAAAGAGCAACTTTTACCCAAAATCAGGCAAAGCAGGCAGGCAGATTCACAGAATCACAGATTCATTCAGAGATCTATCTATCTGCCATTGGCTAGCTCAGTCTGTCACATAAAATTTGCTTGCAAGCAAACTCATAAAATTTGCTAGCAAGAAAACTCACAAAATTAACTCACAACACACCATGTATGTAAATATTGAATTTTTATAAAAAAAGAGCAACTTTTACCCAAAATCAGGCAAAGCAGGCAGGCAGATTCACAGAATCACAGATTCATTCAGAGATCTATCTATCTGCCATTGGCTAGCTCAGTCTGTCACATAAAATTTGCTTGCAAGCAAACTCATAAAATTTGCTAGCAAGAAAACTCACAAAATTAACTCACAACACACCATGTATGTAAATATTGAATTTTTTATTAAAAAGAGCAACTTTTACCCAAAATCAGAGTAAAGCAGGCAGGCAGATTGAGTTACTCACAGAATCATTCAGTGATCTATCTATCTGCCATCGGCTAGCTCAGTCTCTCAAATTTGCTTGTGGTGAGTCTACATTGAATAATAAAACCTTCAGTCCTAGGGGAGGTTCGGCTGTGCTTAAAAGCAGAGCCGAAGATCTAAAGACTAGCTTGAAAGCAAGAAATCCAACCATTTCCTGCTTCTTAGCTAATCTAAATCTCCCGGCACAGCAGAACAACTGATGGTCGGAAAAAGGAAAAATAGCAATTTAGCAGGCAAGTTTGCCTGGTAAGGAGTGAGTGGACGGGGAGGGTTCCCACGGGCCATGTGGGTGGCACAGCCTTGTGTGTTCTGCTCAGCCTGGATTAATTGCTTTGGGGGGTGCTCTGGGGGTGAGATTTCTCTGCAGCCCACCAAAATTTTCTCACCGCCCACCAGTGGGCCAAGGCCCACTGGTTGGCAACTGCTGCTTTAACCCACACAAACACACAGACATGTAATGAAGCTCAAGTTGTAATCATTAATGGCTACAATGATATACTTCCTGTTGTGGGGAAGAGGAAAGAGTATTGGGTATGTTCACCACCTTGAGTTATTTATAATAATAATAATAAAGGCAGTATAAATAAAGTACCTCTTATACCATTTCCACAATCAGAAGAAGCAGTTTTGAAACCCACCTTGTCCAAAAGATAGGTTTCACTGCTGAAGAACTTACATTTTTTTAATTATTAAAGTTTTATTGAAAATTAAGTTTTAAAAACACTGAACATGGTGATCTTTTTTGACATATATCTCAGTCTTTACATTGCTATATGAGCAAATTATCAAACAGTATAGACATTTATATACATATATATAGTTATATATATATTTACATTGCAATCTTTGTATCAATTTCTATCTTAAATCTGTTGCGATATAATCTCTTAAATTCTATTTCACATTTTTTAGACTTCCTTTCATATCCCTCCATTTATAAATTTTTTCCCTTATTGCATAGAATTCTAAAGTATCTCTCCTTGCTTCAGTTTTAATCTACTATCTTGCACCTGTATTTCTATATGTTTTGCTTCATAATCTTTTAAATTCTATAGATATTTGGGCTTTTTTTAATCTTGCAGCTGTAATCCCATGAAATAGATATATTGGCTTTTTATTCTAATTATTAGGTAAAAACCTGGTGTATAATTTATTTTTCCCATTCTTTTAACCATGCCCTATTTCATGCCAAAATTCTTGTATCTTCTTGCACTCCCACCACATATGTTAAGCCCTGCTGGTTAAGTTCCAATCTTTGTTTTAATCTTCCATCTTCTGTTAGGATATCTTTATATGTGATTGCCTTTTTCTGGTTGTAAAGATTCGGATATGATATGGCTTCTAAGGGGGAAAGCCAGTTTGGAGTTTCCATATAGTTTTGCGATCTTATTTTATTCCAAACTGAGAATTTTATGTCTCAAAAAATACTGGTGTGTCATATGTATACTGGGTCACAGATAAGCATGCCATCCCTGTTGTAAATCATGCTGTTCTAAAACTAAAAGTCTTTTATTTTCCAAGTTTATCCAATCCTTAAGATGGTTGCTTGATAATATAGTTCCCAATCTGGAAAGCTTAATCCCCCTCTTTCTTTAGCGTCTTGTAAATGTTTTAATTTAATTCTTGGTCTTTTACCCAGCCACACAAAATTTAACGTTATTTTATTCAGATCTTTAAAAAAAATCCCTAATTTAATCGGTATATTTTGGAATAAAAACAAAATTTTGGGTAGTTTATTCATTTTAATTGCCGAAATTCTGCCTATTAATGATAGGTGAAGATTATTCCAATTTTCTAAATCTGTTTTAATTTGTAATAAGGAAATCAAGAAATTGGTTTCATCACTCAATGGCCTCAACAGAGCAGCATCTGCTGCTGTTGTTAGCTGTATACGGTCTCCTAACTCAGTGGTCCCCAATCAGTTCCAGGGAGAGAGGTTTTTCCATAGACCAGACGGGGGCCGGTTTCATGTGCTGCCTGCATCCCGTGGATGGGGCTTCTCATTGCATCTTTGGCCCCATTTCTGGCATGCTGCAGTCCATGGACCAGGATTGGAGACTCTTGTCCCAGCTCCTGTAACTCTCCTATAGGCATACTTTTCATGGTGCTTTCCTAACGTTCATAAATTGAGCTAATTAAACCTCTTTTTAAACCCCCTTTCACTTTGACCAATAAATCCATAGATCTTACTCCAGCAACCCTTCTCTCTTTGTTGACTAAATCAATTCCTTCATCTGACCCAGGAACTAAAGATTATAAAGCACTACCCCCTTTGCAAGCTGCAAATATTTTAAAAATATTTTATCCTTTGCTCTTACTAGTTATTGCACTTGTCTGTAAATAAGAACCACAAAAAAGTTATTCAGCAGTAGTAGCTGCTGAAGGAATCATTACTTCTACCATTTACTTTTAATAAGCCACATTCAGTTTAGAGAGACCATGCTATTTATGCTTTATCAGACTCTTGCAGTGAAGGAGAAAACAGGAAACAGCTTTCTACCGTAACTCTGTTTAGGACTCCCCTTGGCTGCAACAGGCATTAGAGCTATGCAGCATTTCAGATTTGAAACCAAAATGGCACTTCAGGATGTGCTTGATTAAAGGAACTGCAGGCAAGTGGCCCATACAAATGTCCAAAGGCACTTGTAAGAATTGAGGGTTGTTTTTCACAGCCCCAGCCCTGCTGAAGTCAGAAAATGACTCACAAATATACCAAATGCTTGAACAGCATAGGTAAGATGAGATGAAAGATTGTGGGAAAGGGGTTTCTGGATGCGGCTCTTGAACAAATGTCCTTAGGAATAAGAAAGATGAAGTTGAAATAAAACCTTCTGTCTCAGCCTCCCTCAAACTCTAACAATCTGCTCAGCACAAAGTTTTTGAGCTGATTCAGAAGCACAGGCATGCTTTTGCTAAAGTTGTTCCTCAAGCCTACTTTTTGAAAAAGGGAGAAAATAATCATTTTTCCTCCATGGCAAACCAGAGGCCTGATTATCTTATTTAGAAGCAAAGGGTTAATGTCAGGGTCCAACCCTACAACCATCCATTATTTTTAAATTTTGCATAACAGCATGCACACAAATGTGTGCCACATTTTGAAATTTTAACTGGTAGCAAAAATCAACTATTCTCTTTAGAACATTTTTGAAGGACAAATACAGTACAGTCGCAAGTTTAAGAGCTATTTTAAAAAACACTGAGTGTCTTTTTGTTGCTGTTATCTATAGGTGTTACTAAATTCATTTATCATTATAAGCAGAAATTCATAATATATCTGAAATATATTAATCCTAATATAATCAATGTATCCATATATCCCTCTCTCCTTTGGTTTTCTGGACTCTATGTATAGGTACTAACATAATGTTATAATCTGCACATTGATGTCATCACAGATTTACAACATTTCTGTCATACATAATTTGCATGGCATCATATATTGCAAATAATATAATTTGCATCATCTGCATCATTGCAATGGTTTACCTGACCCAGTGGACTTTTTGAAATAGATGCCCTCTCCATCCAATTAATGTATTAGAACTAGAAGAAATATATTATGCCTTGTTTTTGATACCCTTAACAAATAACTGTTTAAAAATTCTGATAGTAATCTAGCCCTAGAACCCCTAGTTGATTATCTACAATTCCCCAAATTCCAAGCAGCATAACCAGTGGACATGCAATAAGATTACTTTGCCCAGGAATTTGTGATTAGTATCAGAATGAAATGTTTGCAGGTAGTTTCATAAATAAAACCTCCTTTCCTGTTCTTTATCACACTGTTGAGTGTATTTTTCTCCAGCAATCTAATCAGTGGTATAGGAGAGGCTGTATGTACTATTTTAACCGATGTTGTTAAACAACTGGTAGTTGGAACCCTTTCCTGAGCTTCTGTCTATAAATCTACTTTTAGGATCTAATATATCTTCTGCCTTGCTCTGTCCTAGTTCACGCTGCATGCTTTATACACAATGGGCAGGTAGCTACAGTTTGTTGCATGTCTTATGTTTTATGTTAGTGTATATAATCCAACCCAAATTTCTTCATGGGGTTGTTAAAGGGATAATATGCAATGCTAAGTTCTTTGTGAAAAATAGCTAAACCCAAATATTAAACCCAAATGAAATGTTATCCAGAGACTACTCAGTGGGGCAGACAACTTCTAGATGTCTTCTACATGTATTGAACTACAAAGTAATGATCAGTTGGCAAGAGCGCATTGCCTGGGAATGACAAAAGCTGCCATCTAAAAACAATGGAAGAGACTTGGTTGAAAAACAATACTTTCCACTAATGCCCTTCAGTTTATCTTACATCAAGCATCTGCTCTCATGTTTATTAGCTGTCCTAGGAAGGTCATTTGTTATACCACTAGATGTTCATAGAGGCAATATAGAAGACGAAGGCACAATGACCACTATCTGAGAATCTTACCTAGGAAAATACAGTGTGCATTTATACACATTGCTTTAAAATAGAGAATACCGAAAACCACATATATTGTGCTTCATCTGAGTGGTGCTTTTTGTTTTACCACAGCCAATAGATATTAAATTTTCATCCCCACTGTGTGTGTTGAGAAAAAGGATTTTTTCTTTGCACAGGCTTATTATAGCTGAAAGATAAATGAATTACTAAAGATGTTTCCAAAATATCTCTTACAGAATCAGAACATGAACAGTAAATACAACCACAAACTCTCTTTCATTTGCCATTTGTCCTAAGAGGTCTCAGAATATATAGTTCCTTACTACTCTAGTGGAACTGGAAAAGAGAAAGCTTCCTCTGCAACACCTGGATCACAATCATACTTAGTAGCTAGGTCTTATTTTACAAAAAAGCTAGAAACTATGGTATATCATTACATACAAGCAAGATGTTCAAGCTGTGATTTGTCATATTGTGATGATTATGGCTTACAGCTCATGAAAACCCCAAATCCACAATCTCAGAAAATTAGAATATTACATGCAATCAATAAAACAAGGATTGTACATAGAACACTATCGGACCTCTGAAAGTATAAGCATGCATATGTACTCACTATTTGGTTTGGGCCCCTTTTGCAGCAATTACTGCCTCAATGTGGCGTGGCATGGAAGCTATCAGCTTGTGGCACTGCTGAGGTGTTATGGAAGACCAGGATGCTTCAATAGCGGCCTTCAGCTCTTCTGCATTGTTCGGTCTCTCATATCTCTCATCTTTCTCTGGCAATGCCCCATAGATTCTCTATGGGGTTCAGGTCCGATTTGCTGGCCAATCAAGCACAGTAATCCCACCACAAACTCTCTTTCATTTGCCATTTGTCCTAAGAGGTCTCAGAATATATAGTTCCTTACTACCTCTCCTAGTGGAACTGGAAAAGAGAAGTAGCTTCCTCTGCAACACCTGGATCACAATCATACTTAGTAGCTAGGTCTTATTTTACAAAAAAGCTAGAAACTATGGTATATAATATACTTCCTTAAACTGGATAGAAACTAATAGTTGCACAATAGATCAGTGCATTAGTTTGAATTCAGTTCTGAAAAGGTCCTTTAAAGTGTGTAGTTCAAGCTGTGATTTGTCATAATTGTGATGATTATGGCTTACAGCTCATGAAAACCCCAAATCCACAATCTCAGAAAATTAGAATATTACATGCAATCAATAAAACAAGGATTGTACATAGAACACTATCGGACCTCTGAAAAGTATAAGCATGCATATGTACTCACTATTTGGTTTGGGCCCCTTTTGCAGCAATTACTGCCTCAATGTGGCGTGGCATGGAAGCTATCAGCCTGTGGCACTGCTGAGGTGTTATGGAAGACCAGGATGCTTCAATAGCGGCCTTCAGCTCTTCTGCATTGTTCGGTCTCATATCTCTCATCTTTCTCTTGGCAATGCCCCATAGATTCTCTATGGGGTTCAGGTCAGGCGAGTTTGCTGGCCAATCAAGCACAGTAATCCCACAAACCAGATTTTGGTGCTTTTGGCAGTGTGGGCTGGTGCCAAGTCCTGCTGGAAAATGAAATCAGCATCCCCATAAAGCACGTCTGCGGAAGGAAGCATGAAGTGCTCCAAAATCTCCTGGTAGACGGCTGCATTGACCTTGGAGTTAATGAAGCACAGTGGACCAACACCAGCAGATGACATGGCTCCCCAAATCAACACAGGCTGTGGAAACTTCACACTGGACTTCAAGCATCTTGCAGTGTGTGCCTCTCCATTCTTCCTCCAGACTCTGGGTCCTTGGTTTCCAAATGAGATGCAGAAATTGCTCTCATCAGGAAAGAGGACTTTGAACCACTGAGCAACAGACCAGGTCTGTTTTTCTTTAGCCCAGGTAAGACGCTTCTGACATTGTTGTTCAGGACCGGCTTGACAAGAGGAATACAACATTTGAAGCCCATCTCCAGGATCCGTCTGTGTGTGGTGGCTCTTGATGCACTGACTCCAGCCTCAGTCCACTCCTTGTGAAAGTCCCCAACACTTTTGAATGGCCTTTTCCTGACAATCCTCTTTAACCTAAATCACTAACAAACCCTATTTCACCACCAATGTGACAGAGGCTGTCTTAGCATTAAGAATTAGAATGGAAATATCGCTGTCTATTCCACATCCTTTAATGATAAGATTTAGATATATAAATGGATAGTCGCTGTATGCTTTCCTTAAAGCACCATTTTCTTAATTTTTAAAAAGCAGTAATATTCAAATGTACATACATGGACAAAATTAAGTCACATAGCACTTAAAAGACAGTTTTATTGCAGAATAAACACTTAATAAATTATGAATTAAATCGATGCTCAAAGCTACATGAAGAAAAAAAGCCATATTCACACTTCACATTGTTACAATTTACTGAATAAATCATATTAGTCAGCACATAAATTAAGCCATAAACCAAGCAAATCCTATTGTGGTATATGATGCACTAATCCAGATAAAATAGTTTGTGAAACAAAAAGCCAAAACACATAACTTCATAACTATTGAAGATCTAAAAATTTTGCATTTCAGAAAATCATCTTGAAATTAATAGCCAAAAACTTTACAGAAAAGCTCAAAATAGCTTTTGAAATTACTCATATTTTAGCTGCTGTTAGAAAATAAAATGTATTATTTTGTAATTACAGGCATGCTACTAGAAAGACACCATAAATTTGAAATCCAGCCTCTGAGTAAAGGTGGAAAAGAACAGATTTGCAGCTGCTGTTCTTCTTGGTCATCAGTAGAGAAGGATAACAAAAATCATTAAATACCATAACTGTTTAAAAAAGTACTATAAAACAACATGCAAACAAAGACCTCAACAATTCCATCATCTCTCCATTGATATCCTTATAGAAAGCATTAATTTGTTTGCTACAAATCATGAATGTATACAGACATATATTCTACAAAATATCAAAGCAAATCCCCTAAATTGATGCCTTCCAGTTATGGTGAAATTGCAGTTCCTGAAAATCCCAGCCAATGCAATCCCTAGACATGCTGGCTGGCAACTTTGGCGATTGCAATTTGGAGGGCACCAGGTTGATGACTTCTCTTCATCACAAGGAGCAGTAGCATCACTTGCTCACAGTCCATTTTATTGGGGACTGGGAAAATATGTATCTTATTTAGTTTAAAAATAGCTACCAAGTGCCTGAGGGGCAAGTCCCTCAATAAAGTCATAGGATTTGGCCTCAGACTGGTAATGTCTCTTTTTATGTCGTCTTTAGGATAGCATCAGAGAAGAGCCTTTGTATGGTGAAAATAAGGCACTCATTCACCATGTGATGGAGCATGTGTGTGTGTAAAGCCCACCTGGGTTGTAGGTAGTCTTTAGATTGCATGCGCCTTTCCTCCCCACCTCATTTATTTGGTTCATAGTTACAACTCTTTGACATCAAATTCATTACAAGGTTTACTTTGGTGCTATGTATGTGTGTGTGCACCTTCAAATCAGTCTTGACTCTCAACTGCCCAGACTAGTCCCTGCAGTTCTCTTGACAAGATTTTCAGAACTGGTATGCCATTGCCAGCTTCCGAGGTTTGAGAAAAGTGACCGGCCCAAAGTCATGCATCTGCCTTTGTGCAGATGATTAGAATCATTAGAATCCTCCTTGTTTCTAGCTTTTGTGCCTTAACTCCCATCTTACTCTCTCTGCTGTAGTCACCCAATTGTGTTATAATAAAACCATGTACAGCAGGATTCTTAATCACAAATCATTTTGTGGATCTGGTTCACAAGCCTTTCCGTTGTCAACTCTTTTTATTCTGAATGGGCATACCGAAGGAGAAAAATAGTTACAACTCAAAGAGGAACTTAGTGTTACCAAAACAATAAAGTCACAGATCACATCTAAATTTAAATACAGAAGAAAAGCCTTTTCTGCCGTGGCTCCTGCCCCACTGAACATCTTTGTAGATGAAATTATATAACATTCATGACTTGGAATTCAATTTCAGTGAGCCCAAACAGGATTTCTTTTCATATTGTTTCTGTAAGACATGGCAAAATAGTAATATCTATATACACATACACATTTGTGCTGCAATTTATTTTCATAAATGTGGCCAAATTAATGGGACACGGTTTAAATCAGTGTTTCTCAACCTTGGCAATTTTAAGATGGATGGACTTCAACTCCTCAAATTCCTATCCAGCATGGCTGGCTGAGGAATTCTGGGACTTGAAGTTCTCCCATCTTAAAGTTGTTGAATTTGAGAAATGCTGGTTTATATGCTGCCCTGCCAAAGTTGGAAACTTTTGAATATTCAAAAGACATTCAAACTTTAATTAATCAAGTCACAGAATGTATTACCTTATCTATAAATTGTCACCCGTCTTGTATTATCTCAAAACTCATGCCACACTCCCTACATTTGTATATGCCTTGTTTTCAAAAGGAGACAAGCCAAGTTAAAAAAGAATGCACACGAAGGGTGGAGCTAAGCAAAATACAGAATAAAAGCGGTTGGGTAAATGAGCTAGGGGACAAAAAAAATGGAGCTGAATTCTTGTACAGCAGCTCTAACTGACAGAATCAAAGCCTTTGTTCTGTCATCATCCATCCCATCTCCTGTACCAGGCAAAACCAGGAAAGCCAAATTTTCCAATACAATCAGAGATTGGGGTGCAAAAACTTTGTTGGCATCCGCTGACCTTAAACATGAGCCAGTGGTGTGCGGCACCAGCCAAAAAATTGCTAATATAATCTTTGGTTGTATCAACAGAGACATATAATACAAAATTTTCACAAAAATGTGAATATTAGTACGCTATAAATCCTTACTAAGACCACACCTGGAATACTGCGTCCAGTTTTGGTCGCTATATTACAAAAAAGATGTTGAGATTTTAGAAAAGTGGCAAAGAAGAGAACTAAGACGACGAGCCTTTTCTGTTGCTGCCCCTGACCTCTGGAATCTGCCTTTGAGCTCCGCCTGGCCCCTGACCTCAGACCTTCCGCTACCATGAAGTTGAAGACCTGGCTATTTGACCAACCGGCTGTGACCCTTTGGGAGGTTATTTTTAAATTTTTAACTCATTTTATAAATATTTGGGCTTATAATTTTGATTTAATTGTTTTTAATGTATTATTGTTCTTGCTTTTAGTTGTGTCTCACTTAGAGAGGCAAGGCATATAAGTTCAAATAATAAAATAAATAATAATAAAATAAGAGAAATTTCCTAACAGTAAGGACAAGTAACCAGTAGAACAGCTTGCATTCAGATGTTGTAGATGCTTCATTATTGGAGGTTTTTAAGAAAAGACTGGACAACCACCTATCTGAAATGGTATAGGGTCTCCTGCTTGAGCAGAGGATTGGACCTCCAAGGTCCCTTCCAACTCTATTCTGATTGATTGATCACTTCAACCAGCCAACCCATTCACTCATTGAAAAACCCTTCTTTAAAGAAAGAATCCACATGATCCCACTCAAAATGTGTTTTTCTAACAAAGGGCCGGCTACAGCACCGATAATCAGTTGATGAAACTGGGCATTTTACACTGAAGGCCCAAGCCACGCCCCACAAAAGCAGGCCCCTGTTTCACAATTCTTGTTAAGGAGGTTCGTGGAACACAACAGAGGAGGAATACTTGAGGCTAGCAGTCACAGCCAATTGCTTTCTACTACTGCCTAAGTTCCCGCACCCAAACAACAAATGCAGCTGCTTCTCCTAAAGCCAGGAAGAGCCTTCCACCCAGATAGTCATGGCGTGAATGTTCTTCGATGGGCTTAACTACGCAGGCAGCCTCTCCAGTACAACCAATCTGCAAAGCAGATGTCTCTCTTTTTTTAATCTATGGTGTTTTAAGTAATCAACCAACCTTAAAGTGATTGGATCATATACAGGTGAAACTCGAAAAATTATCTTGCAAAAGTTCACTTATTTCATTAATGCAACTTAAAAGTTGAAACTAATATAAGATAGACTCATTACATGCAAAGCAACTGCATGTAAATTCAAGCCGTGATTTGCCATAATTGTGAGGATTATGGCTTACAGCTCATGAAAACCCCAAATCCACAATCTCAGAAAATTAGAATATTGTGAAAAGGTGCAATATTCCAGGCTCAAAGTGTCCCACTCTAATCAGCTAATTAAGCCATAACACCTGCAAAGGGTTCCTGAGCCTTTAAATGGTCTCTCAGTCTGGTTCAGTAGGAATCACAATCATGGGAAAGACTGCTGACCTGACAGTTGTGCAGAAAACCATCATTGACACCCTCCATAAGCAGGGAAAGCCTCAAAAGGTAATTGCAAAAGAAGTTGGATGTTCCCAAAGTGCTGTATCAAAGCACATTAATAGAAAGTTATGTGGAAGGGAAAAGTGTTGAAGAAAAAGGTGCACAAGCAGCAGGGATGACCGCAGCCTGGAGAGGATTGTCAGAAAAGTGTTGGGGACTTTCACAAGGAGTGGATTGAGGCAGGAGTCAGTGCATCAAGAGCCACCACACACAGATGGATCCTGGACATGGGCTTCAAATGTCATATTCCTCTTGTCAAGCCGCTCCTGAACAACAAACAATGTCAGAAGCGTCTTACCTGGGCTAAAGAAAAACAGACCTGGTCTGTTGCTCAGTGGTCCAAAGTCCTCTTTTCGGATGAAAGCAACTTTTGCATCTCATTTTGAAACCAAGGACCCAGAGTATGGAGGAAGAATGGAGAGGCACACACTGCAAGATGCTTGAAGTCCAGTGTGAAGTTTCCACAGTCTTTGTTGATTTGGGGAGCTATGTCATCTGCTGGTGTTGGTCCACTGTGCTTCATTAAGTCCAGGGTCAACGCAGCCGTCTACCAGGAGATTTTGGAGCACTTCATGCTTCCTTCTGCAGACGAGCTTTATGGGGATGCTGATTTCATTTTCCAGCAGGACTTGGCACCTACCCTCACTGCCAAAAGCACCAAAACCTGGTTCAATGACCGTGGGATTACTCTGCTTAATTGGCCAGCTAACTCACCTGACCTGAACCCCATAGAGAATCTATGGGACATTGCCAAGAGAAAGATGAGAGACATGAGACCGAACAATGCAGAAGAGCTGAAGGCTGCTATTGAAGCATCCTGGTCTTCCATAACACCTCAGCAGTGCCGCAGGCTGATGGCTTCCATGCCACGCCGCATTGAGGCAGTAATTGCTGCAAAAGGGGCCCAAACCAAGTACTGAGTACATATGCATGCTTATACTTTTCAGAGGTTGGATATTGTTGTACAATCCTTGTTTTATTGATTGCATGTAATATTCTAATTTTCTGAGATTGTGGATTTGGGGTTTTCATGAGCTGTAAGCCATAATCATCACAATTATGACAAATCACGGCTTGACCTATCTTGCTTTGCATGTAATGAGTCTATCTCGTATATTAGTTTCACCTTTTAAGTTGCATTACTGAACTAAATGAACTTTTGTACGATATTCTAATTTTTCGAGTTTCACCTATAGAGTGAGGAGTAGAAGGGAAGAATCTAGACTGAAAATAACCATCTCCGTTTGAACCCCAGCCCCTCCCTGCAAGACAAAAGAGCCTGCCAGAGGTTCGTCTTAGTTACCTTACGGCTGCACAACACAGGTGTGTTAGAGGTAGAGAAAGTGAGAAGGGGAACACCCTCTTTTCTCACTGGCTTCAACTACACCTACAGAAGAGAGAGAGCACGAGGATCAAGCAAAAGACCCTATCGCTCCAAAGACTTGGGTCCTTTGGACCATATACAGAACCTCACACCATAGTGCCAGTAATGGGCCAAATGCAAGTACCTCTCAAACTCGTAACTGGCGTAGATTTTCTGCTGGATCCAGGCTGGACATCACGTGCTTAAGAGAGAACTCAAGCAGGCAGACAAGCCAGCAATGCTTATAAAAAGACACTTCATGTGGTCCCTAAACCAAGGAAAGAGAAGACGACAGGCTTGTGAAATCACTCTCAATTAAATATGCTTATGTAGTTCAACATCTCCACTCCAGTCAAGATTCTAGTGGTGTCCTCCACCTGGTTTTTAAGAGCGGTGTTCCTAGCAGTAATTTTTCAGTAGTTTCATAAAAGGATGATCTACGGGTGGAAAAATGGGGTGAGGTGGGGAACTATATTACCTTCTCCAGAAGAAGCAAGAAGTCTTGGGGCTCCAAGATAATTGTGAAAATCAGCTCTCCCCTCCCTCTGGTACATGCAGCAGACTCCAAGGGCCTGCCTATTTCTGCTGCTGAGTAAAAATGCAAACCTGTTCTTGATTTGAGAGGAAACTACTGGCATAATATGTGCTGTCCCCATTGTCTCTGTTTTGGCTTGCCACCAAATGGCGGTGTCCTGAGTTTATATGTGAAGGACAGTGTCAAGCAAAGCTGTTGATTTTGCTGTCCTCCCTCATCAGGAAACCATCTGCCACCAATTACAACAGTGATGTAGGTACAGGAAGGAGGCTTGGGGAGGTGGTCAGTTCTGACAGGCGGGTCATCTGGCCCACTTTATGGAGCACATTAAACAGGAGCATGCATCAGTTGAAACAAGGAGCTGAGTGATAAGGCCGGCAAGTCCACTGTCTCAAAACCTTGGCAGCCCCCCTTCCCTCTGCCTGCCAAACAGCTGTTGGCTCTCTCCAATCTGGCAACTTGCCTGATTCAATGTGAAGCTCCCCAAGCTGTTTGGTGAACCTTTTCTGAGAGGTCCAGCTATGCAGCTGATTGCGGAGGGAGGCTGTCAGTGATAGTGAAGCAGCATATTATCCTGTTACCAAGCAATCCAAGGTTGCTTCCCTTTCCCCATCCTTCCAAAAGGTCTACTTAACTCCCACATTTTTCCTGCCTGGACTAGATTGTAGCCTTCTTTAGTTAGCAGATTGAAACTGAATCCAGACAAGTTTCAAAGAAAGAGGCTTATTATTACATTAGAGCAAAAATTTGATGCAATTGAACAACCTGAACATGGTCATAGCCACACTATGGCTCTGGAATAAGATGATGGAATGCCTGGATCTATGGTAGATGCTTTAAATTTTATTTTGCTTTCTGTAACTACAGTGTAACTTTGTAAACCATAAATTTAAATTAAATATATATATTTCTTCCAGTAATATTTTATTCATATGTGTAAAAAAATTTATCTTTAAAATTTTTCTTTCCCTGTTTATGTCAAACAGGAATAAATTACCATATTTTCCATAGAAATATCGCTTGTTTGTAGTACAGATTTGAATAATGCTACCCTTTCATGGGATTCATTATCTGTACTAATCAAGACCTACCCTGTATTCAAATGTCATACCTTTATGCCTACAAAGACCAGAACTGTGAAAGCAAAGCTATTTACTTATGATATTATCTGGAAGCTCAAGCTGGATTTTTGAAGAAGCAGGTTTGGAAAAGTATTGACACTTGAACTTTAGTGTTAGAGAAGACACCTGGGAATATTATGGATAGTAACAAAATATGGATTATTGAACAAATCAATCCAGAATTTTCACTAGAAGCAGAAATGACCTGGTTCAAATTATCCTACCTTCAGACCCATTAAATGAAGATTTAGCTCGCTCTAATGCTGAGAAAGGTGGAAGGAAAAAGCAGAAGAAGACAATCAGTTATGGTGCCCTATGAGAAGACCTGAAAGACCAGGTTAAGAATAGATTGTCATGGAGAAAATCTATATGATTAGAGTCAAAACGCCTTGGTGGCACATAATCAATACTTAATCTGTTCTCTAATTCAATCCTTGTTCCTTCTCTTTGTATGACCAAATAACCTCAACCTACTTTTTTCATACTGCTCCCTCACTTTTGTATTCCACCCACATTAACTCAGCATCCATTCATTCTTGAGCCTATTTCTTACCACATGCACATCTTAAGTTCCCATTCCCACTGCATTCAACTTACTATTATACTTCTCCAGCTTTTATTTCTATATAACAAAGGACGTTGAAGGATACTTTTTACAATATATAGGCATTTTCAACTTTTTTCTATAAATATTCTGTCTATCAATCCATGTACTACCCACTATCTTCCCATCAGCATTTGCATATCAAAATTTCTCTATTTCCAAATTGTTAGTAAACAGTTTCTCAAGTTACACAAATTATCATATAAATCACTGAACTACAGTAATTGGAACCAGAATTCCTATTGCAAACAATACAGTTTGGAAGCATGGCATCACATAACCATGCTGCTCAACACTGGCTGTTCGAGCGGACTCTGGTTATCATCATGAAGCAACTCACTGCTCATTATTAAGCAGGCATCTCAGGTAATTGTAAGTTCTGAGTTTACGTTGGCTTCCCCAATGGACTTTGCTTATGGGGTACCAGGAGAGAAGGTGGCAAAGTGGAATCCTGTGAGCTTGGGTTGCTGCAGGGGCAGAAATCCAGGCTGTTTGCCAAACACCTGGATCACAATCATAAGTACCACATATTTAGCACTCTCATAGGTTTGAACAATCACAGAATGAGTGTTAAATGAGGATCAGGTACTTATTTTTTCATCATTTTTAACTTGCAATCATTCACTCCATCTTCCTTATCAAACATAGCTTTCTCTTATCTTTGAAATACTAAGTTCTCACTGCATAATATAATTTTTAACACTTTCTGCAAATCATTTGGGTTCTCAGTCAGTGTAAAATGTTGTTTACATTTAAAAGGGCCTGCTCTGCATATTTCCAACAACCATGTCTTTAACACCACTCTATGTTTTCTTTATGCATTCATTGCCAAAATACATTTAATAATCATAGGAAGATGGCAAATTCTTTTTAAATTTTATTTTTATTTATTTTTAATTACATTTATATGCCGCCCTTCTCCGAAGACTCAGGGCGGCTTACAATTTTTGGAGCACAACCCAATGCGCTCAGCAATAGCCTTCATTCCATTGTATATGCCTGCTTATTACTAATGTCTTCTTTGTGTTGAATCATTTGCAAAATATTTTATTCTCGTGCATGTTACTTTCACCATAGCCTTTTCATCAAATTCAAAACCACCCTTCAAATTTATATTCACTCAAATTTTCCTTAATTCAATCCTATGCACTTTCTCATACCCTTTAAATCAACAAACATACAAAACACCTTTTTTCTGACATTTCTAGTGATGGTTGAAGAGCAAAACTTTAGACTGCACACCACCTGCCTGATGTACACTGCATTCCACTTCCTTTTCACTTCTTGTACCCTCTCTGTCACTTTCTGAGGCAATTAACAAAATCTCCTATGTAGTTTTTATATTTGCTCTTATCCTTTTTTTCTCCTAGTTAAGGGAATACTAATGATATTTTTCCAATCATCAGGCACAAATGCAGTCTTTGCACGTATGTGAGATATGATGCACCTTCTAACAAAACACAATCACATTTTAATATTTCTCCAATTGCAGTACACATGCAGCCAACATTTAAGACTTTATCATCATCATTGTTTTTTACTTGGATACTAACATTTTATGTATGTTTCTATTCCATTCCTTAACAGATCCCTTTAATTCACCTAGAAGTGTTTAAAACTCTCCTTCCTAGCTTCAGTTGCATCCCAGTTCACATCATAGCTTTTATCTTTCATTCCATTCCCCCTGCTGAGGACTCCTTGTTTTCCCACTTCACTCACTTTCAAAACAGTTTTTTCACTTCATCATCTTATTTTTCACTCTCTCCAAGGGAATGTGCAGTGCAAAAGGACAATCGCAAGAAAGTCACTTAATTAACCTCAGAGAAATAATGGAAAACAAGACATGGCCTTTGGCAGCCAGGTTGCTACCATATATAGAGGTGCTTCTTGTTAATTAAGTACCATTGTGGCTGCTGGTTTTGCTATTGGATCTTTCGGCTGCTCTGGAATTCTGGAACTCTGACTCTTGTAAATGCTTTGGTCTCCTTTCTCATCCTTAAGAATACTTAAAAGATGTCCTTAAAAGCTATCCTCACCTTTTAATGTTGAAAAAAAACTCTGCCTTTCCAGTGGAAAGAACACTGATTTAACACCCTTAGTAACTTGTCAGAGCAAACATAGGTGTTTCTTTTTTTCTTTGCAGATTTTTAAACAGCAGTCTTCCCAACTCTGCTACAGCTTAGCTGTGCATGAAGTATGTCAAAATAAATAAATGGTCAATCTTCCAAGCCTGAGTGATAACAGTAGGGACAATTTCCTATTTCCAGCCAGTGAGCTACCTCATCAAAGGTGAAGATGAAAGGTTCATCAAGAGGAACAGTATATAACTTTCTCACCTCACATTCTTTCCACAGTGACAGAATAAGAAACAAAAACATCACAAAACTGCTAAGAAGGAAATAATAAAGATGCCATTCGTACAGGCTGGCAATTGTGTCAATAAGCTTAGCCATTACGACAAAAATCTTCCAGATAATGTTAGGCTCTGCCAACATTTTGTGGTTAGGGAAAAGAAGGGTATAGGCCTACAATAGCTGGAAGGACGTGAAGCCTTTCCCACTTGCATTAAGAAATGGAAGAAAATAGCCCTTTGGTATTTAAAACCGAAACCAAACCTTGTCTTATTAATCATAAAAAACCTTGTCTTATTAATCATAGTAAAGTATCAAACTGCGTTTGCTCACTCCTCATCTTAAAGTAACTAGCAGGGCAGTATAGTAGTTACGTCACTCAAAAGCAGGCTTGTTTTCACCTACATAAGCAGACAAAGGATTGCAGCCTAAGGCTCATTTTTACTTTAGCCATTATACATTTAGCAGTCTTTTTAAATTTCATTATGATTTACTTCTTCACTTTCTAAGACTTTGTAACTTCTACGGTAAGGCCATCTTATCGTCTGTCCTCTGTATTGTTCTTCATTTCAAACTTGGGGCATTGCAAAAGGAAATCCTAACTTCTAAGGAATCTTATTTGGTTTGATGTGTGGCTAATACCATGCTAGAATATTAGTGATTAGAAGCTAGGAAGATACATTCACCATCCCCTCATTTGCTCAGGCCTCCCTCAATTTATGCCTGAATGGAAACTGCACAATCTGCATTTGTTCCTGAAAGTAGGTCATTGGGGAAACTATGCTAACACACACACACACACCAACTGCATAACAGGACAAGGCCCCGCCTGACAAATCCTCTTGCTTGTCAATTACTTCAGTGTGTAGTCAAAAGCATCATAAGCCAGAAAATCTGTCTTGCCACTTTGCTGGTGTTTCTGGCCTAGGCAAGGCTCAGAGTTCAAGGCCAACAGGTGAGAAGAACCATGAGGCAGAAACACAGGAGTCTGGGCTAAGGTAGTCATTTTCCCACAGTCAATTCCATAGCTAGGGATGTCACCTTGACATCCTCTGACCTGTGCTATGACAAAAGAAACTGTGTTTTTGTGCATGCTCTTTTCCTCTTACAAGGAAAACAGGAGTTTTTGAAAGTCTCTTTTCACATACCTATAGGAAAGGGCAAGAGAGATTTTTTAAAAAATCAAAATGGTTTATAGGCCATCTTTAATTTCTATAGTCATATTAAAGAATTTAAATGAGGGCTTAAGGGCACAGTGAAGGAAGAAGAGAAGAGAGCAAGTAACAAAGACAGCAAATGTGAAAGTGCTGCACTGGCAGAGAAGGCCATCATTTGGGATGGGTAGGGGAGACCATTAATAGTAGTCCAAGAAAGGGTGCAGCTGCCAAAGTGGGGCCTGAGGAAAGCTAGGTGGTGCAGTGGTTAGAATGCAGTACTGCAGGCTACTTCTGCTGACTGCCTGTTGACTGCAATTTGGCAGTTCTAATCTTACCAGGCTCAAGGTTGACTCAGCCTTCCATCCTTCCGAGGTCGGTAAAATGAGGATCTAAATTGTTGGGAGCAATATACTGACTCTGTAAAGGGCTTAAAGAGGGTTGTAAAGCATTGTGCTAAGTGCTATTGCTATTGCTATTGAGAGGACAAAATGATGGAAACACTTGAAAATAAGAGTTGGTTTTGCCCATCAATAGCAGCCTGCACCGTGTAAGAAGCTGCATTTCAGCTGTAAAGGCAATCCTGTGAAATATACTGTACTTTAGTTGGTTATGGTTGAAATAACCACGCAAGCCAGTGATTCATCTTCTGCTTGGGAGCTCATGTGCAATGAAAAGAAAGGGTGGGGAAGTAAGACAGGCAGAAAAAAGACTTGGTGACCCGGAGAAAATCAGGTCTGTGGAAGACAACATTTTGTCAGCCATAATCATCTGAAAGCTGCATCCCATGGCAGTGGTGAAGGTAGCAAGCACTAAGGGGACGGTCAGAACCAAGAGAGGGTGAAGCCATATATTCTTTATATTTTGGAACATCTGGTATTCTTTCTGATACCCTCTCCTCTTTCTCTCCATACCCCCACAATAAGGAATGGACAGACTGCAGTCCTTTGGGATCTATACTGATTCCTTGCAACGAACAACCTTTGAAATTGGAGTAACTGTGTCTTGCCTTTCAAAGTGTTTTTCTGGAAGCTTCTCACAGGGAGGTGAAAAGTGCATGCACCTTTTCCTCCTCCTCTTTTGCTTGACAGTGAGACATCTTTTTGAATAATTCTCCCCTTATAGCAGGGCTGTCAAACTTGCGTCACGCAGACTGGATGTGTCATGCACTGGCCATGCCCACACCCGGTTTAGCGAAGGGAGAAAAAGTTGCAATACACCGTGTGACAATGCTGTGATGACACAAGTTTGACACTCCTGCTCTACAGTGATTGGTCTTGGCAGATTTGCCATTCCCTCCTTCCCATTGGAAACAGGATGTCACAAAGCATCCAGCAAACAAGTTCCTCTAATGGCTGGTCTGTCACTCAACAGAGGCAGTGCCATAAATTGTATACTAGCCATACAATCAATGAGGTTGCTTTATTGGGGAGATTAGATGCATATATTTCAATCAATAAATACTAGCATGTACTCTTTTAATTCCTGATGTTGATTTAATCCAACATATTTTTTTCAAAGCAAGCTTTCTGCATCATTTTAAAACCACATTTATCCTTAGTCATAGAGAATCCAAATCAGCCTTCCCTAATTCTAAGTCTCTCTTCCAACAGAATAGCTAATATTTCTATGGCTTAGATTATATTATCCAGCACACGTGTTGAAGGTGCCTGATTGTAACTTCTCCACCCCCATCCCACCTTGTTCATCTTTATGTATTTTAATAATTATGTACTTTAATGTAATTCACTTTAGGCAAATTCAGGACAGTGTTTTCTACCATCTGTTATGTAATATAAAACATGATAGCTATTATCTTAAGTGATTGTTTTAATATACTGAAGCGTCTTTATAGAAGATAAGTCTATGGCTATATGAAGCCACCTTTATCTGAGGTAGTATATCCGTGATCAATGGATCTTGAAGGAAAACAATAAGAAGTGACATTTATATCATCTCCCATTTATTGTAAGGAATTGATCCCAGCTGAAAACAGTACTAGACTAGACAAGACCTTTAGCCCGTTCCAGTGCCATTCTTACAGCATCCTATAAGTTTCTCACAATATACTAAAGTGAGAAATCACTTTAGGAATTTTCTATTCCTGTTTATATTGCTATTATTATTGTTTTGATGCTTGGATTTGTTATGATTCAATTGATTATTGTTTGATTTATGGTCACTAAGTAAATTAATCCTTCAGTCTTTGTATTGTCTTCCTAGAAGCCAAACAATCCTTCAGTTTTTCTAAGTATAGAGAAAGTAAAACACTATAGGGAACTCTCTTCTAGGAAAGAAACAGGTCAGGGATAAAGTGTGGTTTCAGAGCAGAATTGTGGATTTCTTGGATCTGAAACTCTTCCTCCTTTCCCAGGCCCTGTCATTCTAGTAATTGTTAAAGGTTCAAATCATATTTTTGTGAATTTAGATTTCACCATGTAGATACTTTCCAAGAAAAATGTGCCGCATTATAATATCTCAATTTTTAGAAAAATTGAATTTCCTATTCTGTTTTATTAAATATTTTGAAGTGTACATGACTAACTCTTTTGTTTCCATTTACTTGATTTCTCACTTTAGTATATTGTGACAAAGACTATTTTCCTATGGCAGCTATAAAATTGACATTAAATTAACACTAACTTATTGTACCCAGTCTCAAACCATTATTGTTACTAATCCATATTTAAAGTTTGCTTGCTTTTATTTAACAATAACATTTTAATTAAAATAATGAGAAATGGCATGTTGTTCAGGCTTTTTAGAAAGATGAGGTGTAAAATA
Organism: Naja naja; assembly: GCA_009733165.1. NCBI lineage: Eukaryota > Metazoa > Chordata > Lepidosauria > Squamata > Elapidae > Naja > Naja naja. Next base: position 87,621,210 of record CM019149.1, on the reverse strand, counting down.
GTGTGTAGGATTGTTATTCTCGGTCGAGGAACTGTCTCACAGATTCCAGAGGTGTACTTCCTTTATACCACAAATAAAGTATTGCACCTCCTCTCTCTCAAGTTCATTAGTTAGCCGCATAAGGAACTAGATTCCAGCACAGATCAGTTAGCATCTCCACCTAGCAGGCTAGATCAGTCTTTTCTATTATACTATAAATAAATGTCCATAACAGTTTTATAGCAGGCCAGAGTCCTTCTGCCTAACCCTAGGAGTTCCTAGGCTTGACAATGTTCATCAATAGTTTGAGAAGATCCCATCAGCACCAAGTGTATGTGACCGTGCCAGATCCTGTTTGTTTTGTTCCAGTTCTGTAAAATTTATCTTTCAGTATGCAAGACATCAAAGCATTACTAATTAATTTCTTAACTAGGAAGTGTGGGCTGACATGTGTGACAAAGATAGCCAGATGCAAAAAAGCCTGCATTCCTGCCCCTTTTGTCCCTTAATGAAATGCACTGACTTTTCAACAAATGGGCTTGCCTAGCAAACTGTTCTGTGTTCTCCTCTCTTGTACCCAGCTATTAAAGATGCAGAAGCTCAATCAGTTTTTGTGCTAGGTTACCTTACTCAAAGATTGGATTAAGGAAGCAACCAAATTTCCACTGCTTCAGAAGTACTTCATTAATGCTCTATTTTTCTGGAAGTTACTTCTTGAATATATTGCAACAAACAAAATTTCTTCTCTCTGTGTTCTATTTTTACATTGAGTTTTTCCCTTTACCACCCCATTTCATCTGGGTCTATATGGGTAAGTTTGTAAATTAGTTTTCTCTCTTTGGCTTGCACAATATGCTCCTTATGTCATACATTTTTTTGTGGTTATGTTGGGCAGTTTGATAAGAGGGCATATTGACATTCTGTGATAAACATAAACTCCCCTGCTTGTAAGATAGGATAGAAGTTTTTGTTGCTAATGAAATTTAGCATTTATTTAGTCACTACTCCCAGAGAACATATGTTTTTATATAGAACTTCAGAGGCATAATAAAGACATAAAACATGGCATATGAGTAAATCTACATTGCACACAATTCTCTGTTGCCTTTTCATTGTGATAAATTTTTTAAAGGAACACGATTCCTGCTTTCCAAGGACAGCCATTCTCAGCAACAAATGTGATCTTACAAACAACCAGTCCCTGGGCAGGATGAGCAGTTTCATATTCAAGATAGTTAATCCTTCCTTTCTGTTGTATTTGCAGATCTCCTCGCCTCAGCAGAATGCTCTGGCTTTCATGGGTAGTTTTCTCTCCATTTCTGACATTAGGTAAGGTATTCTGTGGAAAAATTCCTCCCCCATTTCTATGCCAGTTCATGTCAGCTGAGACACTGAGGCTTGGCACGGCATGGAAGAACATCTTCAAATGAGAATTACAACAAGCACTACAATTCTGTATATTGCAATCAGTACAATTTACATTGAAGTAAACCTACAATAAATCATAAGGAACCTTGGTATTCAACCTTGTTTGAGGAAAGTGAAGGGAGGTTGATGGGTGTATACGTTTTCCTAGATCTTACTTGCTAAGTCTAGACCAGGGGTGTCAAACTCAATTTCATTGAGAGCCGCATCAGGGTTGTGTTTGACCTCGGAGGGCTGGAGGTGGTGGTGGTGTGTGCCCAGGGGGGTGGGGATGGACGGGCATAGGTGGGGTGAGCATGACCATGGTGGGCATTTGACATGGGCTTAAGATGCATTTTTTCCTTTTGCATTCAAAACAGCTATTCCAGACAAAGGGAGATTTACTTTCTGGCACAAAGAGTTTCAATTCCATAATGTAGAGATTAAAGACATGTAGAGTCCCCAGCTGCTATGGGGCTTGACTCTTTTGTATAGGAGCAGAGCATAAATGAACTGACAATTTCTTCAGATGTTTCTAAAAACTGTCTGTCCAACAGTCTGTCAATCTTTGTTACTACCTCTGACACAACGCTAGAGGATGATTTAATATTAGTAATAATTTACAAAATTGATATACCACTCAATTCTCAATAACCCTGGGTGGCTCACAATAATAAAAACATTTCAATTAAATGTGCGCTGCTGCTGGCGACAGCTGGACACTTGGGAAGCATCCCCCCACCAGCGGGAATCTGCCTTCTAGAGTGCTCCCCTGCTGTGTGGCCCTGCTGCAGTGGTGGTTCGGGAAAGCCACGTGTTAACAGGGCAATTAGTAAATCCAGAGACTGCAGATTGACAGAGCTTCGCAAGGAATTCTATCAGCCAGTCCCTGCAAACCTGTCCACTTTTGGAGAATCCACTCTTCTCTAACTGATGCTTCCTGCCAAACACGGAGCCAATTTTTACAACGTTCTATAGGGCCAAGACTGAGTCGTAACTGGGGTCCTGACCATTGGCAAGAGGCGTAGCCAAGATTGATGACTCAGTCTCTGGGCAGAAAGGCATGTATCAACCTGTGTGTGTTCTCCAATTGGCATGCTGGAGAAGAGGGGGCTCTCTCTCGTCAAAGACCTGGTTGAAGAGCCAGATGTTTTTGGCTCTTTTGGACAACATCCATCCAGATCTTGGAGGGTACCTAGTTGTAGTTGGCAGATGCTGCTAAAGTCATGAAGCAGGTGCTTCCTCCTGCAGCACTCTACCAGCCAAAATGGGCCGTGGAAATTGATGTATCTTCTAATGAGCTTCTATTCAGAAAATGATTTGAAAGATGTTATAGACACCTTGCTGTATTGGGATCAGTTTTGACACAAATGTATTTATGTCATTATGCTGCTGCCAATGATTTACACACCATCTTGGAGAAGAAAAAATATGTTAAATGAATTAAATGTGAAAAATTAGATCTGTTTCAGAAGGCAGAGTCTCAAGGTTTAGATACAATACTAATGAGATCAGTAGTCCGGAGCTTAGCATCTGGTTCTCCTTATCTGGATTTAGAAGCTATGCAGAGCTAAGCCTGGTTAATATTTGGGGGGAAATATGGCGGGGAAGTAACCCAATGTTGGAGGGTACCTAGTTCTGCTTGGCAGATGCTGCTAAAGAGAAGGTAAAGAAGGAGCTGCCTCTTGCAGCACTCTGCCAGCCAAAACGGGCCGTGGGAGCCCCCCATGCAGCCTCTTTTCGGCCTCCACGGCAACTTGCAGCACTCTGCCGGCCAAACGGGCCGCGGGGAGTCCCCCCCGTGGCCCATTTTCAGCCAACAGAGTGCTACAGAAGGCCAAAAATGGGCCGCGCAGCCCCCCCCCCGATGGCTCGTTTTGGCTGGCAGAGTACTACAGGAGGCAGCACCTTCTTCACCTTCTCTATAGCAGTATCTGCCAACCAGAACTAGGTACTGTTTTGGCCAACAGAGGCACCGCAGGCTGGGCCTTTGAATATTTCCAGGCCGGCCCCGTGGGCCAGATCTAAGCAGGCCCGCGGGCCTTGAGTTTCACACTCATGGACTAGACCATGATTGTTCTGGATATCTGTTAAGGGTAGAATTAAGTCCAGTAGACTTAGTCTATTGAGTGTTGAGAAATATTAAGAACTATGACAGGAGATATTATGAAGAAATTCAGATGAAGGAAGAATTAGAAGATTGGATAGTATGAGTGGGTGGGCATTGTGTTTTGCTCATGGAGAAATAATCGATTTCAGCTGGCTCTCTTTCATGCAGCATCCGCAAATACAACCCCACAACAACTTTATGTTGCCATTCCTTTAGCTGTCCCTCAGAGCAAAGAAGGGACTTTGGGTGATATCTGCCATAGGTGCAGAAAATGGGTGGAATCCACTTCATAAAGCTAACGTTCAGCATGTTAAGACTGGTACCTCCTATGTCCAGATGTGGCTATATGCAAGTCATTTTTTTGTATGCTCAGACATGTTGAAACAAAACAGTATGTTTTGTGATCAGCGGAGCATTGCTTGGAATGGAAAGTCAGGCATTTACAAGAAACTAATCAGGTTGAACTTCTTAGGACAGAAATATCAGGGGATATCATTCCCTTTTCCTTTTCTCAACTGGCACTTGTCTCACCTACAGTATATTAAAATAGTTGAAAACTAAACTAGAGCCAAGATGCTATTGAAATCATGTTCATGGTATATATGGTTACATCTGAAAAAACATTTTTCTCATTCTTTCATATTTGGAAGAAGTAGCTTCTTCAGACATTTATCGCACAAATGACAACTGCTTCTAATTAAAATGCCTTAATAATTTATGTGGAACTGTCCAACTCAATAACAGTTTTAAGGTGCAGTTAAATAACCATGTTGTCTTTCTTTTGTTTTTTTAAGCTGCTTTTCAAAAATTCTCCATTATGTCTGGATTGGCATTTCACACTCTTTCCAATTATGTAATTGATTTTATCACAGATAGATTGCAGTGCCGTACATTGATGCATAATGTTATAAAACAAGAAGAATTGAGAAGTCACATCCGCTTTATGTAAAGATGAGCAAAATCCCTAGTGACTACCTAGATATGTACCTGAGGTGGTTTTTAAAAAAACATTTTGGCAAAAAACATAAAAGTGATTTGCCACTCCTTTCTTCTGGACCTTGGACCTTTTTAAAAAAACATTCTGTTCTATAGTGTTTCTTTTTTGATGGTCTTCCATCCAAGTATTAATCAGGTTCAATTCAGCTTTTTTTCAAGAACTATCAAGATGGGCTGGGCCCTGCCAAAGGTTTTGATCTTTGCAGGAACGCCAATTGAAACATTTATTTTAAAACTATAGTTGTTCATAACGCTGGTACACATTTAAGTACTGCAAGGATCAATAATTCCTGTCATTAAAGGAAAGAAATGGCAGATAGCCATGAAAGTCATATTCATAAACTCCTTCCCCATTCAAATGAAAGATATAGGTAGAAGAAAATGTAAAGAAGTTTTAAAGAGATTCTTGTGAATACAAGTTTTAATGCCATTTTAAACTAGAACTCTCAGAACAATAGCACATGGGAACTACATTGTTTTAAAAAAATAAAATAGATTTGGAGTAATAGTATATTGAAGGAAAAGAATTGGACAATGGATGGAGTACATGGTAATGCCAAGAGAGAGCCACAATAGGTAAAATCAGACCAAAAAAACCCACAATTTTGTTCTGTTACAATTGTTTTACAGAACTTCACAGTCCAAGTACAAATCAAATGTATTTAAAATTAAAGAATTCTGAGACCATGAAGGTCTCAGAACGAGGTTGAACCCTTGCCCCCCTGCCTTTTCAAGGTGACCATGGTCAAACCCAGCTCTTCTCTTTGCCTAATCTTTTGAAGCTGAAATTGATCTTCCCTGCTCCCAGACAAAGCTCCCTGCAGTTTCATCTAAACCAGAGGTGGGAAACTATGGCCACGTTATGACTTGTGGACTTCAACATGGTGGACTCAGGAATTCTGGGAACTGAAGTCCACAAGTCATAAAAAAGCCATAGTTCCCCACCCTGATCTAAACCATGGGTGTGCAACCTTTTGGCTTGCCTAGGCCACATTGAATAAAGAACAATTTTGGGGGGCCATGTATAAAATACATAATATAATGTATATAAATAAGGAACTTCCTTTTTTATTTTATTTACTAGCTATCCAGTGCTGGACCTTGGACATACCTGATCTAAATCAAAGAATAGAAGCCTCCTTACTCCCCTCATGGTACAGTATAGCCCGAGGTCAGTCCTAAGAAGGAAATTGCAATATAGAGATACTGAAAATGCCATCCTCAATCAAGGACTCTTCCACTCATGAACTCAACATTCCATCCCCTTAACAATGGACTCCCCCAGTTCTGCTCCTGAAAGGCTTGTTTTGCCTTACAATTAACAATAACCCACACAAACAACGCATTACGCAGCGTGGTGCAATATAATCACAGCCTAAATGGCTCTTAGGGCACCTCAGTATTTACAAATACTGTATCACCAATTAGCAAATGTATAAAAAAGGAGAAGTCAGAAATCAAAACCATGTATTTTGTGATCTCTCTTCTTTTTAGGTGTTTTAATGTTTGTTAAATTTCCTTCATTTATCTCTTATTTCCTCTTATGTATCTGTCTCTTTCTTCCTCTCTGCACACACTCAATCACATGCACACTAAGTAATAGAATAGTGGAGATTTTATCTTCAGGATTTTGTTCTGTTCCCCTAAGATTCTATAAATACTTTCCCAAATTACCATCCAACAGTTTTATTGCTAATAGTGATAATTTTTATAGTTCTACCTTATTTCTTCTATGTCTTAATATCTTGAATTAGGTTGAATTAGATTGGACCATAAATCAGTTATCCCTAATTAATAACTATTCCCCTTTTATCCGTCCGTAATATGATATTCACTATTTTAGGCACTTATCTATTCTATTTCTATTTCTATGAACTGTATAGTCAATATTATTACTTTCTGAAATATAATAATTATAATTCATCTACATTAGCTATAATATAGTATATAATTGATATTATTAATATAAATGCTATAAATATTAAATATACTTTAACTGTACATTAAATATAATTCAATCAGGAGTCTGTAAAAATACTATAAATATAAATTATAAATTATATAAATACTATAAGTATTATGAACAAAACAATCACAACAATCACTATAATAATTGAGTTAATTCTATAACCACTCCTCAAATAGTCTTAGCATCAGATTTAGGCACCTTGATAGTGTTGCCTTCACTGCCAGCTCCATCTCTGCCAGTATTTCTGATTTATTGTTCGTTTTTGCCTGAGTCTCGTATAGTCCACACTCCTTCCAAGTTTAACTTCTCCGTTCTCCCACAATCTCTTTCTGTCTTCTTCACTTCTCTCGTTAATCTCTGGGACACCGAAAACAGCTGCCTTTCTCTCCACCGCTCCCCACAAGTCGTCCCTGCCCCACGCCGTCCTCACCACCTCTTTCACCATCTTGCCACCTCCTCTGATCCTCTCTCCTTCAGCTCTCAATCTGTGCCAGATCCCTCCATTCTCCTTCAGGCTCAGATCAACCTGATGTTATTCTGTTACTTTCGGTGAATATCAGGTCATGGGTTTCTTCTTTCACCTCTCTTTCATCTGGTGCCTTCCGCTCTCCAACTTGCTTTCACTCTTTCTTGCTCCTTTCCCTCCACCTTCATTGCACCTCTCTCCATCACTCTAAACTTCAATTTTCTTCCGCTCTTTTGGTTTTTAGTTCTATAAATCACAGCTCTTCCCTTCAAACTGCCACTAGAATTTTTGGGGTTACATCCCCCTCTCGGAGCTTGTTTACCAAATCTTCTGGGATTTACTCACTTTGACAGTTCAACACATTGCAAATCTGGGAATTTCTCGATGGTTAGAATGTCACTGTCTGTTGATAGTGTCTTTTCTTCCTTGTCTGCTGTGGCTTGTCAGGGCCTCGAGTCCGCCATGTCAGAATGACATGACAGAATGCTTGTCGCGCCGGGTTAAAGAGGCATCCTTTCGTTGCGGCGGGTGGTCACCTTCCACCTCACCATCCCCAGGCTTCCCCTCTGTTTGCATGGCTGTCCGCACCTTCAAAGGGTCCCCAATCACGAAGAAATCAGAGTTTAAGGACGGAGATCGTCCTTTTCCCTCTGAACCGCCAAGACGTTGCCACCGGAAGTCCCGAACAGTGGAGATTTTAATCCAGTGGAGATTTATAACAGCCTGGTGATAAGTTTTAGGTAACAACATAGAATCATAAACAATTCAAGCTAGATGTTCATGATCCAAAAATGGGGAAAATCTCTCTTCCCAAATTGCCATGCATATATTCCTGAGTCTAAACAACCACACCACCTTCCTCTAGTGATCAACAGTCTAGTTTTTTTTCCATTTGTAAATTGTATATCACTATTCTTTAACAAGCTAAAGTGTCCTAATAACAATCCATCTCCAGGGTGCTTTGTTACCTTTCCTGAAAGCAGTACTTTTTATCTTTATTTTTCATATACATTGCTTAGATAGTCACTCGGTTTCCTTTTATGTATAGACAATGCCCATGAAAGGTTTATATTTCAGACACTAGGCTCAAAAGCAAAAAGCAGCAGAAGCTGGAATCATTCTTTTTTTCTTGAAAACATTTTCCCCATGTTATTCCATTTGTCTAAAAAGGTTTTATGATGGAGCATTAACTGCACAGTCTAAAAAGTATTAAATCTTTTCCTGTGTGTTTTTGGAAAATGAACTCTTGTCAAGCATGCTAAAGGCAAGAGATTCAGGCTGCTAGAGAAACAATCTCTAGTTTTTTTTAAAAAAATGATGTTGTTGGCAGTTTAATGTAGCTAAACCAACGCATATTCATAATCCAGTGTACAACTGTATGCTGCCAACTTGCTGAAAGATGGTGCCAGCCAGCAAAGAGACTTAATCAGTATCAGTCAACACATTTCTGATAGCAGGGCCAGAAACATACTTGTGTGAAAGAAATTTAGTCTATAGGGTATTGGAGCCAAGATGAGAAGCACAAAGTTCTTCAAAAGCGGTTGTTGGATTACAGCTCCTATATTCAGTGGCTACCGTGGAAGTGTCTGATCGCAATATCTGCAAACCAATGGATTCTTAAAGAGACCTACCCTCTGTAAGGACTGTTTGATGCTGTCTTACCAAGCAGAGGACAAGCAAGATTATGAGGGCAGAAGCCTAAATGGAAAGTCAAAAATCAAATGCTTGGACCTGCTGGAAGTTTCAGAATTCCAGGAGCAGCTATGTACATGTTGCCATAGGAACAATATTCCCACAGTTATAGGAGTCACACAACTGCAGATTCACTGCTAAAAGAATACAGATTTTAAAGGGCATGGGTGGCTTTTCCCATAATATCTAAGATACTGAGTGCATATTACACTGGTTATGATTTCACTACCCCCACTCTGGTCGCTTCAGCTTTTTATCAAAAATATGCTGAATTCTGATGCATACTTTTAAAAAGTGTAAACAATGCCTTCATGCTGATTTCATGGATTTCAGGCATTTTAAATTTAAATTAGGCCATAAATGTAATTAGTGCATTCGAATACATTGATTCTGTGGCATAACTGACAGAATTCTGCTGTGTCATTCCTTCACTCTACAGAGAGAAAATGTCAGGACAAGAAATGTACAAATTTCTGCAACTTCACTCCATTTCACGGATAATCTTCTGGACGTGACAAGTTTCCAAGCAACTGTACAAAACCATCTCATTATCTAGAACAGATATGTTAAACACAAGGCCTGCAATGGACCCAGATTTGGCCTGCGGGGCTACCCCGGAGATAGCGAGGGACCAGCCCCTGCCAGCCCGACCACAGCTCACCCCAGTGAGCGCACAGGAGGCAGCGAGCGTGTGGAGGCCAATAGCATCCAGCAACAGCAGTAGCAGCGCACTAGCCAGTGTGCTCTGGGTCTCCTCAGTCTGCACAGCACAGGTAGGAGCGGGACACTGCGATACTGGCAAGCAGCAGGCAGAGGCAGTGGCATGGGGGGATGCATGTTATCTGGCTCACTGGATGGCTGCCCGCCCGCCCACCTGCTCCGTCCCATTGTCTGTCTTGTTTGACTGCGGCCACTACAGCTGAGATGGAGCAGGTGGCCACGCAGCCACCCAGCGCATCTGGCAGGCTGGATCGTATGCCTCCTCTATGTCTCTTCATCTGCCTAGACTTGAGGGTCAGCCTGGCACTCTCATCAATTGGACCCACTTGTGGTGTGTGGGCTGAGGAGCCATGGCTGTGTCGAGCTAGGCCATGCACAGCCTGGCCACGCCCACCCAGCTGACTGTTACCACCCAGCCATGCCCGTCCCTACCACACCCTTCCTGAGGGTAACTGCAATGCTGATGTGGCTATAGTCATCAAACAAGCTTACTAGGAATGGTTCATCCATGGATCATACCATTTCTGATATCTGTCCCACATCGATAGTAATGAAACTGTAACCCCATCCATAAGTTTATAAAAGATTTCTTGTTGAAGATCTATAAAGCTTTTCATCAAGAAACTGAACAAGTGCTATATTGGCTTTGTTATAGAAGGCAGTCACAGCAAGTTGAACAGAGATTATTTCAAAACAATTGGAGAGAGGAAGATGTGGACCTGTTTAATACTGACATGGGGGATTGTGAAGAAATCTTAGAGCCACTGACTAGGCTGGGAAATCCCAAAAAATCTCAGAAGTGGTAGTGAAAAAACCACTTCCATGAAGTTGCAGAGAAGTTAATAAGGACATTACTAAGTGATCAAGAATTGAGACAAAATTTACATTTAATATGGAATTGAGTGTTGCTATTTTAAACCACATATGAATTCTTTAAAAACTAGAGGTATCATCTGTAGTCATGCAGCACAATCTCTATGACATGTTTTAAGGAGGCATACCAAGCCTCTGGGTCCCCTGAAGGCCATAGGGGGAATGCTGGTTTGCATTGATTATCAACATTACTTAAAAGATATGAAGCACTGTACCTTCTTCTGAGATGTGCTGGACTGCCACAGCTCTCCCCTGGGAATTGTTGCTGGTCAAATGGGACAGGAGGCCACCTATTCACTGCCAGTTCCCATGGTCGCATTGGGGATGTTCACAAGGCAAAAGGTGATGCTGGATCTCACACTCCAAACACAGTTCCACACTGGTTCTTTGGGATCTGCAAAAAGTGATGAATCAGCTATTGAACACAAACTCTGAAATAAAAAGAGTTCTAAGTTTTAAATCAGAACAACCTCTAGAAGAGTTATGCTAGCAGGACATCACTGGCAGGCTGCAACACAAGAGCAAGAGGTGAAAAAAATCTCCACATTTTCAGTGGTAAGTCTAAGACTCTCTTCATATTAAGTGGTCCCCACTTAAAAGTTCTCCCTGGATAAGTAACTCATAATATTTTGACTTGCTTGTTCACTTCTCCGCCTTTTCTGTTTCCTATCTTTCATTCTCTTCTACCACTTTTAATTAAATCTAGTTGTGAATCCAATTTTATCTCTTCCTTTTTTTTAAGAAGTTCAGAGCACTCCAGCTTAATCCTCAGGACAACCAAGACACATAACTTAAAAATATAAGACAGCAAATGGGCCAAGAAAACCTGTGACTGAAAGAGAATTGAACTTTCAATGTCCAGACCAACAAAACAATTCATAGATCACATTTGACCATATAATGAAATTAGCAAAGAGTGGATAAAAATAGGTTTTTTAAAAAAAGTAAAAAAATTGGATGTTTTAATTTAAATCAGATTTTTTTTATTTTTATCGAATTTATTTTAATAAAATGTTTTTTGAGTAAAAAATCTATCTAAAGATAGTTTTCTATTTAAGATACATTAATAATTTAGTTTATTCTGCATGAAATGGAGCTTAGTTATGTAGTATGAGGCTGTATTCAAGTCGAATAAATTATTATTATTATTATATTCTGCAAAAGTTACAACTAATTCAATGAATCCAAGCTCTCCAAGCTAAATAGGAAGCCTTCATTTTTTATATTCTGCAAAAGTTACAACTAATTGAATCCAAGCTCTCCAAGCTAAATAGGAAGCCTTCATTTTGTTTGCAAGTAATAATATTAAAGATTGCAATTATCAGCAAGAATGACGCCTTACATTTAAAGAGCACCTGTCATTTCAGATCCATCATGGCAGCGCCTGTTAGCGGGCATCCATTCACCTGCTGCCCGCCAGGTCTCTCACCTTGTTGTGTCACTGCCGCATCACCAGCCATCCCATTAAAGTGAATGGGACTGTTGGTGAGTCAACTGTGGCTCAGAGGAGGAGCCGCTGTGGGACAGAGATGACAGTTGCTCTTTAAAAATTATGAATTAAATTGAGTTGATTTAAAGCAAGCCTTTTTACTAGTGATTAAAATCATCCAGTCTCTTTTAAAAGTAAGAATATGCTAACATTCTAATGCCACTACCCAGCAATCAGTTTAGGGAAGGTTGCCTATGATAGGTAATAAATAGCAATATTATAGCCTGATTTTCCTTTTCAAAACCACTCAAATTAAATACCATTACAACTGCTAGCAGTGAATTCTGTATTTCAACCATGCATTGTGTAAAAGAACCCCATTTAATTCTGTGACTCCTGCATTATCCTGCATTTATTCATTGGATATTCACTCAAATTCTAGCACTGTGATCAAGAGAGTTGCTACAGATTTTCCTGTACAGGAGACAGTCTTCATCTTAATAAGTAATAATCCTTAATAAATTATTTGCTTTTGCCTCTTTTCATAATGTGTGATGATCAGAACCATACACAATATTACAACCGTAGATTCATTTAAGATTTGTGCAAGAACATTATTATATTGGCAGTTTTATTTTCAAATTAATAATTCCAACCATCAAATTTGATCTTTTTTAACAGCAGCTGCATAGAGGATTGATAGTTTCTCAAACTGTTCCTCATGACTAAATCTCTGTGATGACCCGCTGCACAAAGGCAACACAGCCAGATAATAAGTAGGAATCCCTTTATTAGCTCCAAACTTTGCTCCCAAGATCCTGGTTACCATCTGGTCTGGAGAAAACTTCCCAGGAACAGCCTTTGGCTGCAAAGATTCAAGTCCAAAACATTGTCAACAGAAAACTTTACCTATAAGTCCAATCAAGGCAAGATGAGGTAATTAATCCAGCAGTGCAAGATAAGAAGTTCCAGAAGGGAAATAGCACGGCAGTAAATCAACCTAGTTGGGAGGATGCCAGGAACGTAGATAACCACAGTCAACACAAGATAAATTCATGTTCGTTCCTGGCAAACGCAGCTCTCAGCTACCTCTCCTTTAAACTCTTCCCAGGTGTGCCTAGTGAAAGGAATCAGGGCCCTTTCCTCCCCCATAAGCCACGCTGCTCTCTTCTCTGTTCTTCCCTGCGTGCCCTAGGAGGAAGAGGGGGTGGGCCTGGGTCTTCCTCTGAACTTCCTCTCCCTTGTTCTACCTCTCCCCTGCTCTGCACAACCTGACTTTGCCCTTCCCCCCAGTTTCCTCCACAGCCAATGGAGCCCCACTCCCGCTCCCTGTCAGCTATTTGTCCTCCTCAGATTCAGACTCCAACAGGGGCATGCCAATCTCTTTCTTGTCAGTTACTACCTGTTAAGATTGTGTTAAATTATAGGTGAAACTTGGATCTTTTATGTCAGCAAGACCAGTTTGCATTTGTTGATCCTGAAGCACATTTAATATTTTGAAGCCCAGTCACACAATTAGAAGCCTTTAGGAACTCTTCTCAATCTCCCTTTTTGGTATCATGGGCAAAACTGATGAATTCATAATTTAATTCTCCTCTTGATGTATTTTAGACACAAGTTAAAAAAAACAGGTCCAAACATGAATCCACTTTGCACATCTTGCCTAGTATGAGAATTATCTGTAATCTTATTTTCTTTTTTGTAGCTAGTTTCCACTCTATGAGAACACCTATCCTCAGGGGTTTTGGTGAGGGAATTTTTGTTCAACATTGGATTTCTGAAAATCCAGGTATACAGTATCTATTATAAAGGTGGTATGCTTTCTAATACTCACCAAAAAGGATAGAATATTCATAAGAAAACATCTTGGTAAAAGCCAAGACAATTTTCTGCATGGCTAGGTGCTTGCCTATGTTTTTCTAGTATTTTCAACCATTTCCAACAAATGAGATAATAATCTGGAGAGCCAATCTGGTGTAGCGGTTAAGGTAATAGCCTAGTAATTAGGAGACTGTGAGTTCTAGTCCCATCTTACATACAAAGTCAGCTGCATGACCCTGAGCACCCATAGCTTTTCAGCCCTAGAGGTCAGAACAATGCAAAACTTACTAAGAAAACCACAAGGACTTCTCCAGTCTGTCATCAGGAGTCAACACTGATTTGACCGCATACACATAGAGAGTAGACTCTAACTGGCTCATAATTTATTTTATTGCTTCTAAATTCTTTTTAAAACAAGGACAATTTTTTAGGCCTGAAGAACAGATGATGAAGTTAAAAACAATTTGATTCCAAGAACAGATGGTGACATTAAGGAAAATTTGGGGTTTTTTGAATGAAAAATCCAGCAGTTTCAATTTAAATTCTTTAAATGTATATACGTGATGAAGTGATGAAGCTTCAGTGATGAAGCTCCCACAACTTCTGAAGGCAAGCTGTACCATTGGTTGATTGTTCTCACTGTCAGAAAATTTCTCTTTATTTCTAGGTTGAATCTCTACTTGATCGGTTTTGGAAAATAGGTTGATACCCTCCTCTATATGACAGCCTCTCAAGTGTTGGAACACTGCTATGTCTCCCCTAGTCCCTCTCTTCACTAGACTAACCATGCCCAGTTCCTGTAACCGTTCTTTATATATTTTAGCTTCCAGTCCCTAATCATCATTGTTGCTCTTCTCTGCACACTTTCTAGAGTATCAACATCTTTTTATAGTATGATGACCAAAACTGGATGCAGTATTCTATGTGTGGTCTTTCTAAGGCTTTATAAAGTGGTATTAGTACCTCATGTGATCTTGATTGAATCCCTCTGTTAATGCAACTTAGGGGATTGCATTGGCTTTTTGGCTGCCACTGCACATTGTTGGCTCATATTTACCATGTTTCCCCGAAAATAAGACCCTGTCTTATATTTTTTTTGCCACCAAAAAGGTACCAGGTCTTATTTTGGGGATGTCATCCACTGACTAACCTCACTTGTGCACGTCGTCCCCAGCCTCCTTTTCGCTGTCAGAGGCCTTCAGGAACTACTTCTTCTGCGGCCGACAAGGCTTTCCTGAAGACCTCTGCAGCCGATAACATAGCTCCAGATCAATCCAGAGTTTTGTTATCAGCTACACAGGGCTTCAGGAAAGCCTTGCCAGCTGCAGAAGAAATAGGCTGGCAAGGCAGGAGTTGGAGTGTGAGAGGCCTGACTACAACTGTCCAAAGGTAAGTAGTAGGGCAGCTCCACCACCCCATCCCCACCCTAGCTTAATTTTTAACCGTGTCCCCGTGTAGGGACTAGAGAGTAGGTGGAGGCTACCGGCTCGGATCCGACCGAGCCCAGTTGAGAGCTCATATTAGGACTTACCTGGTAGCTGTGGGGGCGGAGGAAATCTTACTTCTCCGCCTCATAGCATCTGCAGATAACCGCCCAGCCGCCTGTTTGGGGTTGCCCGCCCTCTACAACTGGGGGGGGCGGACCCTCTGTGGGGTAGAGCTGAGGAATTTGGTCTTTATCTGCAGGACAAAATCGCCGATCCGGGAAGGGCTGCACTGGACTTGCAGTGGTCTGATGAGGGGAGGCAGTGGTCTGGCTAATGTTATCTGGACTGAGTTCGATCCTGTTTCTGAGGATGAAGTGGACAGGATCATGCGGCGGCTGAGTTCCACCACATGTTTGTTGGACCCTGCCCTTCCTGGTGGTTTATGCTTCCAGGGAGGTCACGCGGCTGGCTCCGGCAGTTATCAACGCGCGTTAAGGGAGGGTTGTTCCCGCCGCCTTGAAAGAGGCGGTGGTGAGGCCCTCCTGAAGAGGCCTGCCCTTGACCCAGCCGAAGTGAACAACTTTCGTCGTCTCCAACCTTCGTTTTTAGCCAAGGTTGTTGAGAGTGTGGTGGCCCAGCAATTGCCACTTTTCCTGGATGAAGCGGACTACCTGGATCCGTACCAATCGGGCTTCCACCCGGTACAGCACGGAGACAGCATTGGTAGCGCTGATGGATGATCTCTAGGGCTCGGACGGGGTTTTTCCTCTGTCCTGTCCCTGTTAGATCTCTCAGGGCTTTTGATACCATCGACCATGGTATCCTGTTGCGGCAACGCTCTCGGGGCTGGGAGTGGGAGGCACTGTTTTACGGTGGTTCTCCTCCTACCTCTCGACTTCGCAACAGTGTTGGCAGGGGGAGGAGGTCGACCCAGAGGTCTCTCACTTGTGGGGTACCTCAGGGGTCGGTCTCTCGCCTCTCCTGTTCAACATTTTATAGAAGCCGCTGGGTGAGATCATCCGTGGCTTCGGGGTGAGTTATCATCAGTACGCTGATGATAGGCTGAGTTATACATCTCCACCCGGGCCACATCATGATGCTCTCTCTCCTGATGTCCCGTTGTTTGGAAGCGTGCGAACTGGATGGACAGGAACATGCTTCGCCTCAATCCAGCCAAGACAGAGTGGCTGTGCATACCGAATCCCGTCCAGTTTGGAGATTCCATCTTGGTCATGGGGGAGGAGGTGTTACCCCTGTGGACAGGGCACGGAACCTGGGGTTCTCCTGGATTCACGGCTCAAGTTGGAGGAGCAGGTGGGAGCCGTGGCCAGGGGCCTTTGCCCAGGTCAGGCTGGTTCGCCAGTTGCGCCCATACCTGGACCGGGATGCCCTGCGCACGATCATCAGGCGCTCGTTGTCTCCGGTTGGACTACTGTAACGCTTCTATCTAGGACTGCCCTGTGCACCACTCTGAGGCTTCAGCTGGTGCAGGAATGCGGTGCGCGGGTTGTGATGGGAGCCTCCGATACTCCCATGTTACACCCTCCTGCGTGGCTTGCATTGGCTTCCGGTTGCCCTCGGGTGAGGTTCAAGGTTTGTTTTAACATTCAAAGTCCTACATGGCATGGGTCCAGGATATTACGAGAGAAGACTTCTCCCAGCCTCAAATACCAGCCGCCCGGTACGGTCGCACAGGCGGGGTCTCCTCGGGCTGCCCTCCCCGCGACTCAATGTCGTTTGGCGGGGACGGGGGAGGGCCTATTCTGTGGCAGCCCCCACTCTATGGAATCTTCTTCCGCTGGAGCTCCGGCTGGCTCCCGATCTCAGCAACCTTCCGCCGTGAGCTAAAACCTGGCTGTTTTACAATCTGGGCAGTGTTGACCCTTGGGGTTGTTTACGTAATTTTGGGGTTTTAATAATAATACTAATATTAATTCGGCTTTAATTTAATATATTTTTAAGTAACTTATTGTTGTATTCTATTTTAGTTAGTGAGCCGCCCCAGTCCCTCGAGAGGGCGGCATATCAGTCGAATTAATAAATAAATAAATAAATACTCTGGAGTGGGTGGGATTTTAATTAGAGCTTATTTTGAGGGTAGGGCTTATTTTGGGCACATGTGTAAAAATCAAGCTAGGACTTACTTTCAGGTTGGGTTGTATTTTTGGGGAAACAGGGTAATTGGTTGCCCACTAAATCTCCAAAATCCCTCTCACAGTTACTGCTATTAAGTCTGGTTTCTCTCAATCTATATATGTAGTTTTGGTTTTTCTTGCCCAAGTGTAAGACTTTATTTTTCTCTACATTAAATTTCACATATAAATGCAAAAGAAAAGATCTGAACAGGCCAAGATACTTTTCTATTTAGAGTGGAATGGCAATCACACTGATCCTGACTCACATAATTTTATCATTGGACACTCAGCAGGAGACCTAAAATGTGAGGAGAAGGCATTCTTATCTTAACTATCAACTCTGCATCTACTAATAGCAAATAAAACTGCCTGGCAACTAACAATGTGTCAATTCATCTAATCATTCCTTGGCTATAGCCATTGCTATAAAAGCTTTCCATTTCAACTGGAGTTAACTGACACACACTCAGCAGGAGACCTAAAATGTGAGGAGAAGGCATTCTTATCTTAATTATCAACTCTACTGCATCTACTAATAGCAAATAAAAACTGTCTGGCAACTAACAATGTGTCAATTCATCTAATCATTCCTTGGCTAGCCATTGCTATAAAAGCTTTCCATTTCAAGTGGAGTTAACTGACACAATAAAGCAATTATTTTCACTAATCAGCACTGCTATATCAACTACCAAAATCTTCAGAATAACATAACAGGGCATTATAGTGAAAGAGCTTTCTTCAACCTGGAGCCCTTCAGGTATACTGGGATCATGATTCTCAAAGGAAAGCTATCTGGGAATTGGGAACTGAAATCCAAATACAGATTGGGAAAGTTTCCTGCACCTAAGCCAAGAATCTCCTCAGACATCATCCAAGTCTTCTAGCTGTTCCATTATGTTAAATATAATGAGTTCCGCGGACCTCTAACTGTACAAGCTGGCAATCAACTAACATATATAATTATATTTGCCTTTAGGCCTCACCAGGTATGCCACAGAAAACAATACTGTGCTTCCTATAAAATGGTAATTTTAAAAGGAAAACTTACCAAATCATCATGGCAGTACAGATATTGGGGAAATCTCATAATGAGCCAGCCCCATCTCTCCACATTTCTTGTGAAGCATGTCACTATCACATGCTTTGAATTTTGCATAAACATTCCAAGTTAAACAGAGAAATAAGACAAAGAGGAAGGAAGAAAAAGGTGCCCCAAGCAGAGTTGGTATTCAGCAATTTCTGACCAATTCTGGAGAGCCAGTAGAAATTTTGAGTAGTTCAGAGAACAGGCAAATGCTATTTTCTGACTGGAGATTTTACAGTATCCTTCCTTGCACACCCACAAGCCACCACAGAACTGGTAGTAACAAAAAAATTGAAGCCCACCACTGGTCCCAAGATATATCAAGATGTGCAAAATCCAAAACACAGGAATTCATCCAGGAGGCATATTTTCTGAGTGATAGATCAGTCAGAAATTATCAGTAGACCAGTTACTACCAGTTTTCTCATATTCTCCTTCAATTTTTTAGAGTAACAACAAACTCTTCAAAGCAATATTAAGATTTTTCTCCTCTTGTAGAAGTTTCCCATTTTATTTGCCCTCCTTTCTAAAACCAAACCTATAACTTCGCCTACACTTCCTGTATCCCTCCTCCATTTCAATTCAAACCATTCAGTTCTGTATCCATTTGGAGAAACCAAGGAAGAAAAATGTTCCCGTCTTGTGGAACAAACTGCATTGTGTTTCCGGGTAATAAGAGAGGTTCGCAAACTTTGGAAGAATCAAAAACGAGACTGGCTCTGTTCAAGAGGTGGTTCTCATAGAACTGGCATCTTGAAATAAAACACATAAGGTTGCATCTCCCACATGCATGCTCCATCATTCGGAACACGCCTCCCACAATCACCTCCCCCAATGCCATACTATCTAGACTCCATGAAGTTCAAGTCAAAGACATCTGGAGAGCAGTAACAAAGGAAAAGCAGTAGCAGCTTTAGAGAAACTCATGACAGGAAACCACCTTGGCCATGAACGCTCAAAAAGGACCCCCCTATCTGTTCAAGACAGAAAAGGAGGCAGTTCCTGAAAGCTACTTCCAACCATGACCCCACCAAGAGCTATTACCGCTCTGGTTCCTGTTCCCTCCACGTCCTTTGCATTCACAAGTCACCTTCAGACATTTGTTTCACTACACAAACCGGCGACTCAGATCCCCACCAGCCGTTTTTCAGTCTCGAAATCTGTCACTGCCTATCAATCCCAATCGGAATAAATCCCGCACTTTCATTGCTCCACAGCTGCTCTGCGTTTGCTGCAAAACGCCGGACCCGATTTCGATCAGGCAGCGGCCGTTCATCTTCAACCCGGGGATCGCCCTCAATTTCTTTTCCCATCCCATCTGGCCTAAGAGAAGGCGGTTTTCTTGGAATTTCTCTCGGCTTTTTGCTCTCAAAGGTCTGGAAACGATTCAAGGCGATGCAGGTGCAAGCGACAATCGAGGAGGAGGAGGAAATGCCCCGGACTGCATTTTTGTTGTCGGGAAGCCGCAGTTTGCAGTGCCGGCCCACTTGACCCTCCCCCAGCAGCATCACCCATAACCTTCTTTAGCAGAAACAGAATTGCATTTTTAGCACCACCCGAATTGCATTTTTAAAACGCGCTTTTAATGATGGCTTGAAAGGGCTTTAACCATCCGGGGACCGTTAAGCTTTCAGTCCAAGCGGCGCGCCCCTCCCTCCCCGCGCATCTCCTGCTCGCAGCTGTGAATGCAGGCGAGGAGAGCCCTCTTCGCCCCGACCTACCTGCCTGCCTGCGTGCTCCACTTCTCTGGTGCAGCTGCACCACATAAGCCCTCCTTTTGCCGTGGTTCCTGGGCGCCGGCTCCGAACCCGTGCCCGCGCCCCCACGGCTGTTTCCGGTTGCTTCTTTGTTTTCCTTCGCGCTCGCAGAGAGCTCCAGCCTCCTCCGAGTTGCCCCCACAGCCGGGGAGGTCAAGGAGGCGCCGGCGACCCGGGTCTCTGGGCCTTTAAGAACCGCCTGCGCCGCCGGGGTGTAACAAACGGCGCATTTTATTCACAACATTCGGACCTGTGCGCGCGCCCGAGCCTGGCTTGGCCCAACTGGGGAGGGGTAGAGGCGCGGCCCCGAGCGCTACAACACGTGATCGGGTCCGGCGCTACATTAGCCAAAGCCCACGGCCCTCTCGCGCAGTCGTGCTTGGGCGCGTCCGAGCGAGCTGCACGCGGCAGCAGCGAAGCCAAAGCCTATCGAGGGGTGTTAGCAGGGCGACGTCATGGCAACCATAACCGAGGTGCGGTCAGCGGGACGGTCCTCGGAGGAGCTGTGTAACACGGCTGGGCATTATAAGGCACCCGCGCAAAAGGACCCGAGCAAGTAAATATTGCTGATACCTGCAGGGGGAGGCGGGAAAGATTCCTCCCTGGGCGAACGAATCTGCTATTTTAGCATGTTGTAATGTGGAATTGTACTGAATGATGAGTAACTGTATGTAAATGCAGTTGGTTGGTGTGGTGCTGCTCACTGAGATAAATTTTGTCGTTAATAAAATTATCACTTTATCACATAAAGACATATTCGAAACCTAAGTGTAGTTCTGTCCTTGCCTTAGAGAATATACATGTTATAACCCGAATTACACATTGTAAATGCATAGTAAAGAAGTAGAGGGAGACTTTTAAATAAAAACATGGCAGTAAACCTTATTTAACAAAAAGTCCATTTTTGTGGCTTTTATAGCTATTCTTTCAAAGATAGTGCCTTTCCAACACTTCACTAACTAGAGTACTTTAGCTTATATGTTTCAAACAATAATAGACATCCATCAGGTCAAACCAGATATGCCAATACAGACACACCTGGTGTTTATTTTTATAACTCTAAGTGCTTTTGGGATTCTTATTTGTGCTGCAAGATTCTGGTCTTTTGATACCCAGAACCATGACTGCTTCTGAGGGGAATCTTGTATGATTTCAATTTCTGAATACCCATCCAATGAAAACAAGGGGAGAAATAAGCAGAAAGATGTCCCAATCTCAACTATGAGCAAGGCTCAGATTTTATAAAGTATTATGGCAGCACTTTGTATTAACAAAGGCAGGCAATGCTCTTTTCCCTTTAGGAGAAAAACTTTGAAGTGGAATGGTAGATGGAACCATCACATGGTTGGAGAACTGGATTATATTTTGTGGACTTGATTTTATTTCTGGAGGATGTCTATAATTTTTAAATAATTGGTTGCAATGTCTGGAGAACTTTATTCTAAGTATTGCCATTAATATTAAACAATGTGCTTATTCGTTTTAGTTATGAATGCTCTAATTTTGGATTTTAGTGAATACTGTGTGTGTCTTATAAAATGGTGTGTGTCTTATAAATGTGGCTCATTTATTTTAATGCTTAAATGTTATGTGGATTATTTTTCCATCTGAATATTGCTTTGTCATGTCCTATAGAATCATTCCTCATCAGTCAAGATACGCTTTATTGCACTTTTAACTTGTTGGTTTCTGAAGTGCTCAAAGAATCTGCAACAAACTTACAGGATTTTAGACTCAACAGAGCCATCTAAAGTGCCTAGTAAATTCAGTCATTGCTGAGCGCCCTATTAGAATCCTGCCAAGAGCAAAACTTCTTCCACATAATCTTTTTACATACAATGATGAAAGCTTTATAAATCAACTAAACTATTTAAGGAAGTTGGATTCAGCAGCTTAATAGTTCTTCAATATGCTGCTGGCTAGCCCTGTGACTTCAAAGTTGTAGCATTTGCTCAATAGATAAAATAACAGTCTGCCCTCCAAAGTATTTGCCTTCTGAATTCATAAAAATTAGAGTAATACTCAAAGAAAAGAAAGGAGGGTGGATGGTAGTTGCCATCATTATCCAAACAGGAGGACCATCTTCAACCAATGAAACCTGACTATGTGTTAACATTTGCAATTTTGGGAGGACCCAGCATCTTCATTGAGAATGATGCTGGCAATGAACCCTGGGTTGAGCCCTCAAGCAACGGGTGGCGGTTTGCATCGCGGCACAACGCAGCAGCCCTGCTCTTTAGCCTGAGAGCCCCATCCTCACGGCTCGGGCTGAAGCTGCCTCAGAGGCGGCAGAGAAAGGGAAAGCTGCCGAGGGGAGCCGATCTCCCTCTGAGTCTGGTCTTTTCCCTCGAAGACGACAAGAAGGTGGTCAATATGGCCACCTTGAAGAGAAGGTCTCAACTGGATTAAGATTTGTGGGAGGAAAGAAAGAAGTTGACAGCAGAAGAATCGGAGTATTGGAAGGTAAAATCAACAAAGGTACCGACTAAGATAAAAACGAGCTTTTTAAAAAAGAAAAAGAAGTATGCCTATCAAGTGAAGGAAAAAATAGTAAAATATTTTTGACAGCTATAAGGGGCTTGAACGGAAAGGTAGAAGCGGCGTAAGAATTTAAGTTTGAGGCTCGAAAACCCTGAATATTAAAACAAAAGGAAAGGAGAAGATTTTTGTGACAGAAAGTGCCACTCAGTGGATAAAACTGGAATTTAAAGAAGAAGGAAAATATCTTGTTCCTTTGTGGATTGGAATTGTTACAATTTTAAACAAATATTGAAACAAAAAGCAAGAACTACAGAAGGTGAAAGTTTGAACTTAAATAAAAGACAGACTACTGGACTAGTTGGTGATATTGATACAGACTCTGGATGGGTTGAGATTTAAAAAAATTAAAGAAGAAGAAATAAGGAAAATAAAACTTTTGGCCATACAAGGAATTAAAATGGAATCTAAAAGCATGAAAGAACTGCTACAGGAAGTGACTGAATTTGGCTTTTGGTCAAAGACATGGAAATGGCTAACAAAGAACAAGAAGGAATCCTGGAAAGGGAGGAGCCAGCACAAGGGAAAGCCATCTTAAAGAGACAACTAACACAAAGATCACTACAAATAAAAGGGAAAGGAAGGGTGGTCCAAAAATGAAATCTGCAATAAAAAGGGGAACATTTATGGAATTAGGCAAGGTAGAAAGGCCCAGAAGAAAAGAGAGCAGAAAGGTAATGAGAGAGAGGGATTCAAATTGGATGGAGAAGGGACATAGCAGAAAGAGGAGGAGGGGGAACAAGAAACAGGAGCAGAAGATAGAGAAATATGGGAATTATATAATGAAGAAAGAAACTCATTTACATAGAGATAATGGCTAAGGTATTAAGAAGGGGGTTCTGCATGGAGAAGATGGGTAAGAATATACCATAATTATTAAAATATAAAACAATAGAGGGGCTACTGACAACAATTTTTTTTAGATGAAGGTACACTCTCACTTTTTACTTATAAAAAGGTAAATGTTGATTAGATAAATTGAATTAATTGAAATAATTCTTGAAGATGTCTAAAATGAGACTTGTCAGTAATCAAGGTTAATTATTTTTACTATTATTGAAATTATAAATAAATTTTAAATTGGGATATGTGTTGCAGAACCCGACTGAAAAGATATATAATGTTATGTAGTTTTTCTTCTTTCTTTTCTTACTCTATCTTTTGCCTAAAGGGAATGATTATTATAATGTTATTATGTTAATCACTGAGGTGACACTTTCAAAGTAGTAAAGGGGTAAGTCTAGGGTTTTTTTTTATTCTTTCTGTGTTAAAGCTTGTATTGATTTAGAATTATGGAAAGAATACGTGATGAAAGGGCAAATCTGACGGATAAAAGAAATATGTAAATGATAAAAGAGCATTAATAATGTGAAGATAGTTTAAGGATAGATATGGATAAACTTTATTCTTTATATGATGAGCAAACATATTGTTATTTTTAAAAGAAATATAAATGCTTAAGAACTATTTATAATAATTTGAAATGAAATGGGGTTACATAGATTGAGATTAAGATCTGAGACTAGGATTAATTTGTTTGGCTCTTTGTCTGCAAAAATGGAATGGAAGTAAAATGGGATAAAATACAAAGTTAAATGTTAAAAATACTATAAAACTATTGTCATATTTGCATGTAAAAGTGATGACCCGGAAATATGCTGTCTACTGAAAAGAGACTTGTTTAAATTGTTAAAAATTGAATAAAACTTGTTTGGAAAAAAAGAGAATGATGCTGGCAAGACTATGAGCTCTCTAGTCAAGTCATCCTTACCAATAAATTTGGAATATTTTAAGGTTTATTGGAAAAAAGATGTTGAACTTTCATACACTTGGAAGTTGATATGACCAAACTGAAGCCATAAGGATATGTAATCGCTCGTATTGGAAGAGCATATCCAACATTTTATGAGGACCAGTACAACTGGGAGATGAAATATGAGAAGCATTTATCTATATTCACAGGCCTTCCCAATCTGTTATGATTCTGAACCAATCTGTTATGATTCTGAACCAAGGAAAACCTAAAATTCTCAAAATAAAATAAACCATTCTAAATTTGATGTTTAGGAATAAGAGAATTTGGATGGTATAAATAGGTCAGGTTACCTGAGAAATAATTAGTTATTGGAGAAAAGTTTCATGGCATAAAACCACATTAAGAATTGGAATAGCAGTGATACTGTTAAGGATCTGTCTCACACTATTATGGAATAACTGAAATATATCCATTTTCAATTTGCAGAAAACATTGAGGTTTCTCAATTCAAAAGTCCAGAAAGGATAAGTAATAGGTGATTGAAATGAAAGCTGGAAATATGAAACCTGGAATTCCAGATTGGATTGGGCAATGGTTGGTTGGTACAGTTTTCAGGGAATGTTATTTTTAGTATTTTTCAAAATTTCACAGGCAACCATCATTAGACAGATCAGATCATATTCAAATTAACTACAGGATAGGAATTAGAAAAAGAAAATAAAGTGTAGCCAGTTATGGCACTTTCGTTGAGATTATGGAACAAAGTGAAATGTTTCGTGTCACTATACATGGTTAATCTTCTAAAATTAAATGGCTTTAAAGATTTCACAAAGTTTTGTTATACAGACAGAATTCAAGATCAATGTAAAGAGGTAGTTTAGTAGAGTTAATTTAGGTGAAAAGAACCCAGATGTTATCCAAACTAAAGCAAAAAATTAAAAATAAATTAAACGATGACAGTAGCTTTAAAAATAAGCCATTCTGATAGAAAGGAAATATGACAGCCAAACTATCAAGCAAGAAAGGACAAACAATCCTTTAAGAATGTTGCACAATGAAAAACAGGAAAGATGCTTTAAAAGATCAGGTAAGTCACAGGAAAATTTACACTTACAGTAGGAATATGTGCAGGTATTGAAGAGATCTCAAAAGGCAAATGAGGATAAAGGATAAAGGCAAATGAGGATAAAGGTGTTTGACAGGCACTACTAACTGACTCCTTTACAACTGTCTTTCTGGAAGGACAGAAACATTTGTAGCAAAATATGTTCAGGAGGCTGACTCCACTAGAAAATGAGGTACAGCATGAGAGGCACTGGATCAGCTTCTGAATAGAAAAGGATGAGTACAGATGAAATAATCACTGAACGACTTTGGCTGCAAGAGGTGCAATATACAAATACATATGGAACAAGACTGTTTATACAGACTGGAGAAGATTGGTGAGTACGTTTAGTGGAAGTATACAGATAACATTAATCTCCTTAGAATAGAGTTTTCAATTTTTGCAGTGTTCTCAACATTTTAGTAGAGAAATTTTTTCACTCATAAGATTATATTTGGCATAATGCAGGAATGTTAGTCTGTAAATTCATCCAGTGACAATTTCAGTAATAATACATTCTGATACATATGACTTAGAAGTAAGACTCATGAAATGCAAGAGAGCTTCCTCCTATAAATGGCTTCAGATTGCACAGACATTATCTCACTATCCAAAATGAGGCACCTCTCAACGTAATGAATCTATTTGCAAAGCACACTGACCAACTGGATGAACCTGTTAGAAATATAATTAAACTGCACTGACACTGTACACTGAGAATAGTTGTACAATATGGTTTGTCTAAGTATATCACCCAAACTCAGGTTTGACTTTAGATTACATATTAAGGTTAACAGTGGCTTGTTGTAGACTTTAACTCCCAGTCTGGTACAGCATCCATTTCCAAACAGGTTAATCCTCTTCACTCCTCAGATGGAGATATAATATACTTTAGTATCTCCTGCTTTGTGTATTGGGTACCATTTGTCTTTTGGGGGCTTAAGGAAATGGTGCCCAGGCAGACTCAAAAGTTACTGAGTATATTATTCAAAACAAAAGAATGATAAATGGTCATTGAGTAAGTATGTTGTGTGAATGCTGTCAACATCTGTGACATCATATGAAGATCTAGAACAGGAAGCTCTAGTTTGAACCTGTGGCCTAGCAACAAAAAAATTCACCATTTGCCATGCTGAGTAAGCATTATTAGAGTTCCATAAAGGACTGTGAGTGATCTGCCCTTCTGTAGGGTGAAAACTGTAATTCCATTGTAGTAAAAATAAGATGTTTGTAGCACTTTAAAAATAAACAGCATACTAAACCATAATTGATTCTCATATTTTAAGCAAGTTAGAATGGTCTGCTTAACAAATCATGCTAAGCTAGAAACTGGTTCATAAACTACAATGACTGAGATCACAGAGCACAATAATTCAGAACCGAATAAAATACATTATGGAACCAATAAAATATATTACATGTGTGTGGTGATGTAATGGGATGGATTAAAATATCACAAGCATCTTTACTGTGTTTACAATCTGCAACAAAGACTTGCAGTTTGAAATAGCTAGGCACTGTTCAGTAGCTTTGTTCTGCTTTGTGAATAGTGCAGTTTGGGCTACATATGAGTCACACTTGATGGATAAGGTACCTCTAATACATAAGACCACATATTGTTATTTGCACTATGAACAGTTCTTCTGAAACCTTGATCATTTGAACCATACCCCACAGGTCAAAATGAAATCATAATTGTGTAAGAGTTTAATTAGGCATCTAGGTAAAAGACTGGATATAAAGCAGTAGTCTGTTCACTCTGAACAGCTTTATCCCAAGTCAGATGTTTCCCCACTGCGTGGCATTTTGCAAAAGCATAAAACAAATAGAGATAACAAAAATTCTTATTAATAGCTTTAGTAATACATTTGTTAGGGTGGTTTGCTTTATGAATATTTTAAAATTTTATAATTTATAAACCACTTAGAATCTTGCAAATATGTAGCAAACAATTGCATACAAATAAAGCTTAAGGGGAGAGAGAGATAATCACCAAACTACTTTGCTGTCATTGTGTGCTGACACTGGTCAATATGGTTTAGAACTCAAAAAAGACAGAAGACTTGACATATATTTTTAAAACAAACCAGATCTCACAAAATGAAAAACAAGTATAGTTGTATCTTCCTTGGGGAAGGGAATGCTCCAAAATAATATATAGGCTTCATGGCAGCAGAGAGCTTTGTTTTTCCAGAACCATTCTAGGTGGATGAATGATATAATGCAATCAGTCAAAACCTCCCATCATAGAGACAATGAACGGTTTTTAGTTAGAGTTCTCAAAATTTGCTACGATGTTTTCCATTTCAAAAGATCAAGTATAAATTCACACAATAAGCATAACTATTCCATATCCAATGGATTTAATGACTCCCTTTACTTAATAGCCTAAGGAGACCTTTATTAGATTAAATCAAGACCTAATTACATCAACATTCCTAATCATCCCTGTACCAACTCAGGTAAGCACAAATATAGCACAAAGGACACCTATCTCCCACTCTCTGAACAGCAGCAACTTTCAGGAATTCACCATAACAATCTTAGCAAACAGTTGCTGCCCAGATTAATACTTTTCAAAGTGACTTTAGAATCATTTAGTGGAGGTTTTCAAATTCCTCTCTCCTTGGTGTTTCAAAATAGAGGTTACTTCAGTTCCAATCTTCCCTGAATGCAGACTCCCGGGGAGAGCAACTGCTGCTGCAGACATACATGACTTCCCATAGCCTAGATTTCCCAGTCCAGTTAAAGAATTTAGAAGGGTTGAATTCCATTATCACTTGTTAAAAATCTCCTGGCTTAATTTAGATTGTAGTGGAGATTTTCAACTCTGTTTTGCCCCACAAATGCAAATTTAGTTATTTATTTATTTATTTATTTTGACTGTATGCGCCACTCTCCAGAAAGGACCGCTCACAGATAAAAACACAGAACAATAAATTAGTTAAAAAGAAATTAAACTAAACGAGCCAAAATACAAGTATAAAACCAAATTAAAATCGAATTTAAAACCCACCCTCTCCCTAGGAGATCAGTCCAGCCCAGCCTGTAAAAACAACCAGGTTTTTATATCGCGCCAGAAAGAGGAGAGATTGGGAGCCAGCCGGAGCTCAACGGGTAGCTGGTTCCATAAGGCAGGGGCCGATGCAGAATAGGCCCCCGGTCACCGCAGTTTCCACATTGTCGCGGCAGACGGCAACCCGAGGAGTCCCAACCTATGTGCTCACACAGGGCTAACCGGTATTTGATATCGGCAGGAGACGCCCCAAGTACCCCGGACCCATGCCATGAAGGACTTTGAATGTTAATGTCAAAACCTTGAATCGCACTCGGAGGGCACCGGTAACCAATGCAGCTCGCAGAGGAGGGGTGTAACATGGGAGTATCGGGAGACTCCATCACAACCCCAGCCGATTCTGCACCAGCTGGAGCCTCCGGATGGTATGCAAGGGCAGTCCTACATAGAGAGCATTGCAGTAGTCGAAGTCGGGATGTAACAAGTGCATGAGTGACTGTGCAAAGGGCATCTCGATCCAGGTAAGGGCGGAGCTGGCTAACCAGCCAACCTGGGCAAAGGCCCCTGGCCACGCTCCCACCTGCTCCTCCAAACTGAGCCATGAGTCCAGGAGAACCCCAGGTTCCGCCTCCTCATCCACAGGTAACACCTCCCCTATGGCCAAAGGTGGAATATACTCACCAGCCAGATGCCTGTACGCACAGCCACTCAGTCTTGGCCGGATTGAGCTGTAGTCTGTTCCTGCCCATTCAGATCCGTACACATCCAAACAACGGACATCACAGAGAGGGCATCACTGATTTGGTTTGGGATGAGATGGATAACTGGGTCATCAGCATATGATGATCACCCCCAAACCTCGGATGATCTCCAGCAGCTTTCATATAGATGTTGAACAGGAGGGGCGGAGGACTCCCCTGCGAACCCCACACGGAGAGCCCTTGGGGCCGACCTCTGCCCCCTGCCAACACCGACATGAACGCCTCGAGAGGTAGGAGGAGAACCACTGCAGAACAGTGCCCCCCACCCCAGCCCCTCAAGGCAATAAGATACCATGGTTGGTATCAAAGCTGCCGAGAGATCTAATAGACCAGGACAGGAAAAGCCTCTGTCCCTCCAGAGATCATGCACCAGTGCACCAATGCCATCTCTGACTGAACCCGGCCGAAGCCCATTGATAGGGATCTAGATAGTTCGCTTCATCCAGGAAAAGCGAAACTGTTGAGCCACCATTATCCCAACAACCTTCGCTAAAAACAAAGGTTGGAGACCGGATGAAAGTTGTTTAATACGGCTGGGTCCAGGGCAGGCTTCTTCAGGGGTCTCACCACCACCTCTTTTCAAGGCGAAAGAGCCCCCTTAACGGTGTTGACAACTGCCCGGAGCCAGCCGACGACGCCCTCCTCAAGGCATACACCATCCAGGAAGGGCACGGGTCCAATAAACATGTGATGGAACTCAAGCACGATAATCCTGTCCATTTCTCAGAAACAGGATCAAACTCAGCCCAGATGATATCGGCCGACTCTCTTGTCCCTCCCTCCTCAGACCACTGCAAGTTAGAGTCAACCCTCCCTAATCCGGAAGGATCTTATCCAGCAGATACTAACCAATTCTCAGCTCTACCCTGCATAGATCCAACCCCGCCTCCCAATGTAAGAGGGAGTGGGTGACCCAAACAGGGCAGCTGGGCGTGTCGATGTCCGATCTATGAGAGCGGAGGCGACTTTCGCAACCCCCAAAGCTACCAGGTAAGTCCCATTATTTACTGCATGCCCAAGATGGCGTGCCCGGGCGGCAAGTAGGCATTCTCGGCATCGGAGGTTTTGTTGGTTTTCTTGGAGGAGGAGGCTTACTGCTCGCTTTGGCTGTTTCTGCTCCTAGGGGGTCGGATGCCGCTGGAGCCATTCGCAAAATTGAGCCGTGGCTCAGCTGGGCTTCCCGGACTGCTTTGACTGTCGGCTGCTGGCTTGCCGCCCGATTGGGGAGCAAAGCCGCTTGTTCTATTCTACGGCCCGCGGAGCCCCGTGTCGGGAGATTTCGCCGGAGATGCTGGGGCGAGGTCTGCTGGAGTTGCTGGAGTTGCTGAGGACCTGTTGGCTGGGGACCCTGTTGCGCTGCTGGTCATGGTCGCCAGCTGTTTTTGCTGATCTACAGCAGGGCGCAGGAGTTTGGTGGTGATAAACCACGATCCTGTTGCCGGGCTCGCTATATGGACAACAGTCGGGACGATAGTGGTCGGCGGTCTTTGGTGCCAGGGTCACCATGGGGTGACCACGCGGAGTCTACGAAGAACAGTTCTACCGCCTGTGGGTTCTCTTCCTTTGTTTGTGGCTGGGAAGTGTCCTGTGGGGAATGGGGCTTTTCCCCCCGAAGGCCTCCCTCCCTTCCCCAGAAATGTAAGCCCTGGGGGAAAGATCTGTGGGAGGGGCTGGGAGGCCTACGGGCCTGGAGATTCCGGGAGGGAGGCACTCACGCCATAGCCCGGTCGGGTGGGCGGCTCTATCCCTGTTGGGGTGGGTCGAGCGCAAGACCCCCACCTAAGGGTTACGCTGATGGCCCTGGGCCCGTGGCTGTGGTCGGTATGTGAGTGCTGTACCTTGCCTGGACTGCTACGACGCTTGCTACCCCACTGGACTATGGGGTTTATCATTGTCCGTTGTTCTTTCTTTAATGTCATCTTGCCATCTTGTTATTTTGTCCCTATCATCATCATTGAGGACTTTGGCTCATTTGCACCATTCACCCGACTTGGACTTTGCCTCTCTTTGGGACTGGCCTCCTCCCTGCAGTGAGAGAGCCGGAGGATTTCCCCTGCAGTGAGAGTGGTTATTCAGGACTCTGTCCCAAGTCACTGTGGTGGCAGAACAGTGACTGGTCCATTTCTACCTGGATCATCGACAGTGGTGAGAGAACCATTGTGGACTTTTTTCCTGACTTTAACATCGCCTGTCCCTTAATTATATTTCCATCTCCTTTGTTTCATCTTCCAACTACCTCTTGTACTGTTTTGCCGAGATATATTTTACTATGCTTGCCTATTCCTCATCGGAGTTATGGGCCTCCAGGCGGTTCCCCTGTCTGGGATGTGGCCCTCACGCTGTCAAGAGCTACCTTAATGACGGATCCTGGGATCCTGAGAGGTGGCATGCCAAGAAGAAGGGGCTAAATTCTAAATTTGATAGGAAGGGGAAACTTTTAAAATTTTTAATTGATTGTCTTAAGGGGTTAGGGAAGGGGATAAATGGGTCTTTGTCCAACCCCGGTTCGGGGGGGCGGGGCCATCGGGACCCAGGGCCTGAGGTGGGGCCGCCATTCCCAGGGTGGTTGGTGTTGGCAGGAAACGGAGAGGCATAGGGTCAGACATGTGTTGGGAGCACGCACCGCCATCTGTGCGGTTGCTCGCTCCCACCCTATGGCCTCTCCCAGGGGGACATGGGAACTGGGACCCCTGGGCTTAGGCTGGTGTATTTTAATGCCAGGTCCGTGGCTAATAAGTCCACCCTCCTCCGTGAGGTAATTGAGGAGGAGGCTGCTGACCTGGCCTGCATCACCGACCTGGTTGGGCCCAGAGGGCGTGTCCCTAGATTGTGCCCTCCAGGTTTTCTGGTTTTGCACCCCCGGCCCAGGGAAGGGGTGGTGGGGTGGCCGTGGTTATTCGGGAGACCTTGTTTCCAAGGGAGGTCACTGTTCCAGAGATAGGTGGGAGTGAGACACTCCTCCTGAGGTGGGGCCCAATGGTCGGGTGGGCTTGCTGCTCAGATACCTTTCACCCAGCTGTGTGACAGCTGCCCTACCTGGGCTCGATGTCTCTGGGTGGCGGTGGAGTTCCCGGGCTTATAGTCCTGGGGACTTCAATCTGCCCTCCCTGGGGGTGCGCCGGGTTTAGCCCAGGAATTCATGGCTTCTATGGAGGCCATGGGCCTGACCCACTAATTCAGGCCCCACCCATGAGGGGGAACACTCTTGACCTAATTTTTGTCTCTGAACAGTAGTGACAGAGGGCAGGCCATTTTACGGCTGTGCCCGCTCCATGGTCTGATCACTATCTCCTACGGCTGGTCTTCCAACAGGCTGCCCCCACTGCTGGGATGAGGAGCCGCTTAGATGGTTCCGCCCAGGCGCTTATATGGACCCGAGCTTCTCGGCGAGCTGGGGTTTCTTTCTTGCCCACAGCTCTGTTGAGGACTCCATGCTGCTTGGCAGCAGGCCGCACAGAGGCTCTCGACAGGGTTGTCCCCATGGCCCTCACACGCCGCGGGATCCCGGATGGCTCTTGGTACGGAGGAGCTCCGGGAGATGAAACGCCATCGGAGGGGCTTAGAGAGCAGGTGGAGGTCCACCTCCCCAGTCCGACGAGCCCAGCTAAGAGCCTATATTAGGACTTACCTGGTAGCTGTGAGGGGGCGCAGAAGGTTTATTCTCCGCCTCATAGCGTCAAGAGATAACCCCAGCCGCCTGTTTCGGTAACCCGCTTCGTAGGGAGGGGGCGACCCACTGCGGGCAGGGCTGAGGAGTTTGGTCAACATCTGTCGGATAAGATTGCTCGGATTCGGGCGGTTGCCCTCTGATTTGCAGTGGTCTGAGGAACGGGATGTAGGCAGTCTGGCCAGTACGATCTGGGATGAGTTCGATTCTGTTTCCGAGGATGAAGTGGACGGGATTATGCGACGCCTGAGTTCCACCACATGTTTGTTGGACCCGGTTCTTCCTGGCTGGCTTATGCCGCCAGGGATCATGCTGGCTCCAGGCAGTTGTCAACGCCTTCATTAAGGGAGGGCGCTTTTCCCACTGCCTTGAAGGAGCGTGGTGAGACCCCTTCTGAAGAAGCCTGCCCTGGACCCTACCGTGTTAGACAACTTTGCCCAGTCTCCAACCTTCGCTTTTAAGGTTGTGAGAGTGTGGTGGCTCAGCAGTTTCGCTTCCTGGATGAAGCTGACTACCTGGATCCGTATCAACCGGCTTCCGCCTGGTTTCAGCACGAGACGGCATTGGTCCACTGATGGATGATCTCTGGAGGGCTCGACAGGGTTTTTCCTCTGTCCTGGTCCTTAGACCTCTCAGCGGCTTTCGATACCATCGACCATGGTATCCTCCTGCTCACTCGGGGTTGGGTATAGGGGCACTGTGCTGTGGTTCACCTCCTACCCTCGGGCACGCAGTCGGTGTTGGCGGGGGCAGAGGTCTCACCTCAGGGTGCTCTCTTGTGGTCCCTCAGGGTCGGTCCTCCCCCTGCTATTTAACATCTACATGAAACCGCTGGGTGAGATCATCCGTGGTTTTGGGGTGAGTTTCCATCAGTACGCTGATGATACTCAGCTGTACATTTCACCTCAACCAGATCGGTGATGCCTCTCCCTGATGACCCAGTGTCTGGATGCGGTACGGATTTGATGAACGGAAACATGCTTCGCCTCAACCCGCCAAGACTGAGTGGCTGGCAGTACCGGCATCTCGGTCCAGTTTGGAGTGTCCATCTTTGGCCATAGGGGAGTGGTATTACCCCTGTGGATAGGGCGCTGGAATCTGGGGTCCTCCTGGATGCTCGCCCGCTGGAGGAGCAGGTGGGGCCGCGCCAGGGGGCTTGCCCAGCTTCGCCTGGTTCGCCAGCTGCTCTTTCTGGACCGAGATGCCCTGCGCACGTTACTCATGCCCTTGTTACTCCAGACTCGACTACTGCAACGCTTCTATTTAGGACTGCCCTTGCATACCAT